>JAZDUA010001139.1:0-47500 GCA_038098605.1 Gryllus longicercus
CTTGTTATGGGTGCGAAGGGAGAGGAAGAGAAAAAAGGAGGAAGAGTAAGTAAGGAGTGAGTAAGTTGTGAAATATGCGTACGAACTGCGCCGGCATTTGTGGTAATTTTCGGCTCATACGTGGCGTTGGCTCGCAAAAAGGGGAACTCATATGTTCTCTTTCTTTCATTTAAAACTTTCCTCTATCTCCCTCTACTTTTCTTATCTTTTTTATTTTTCTGTCATCTTTTATTTTTTCTCTTCTTACTCGTTCTTTCTTCTTATCCCTTGATCTCTTTCTCCCTTTTATGCTTCTTACTTTTACTTTGTATTCCTTTGCGTCTCATTTTATTTTCCTTTTCTCATTTTTTCACTATTACTCTTTTCCCTATTTTTCTTTCTTTTTGTGCCAATCACCTAATTGCTCAGGGGCACCACCGTTTCCACCGCAGTGGCTTTGTCCGGGAAATCCCAGGGTTCAACTTCCGACGTCGACGGATTATCACCTCAATCAGGATAGCTAGGTGGAATAATTACGCTGTCTGGGGGAGAATTCTAGCGGCCGGCTACTCTTATCGGTAGTTGCATGTGGTTTCCTTGATCAATACTAGGCCAATGTCAAAACAATACGTTAACAAATGGACCATTGACAGTGCGCGATCTTTCCTTACTCATTCTTGTCCCCTCTACTCCCATTACACACATACACTTACATGCAGTATTGTACTACACACGCCGGGAGACCATTCGGGATCACATGGGAGTTAGTTAGTGCCTTATTTTATGTGGCGGGACTCGGACCATTAGGCCCGTTCTACCGTCTGACCACTCAAATTTCGCTACGTTCTTTTCACCAACTAGGGGAGAAATAGGGTATTTTCTCGCGCGACGAAATAGGCGATTTGAATTTTGCACACAAGCTTCTTTTAGGCTTGAAGATATTTTACGTGCAGTAAATCTACTACATGGGACAACCGGCGTTACTTCCCCTTCGAAGGAAGGTGTGCGAAGGATTTTTTCGCCCTTAAAAATCCACGGCTATAACAGTCCGAACCACTAACCGTTAAACCACCGAACCCCAAAAATCTTAGGACTTACTCCAGCTAAGCGAAGGACTTGGAGAAGGAAATGTCTTGTAGATCGGAGCCGGATCTCATGTGTCAGTGGGGAAGAAATACCGCCGCCTCCGGGGATATAAAACGCAATTACGAGACATGTCCCTAGCAGTTGATGCGCCAGGAACACAAAAATATTAATCAATTAATAATTCAATTGCTTTACCTGGTGCTGGGTAATGTCATTGAGGCAGTTACTGACCCGAAAGGGTATCATTTTGCGAATCTTTTGGTGGTTGATTTTGACTATCTAAATGTGGACTACAGAAAATCCATTCTGGTCAATAGTATCAGTAATTTCACAGACTTCCTTTAATGTAATTCTAAAAAGATGTGAGAGTAAAAGACATTTATTACCTAACTAAATGTCCACCTTCATTCTTTCACGTTTGGACTCAAATTTTTCACGGTGTACGGTAAATTTCCTCGGGTAGTTATTAAATATGTGACCATCATTTAGATTATTATTTTCTTATTTGTTTTAACAAAAATGAAATGAGTATTTTTCGTGAACAATTTTCTTTGCTGAAGATTATTGCTGTTCGTTCTTCTCTAACGAGTGATTTGCTCATTGCATCAGAAGCTATTTTCTGCTAAGGTAGATAGAGTACCGAGAGTCATCATAGATAGCCTTCGAGGGAGGTTAGAGGGCAGTCATTCCCCAGACATTTGCTTCATCACTACTTGCATTAGCTTCACACTATAGAGATAGATAAATGCAACTTTTGTAACAGGATCCTGTTGGAAGACCGTAAGATTCATTGTGATTGCCAATCGCCTTCTTCCAGCATCTAGAACAAATATTATTGACATTTTAAATGCTGAAATTAAGGGCATTGTACTTTTGTTGGATTTTATGTAGAGAAATTAACCGAGAAACACGAACACTGACAAATTAGCTTTAAATTCGTGCGCAACAAAATTTAGAGGTTACTAAACCAGCTTTAAAGCATCGTTATTTAAAAACGTTACTTTTTAGTAATTGTGTGATTTCTGTGCGATAATTTAGAACACTAATTTCCATGAAGAAAAGTCATGGGTCAGCTACTGCGCATACTGTCCGGCTTCAGCCAATGAGCTTCATGCACCAGTTAACGTCACAATACTAGCAGGAATATTAAATGCATCCAGATATCAAAATATCACCTCGTTGCAAGTCATGGGAACATATATAATTTATTTTTAAAAAAATTTCAAATCTTCTATTTCGACTACTTCTTTATCGTGTTTTTTTGGGACGAGCAAATAAAGTGCCCTTGTTGTGGACACGTGATTCGTGGCGTATCTGGTGCTGCGCAGACCATGCAAAAATCGCTGATCTGGACTAGCTCGCTCATGAATTTTCATCATGCTAGTTTCCATGGGTGTCGCTAATTCACAATCAACGATTTCTAATAACAAGCGCTCAACAAGTGTTAGGAGTCGCGTTGAGTCGTTACAAAGACGCAATAAGTTAAAATAAAATAAAATAAAATAATAAAAAATAAGAATAAAAAAATAAGAAATAAAAAATTTAAAAAATGTAAAAAATGAAAACATTAAAAAAATTTAAAAAATGAAAAAATGAAAAGATGTAAACGTTAAAAAATTAAAAAATAAAAAATCAACAAATTTAAAAAAGAAACAAGCGAGCGCCGCTCGGCTCCTCAGGCGTTGCGCATGCGCATCAGACGTGGCATGGCGACGGCGCGGCGGCGACGCTCGGGGCGTGTGGCTCGAGGACGTCCAGCCAGCGAAAGCGCAGTCCGCAGTCGCGCCGCCTACTTGATGGATGCGTCCGCGCCGACCCCTGCGCTGCCCCTCTCCCCCCACCCCCACCCCACCCGCCAGCCACTCCCCCTCCCGCTGTCATCCGAACGGCGGCGGCGCTGTCACCGGAGCTTCCTGCCGCCAAGGAAGCGACAGGATCCCCCGGCGACCTCGTGCGTCTCCTGCAGGTGGCTTGGGACTCGTCGCGGATATAAACTTCTGCCTCGTGATGTACCTCTGGGAAAGGTCTCGCCGCTGTTTCTAGGTAATCGCTGCGCCGAGTACGTGTCGGCTGCAGACAAATTTGTGTGGTTTCTGAATGAAGTAACTGCGTGGACTCATATTTATCTGCCACATCCTGCGCTGTGAATGAAAGAAACGATGCACTGTGCACTACTCCTTAACTGACTTCGTTTTCTACAACTGTTCTCCAAACAAATCTGATGGTTTTTTATTAACTATGTTTTCAGCTAATTTATTATCTACAATTTACCACATCGATATATGTAAAAATGATTAGATGACGTAGTGGAAATTCAGATGTTTGTGTTCTTGACAACTTGTTCTCCTCCAGCTTTAAAAATTTCAATTCAGTTTCAAATTTACAACAGTTTTTCGTCAAATAATATTTCAGTGCTTAAAACGTTACTATAACTAGGTGTTTTCTATGCCAACCATAATTCTCAACCATAAATAGAAATGTTTCCGTTTTACCATGCGCTACGTGTGAATTTTTGTTTCTGGAAAGCCGTTTTTTTGGTTTGTTTTTTAAGGATTAGAATTGACCCAAGATACCCCTGTTTAGTGAGCATGGTACACATGCTTACTGCATGGTACGCAAGCCCAGGACGCTAACTAGTGCATAATTTTTTAAGTGATGGCCCTTCTTGACGTCTGTTAAACATAAGCAATGTAAAGAAATAATATTAATCAAAAGAGGAAGTACGTCCTGTGGTTCGTATGAATAATGGTGGTGTTTTCAGACAATAGTTAATTGCATTATTGATTATCCATTTGTGTTTGATGTGTTGTCTAGAAAACGAATTGTCAGTGTTTGAGGAATGGATAAAATGTAGAAAAAACAACTTCCTTCTATTGTGTCATTGTAAGCTATTAATTCCAACACTTTTTAGTCACCTATTATCTCCCTACCATCATCCTCGCAAATATTTGCTGGCGCCAACACGTGGGCATATTAAATGCCGGTTCAACCTGTCAGATTCATGCAGTGGCAATTGTTTAATTCTGAACAGCCTATTAAGAATTGCAATGTGAGAAAGCGCTGGCGTCAAGAGAAGAAATACTCACAATAACTCTAACATGAAGTTACACGACAACGTACGCCCTGTTGTGATCTGAAACTGAGAAATGGTTTCTGCCAGGAGACGAATACCACAACCTGTTCTTCCCGCCGGTAGTTATTCGGACCTGGAACAGCTTCAAGGTTCAAAAGCAATATATTTCTTCGCGGGTTTACACAAATTTCAATTGCAGGAAACGAGTTTCATCTAATATTTTATCAGCGGGGTTTATCCTACGGCGCGCCTTTGTAGAGGTAAACTGTTCCTTGTGTGGAAACACTGTTTCAAACGGCTGACCGGAGGTGTATGCCCCCCTCGGAGGCCCATTTCATCCTTCGGCTCCTCTGCAGAGCGGAGGCCGGACGAAGCGCCTCAAGGAAATACGGCCTTCAGAGCCCCATTCGTCGTGGCATAAAGAGGTGTACTACATCTGCGCCCATGAGATACTGAAGCCGGGCGGCGGGTATCTCCACAGGGGGCGCGAGGTAGACCACGCCAATTTTAGCAAGAGGATCAAAGTGGCTGAGGTGTTACCTGGGTGGAAGATGTTTTGCTCGAAAACATTCATCCTCGCATCTTTTTTCCCTCTCACTCTCTGTTTCTTTCTACCTCTCTGCCTTTCTCTCTCTCTCCCTCCTCCCCTGTTTCTCTCTCTCCCTCCCTCCCTGTTTCTCTCTCTCCCTCCCCCCTGTTTCTCTCTCTCCCTCCCTCCCTGTTTCTCTCTCTCTCTGCTTCTCTCCCTGTTTCTCTCTCTCTCTGCTTCTCTCTCTGTTTCTCTCTACCTCTCTCCCCGTTTCTCACTGCCTCTCTCCCTGTTTCTGTCTGCCTCTCTCCCTATTTCCCCCTGCCTCTATTTGCCTCTCCCTTTATCTACCTAACCCTCTCTTTGAAGCTTCCTCTCTCTGCCACTGCCTCTCTTTATCTATCTGCCTCTCTGCCCATCTCGAAATGCGAAATTATGTTGGTAGATCAGAGGGACTTCTAGTGGTTCTACATGTCTTCGAGAGATTCTTCACATTCCGACCACTTTTCTCACTTTCCTGCGATCATTATCTTAATGTAATCAATCTTTGCTACTCTTCCTCTTTTGGTTTTTCCCTGCGACTTGGTCGTTCTTGTTTGGTCGCATCGTTATGATGATAGTAATCTGAACCTCTTGGTTTCGACATGTTTTACATTCACACAGACACTCTCACTTGTTCCCACTACCACTCTCTACCTCTCTTCCTCTCTCTCTCTTTGTTGGTGCTACAGCATAAGTCGAGTCCAACACTATGCCCAACATGATGTCGAGTCGGACATCAGTTTCCCAATTGGTCGAGGCCGTAAAGTGCCATTATTGGTTAGAGAACTAGTCCCAAAAGGGTCAATCTTCAATTATGGACTCGCAACTAAGAATAAATGCACTAAGACCTAAACCATCATTTTGACAGCTACGTGATTTTCAATTTCCGATTTCTTCTTCAATATTCGGAGGGAGAGTTTGTATTCTTAAGACATTTCGTCAATTATCAAATAGAACAGTTCCAACAATTTCCGTCGAATTCTTTTGAAGATGCATTCTACGCAAACCTCCCAGGCATCTTATTACGCGGTGTTCTGTAATGTTTTGCTTGTCAAGATGTTCTTCGGTATCTTCATTTCAAAGATTATCCTTGTATTTTAAAAGATATCAGCAAATGAGTTTGCCAGGAAAGAAAATAAATGGACGAACAAGTGCCAAAAATACTTTCGGAAGGTTTTCCGATCACTCCAAAGGATGTAAATGCATTATTCATATGTCATGAATACAAAAATTAATTATATTTTTGTGTAAGTGAAGTAATTTAGTTATATCAGCTTCCTGTTATATTTTATTTGATTTGTTATAATCCTCAACTCAAAAATATCGAATGCTTTCTTTAAAAAAAGGTAGCTCTCAAAACTACTCAAGGTTCATGTGGGTATTTTCAAAGTCAGGTCTTTTAGAGTACACTTATTAATCTCGGAAGAGTTCTCTTTGGTATTTTACGTTATTTAATTCCCTTACACTGTGGTTCGTTTAGGTTTCTTTCATACTTTTAAAAATTAAAAAAAAAAAAACGCGAAAAGGACCTAAAGTTAACTTAATGTAAACAAATATACTAAAAATGTGAATTGTCTGTCCTTGCATCGTGGGAATGCGAGTTTCTTCCATTGTTTGCTATTTACCGTGAATGTTTTTATGTATGGGGATATTCACTTCTGCTCGAAACTTTGTTCAAACACTTACCTTTTTTGACAGATTTATTTCCAAGTGTGCACTGCAAAGAGAGATAAATTTGATTGCCAGTATGTGGTAACATAACACATGTTTGCTCCCTGTTTTATCACTTTTCCCCCACACACACCCATCTTGAATCGTTAGAAACCTTTTCCGTTTAACTTTCATTTGAAGTCCATTTGTAGCTGCTTTTTGTTCTCTCTTAGTTTGCTCTCTCTTAGTTTGCTTTTGTTCATTTGCCATACACTCTGAACGACCAAGAGGTAGCCATTAACTTGCCAGACTATAATAGCTTAACACAGGAGCGCTCCATGTTCGCTCATCCCTATCCCGCCCCTGCTCCTCCCCGCCACGCTCTGCCCCGCCCCGTCCCGCCCAGCCCAGCCCCGCCCTGCGCGGCCCAACGCCGCTGGAAGTCGCCCTGGCCAGTAGCCAAACCGCCCGCGGCGCGACGCACAGGTCCAGTTTCGCTGACTAGGAAGTCGATGTGAAGTCAGTCGGACACGTAATAGATTGTTGAACTCGTTTCAATGTGATCAGATAATGCGGATGGAAAGTGGACCAAACGCTCTTTCCAATTAAATTTCGTTTATCTTGTTGAGGTACCTCGCATCTGCATTAAATATACCTGCAGTCAACAGACTTATAGGATGATGTAAATTGGAGTGAAACTTTGAGTATCGTGATTAATCGGATTATTTGAAACAGTCTAGCGGAGACTACGGAAGCTGAAGCATAGGAAATAATGTAAGTGCAATTACGGCGTTCCAGACAACAAACAATATTATCTCTGTATAACTTTGAATCACTAATTCTGTCGTGTTTCTTGGGTTATTTATCGAAGGGCTGGTACTCAAAACTTCCTTTCTCCCAGTGGCATCTTAATCGATCTCTATTTTAAAACAAGTTCAGAAACAAGGGATTATTACGAAATATTTTGAATGAACACGTGGGGTGATTCTTACGGAACGAGAAATAATCGTAGACTGAGTCAAGAATGCATGAGATGTTTTATGTGGGTGTTTGATTCTAGGAAATAGGTGGACGAGTCTTGCAAACAAGCGGACAACTTAGGATCATTTTCCACAGAAGAAAAATCCAGCGGATGTACAAATCGGGGCAACGATTTCGACAAAAAACGTTACCGATTTATACTAGGGCATGTAATAATCAAGTATTGACTGTAGTTTCATTTTGAAATTATAAAATAAGTTCAGGCATTTATTAGCAGACAGACATTCTTACCTAGTATTAGAGTTATCTGCATCCGGCCGTTTATGTGTCCGGGAATCCGTGGGTAACTCACGGTTAAACCACTTCCCAAACACCAATGAGGTCATTCGTCGCGTCTCGTACTCCTGGTAGGGTACTAATGATATTTTTTTTGGAATTCTTCTTCTCCTTCAAGCATTAGACCGGTTGGTCCGTTGCGCCTCCTTGATCTAACCATCTTCTCCTGGGTCTACCAACGCTTCTTCTTCCTTTAGGGATGTACTGAAGCACTTGCTTTGGAATACGGTCGTCTTCCATTCTTTCGGGGTGTTTTTTCCATTGTTCTCTGTATTCCTTAATTTTTTCGTTTAATTTGTAAATTCCTATCTTTTTACGGATGGTCTCGTTTTTTAATCTGTCCATTCTTGTTACTCCCAGGACTGATCTTAAAAATCTCATCTCGGCTGCTTGAAGTCTACTGTGTGTTCTGGAGTTCATAGTCCAGTTTTCGCTTCCGTAAAGTCCGCAAGGCACTGCCATAACTTTATAAAACTTTAGCATTGTGTCTTTACGGACCTTTCCTTTGAACGCTCTTTTGATGGTGCCACACATCATATTGAATCTTTCTATCTTCCTTACAATATCAACTTCGCCGAGATATGATACGTCACATCCTAGAAACCTAAAGGTATTAACCTGTTCAATAATTTTGTTTTCTAATATGAATTTACATCTTAAAGTTGTGAGCCTTGGAATGCCATGGATTTGGTTTTATTTGTAGATATACTTAGATTATATTGCTTTGTTATTTTATATAGTTCATATAGTGCCCTTTGCAGATTATCTTCTTTATCTGCAACTAAAATCTGGTCGTCAGCAAACATAAAAGTTTTAATAAAATTTGTTCCTTTAAAATTGTCTTCTATATTAAGTTTCATGATCTGTTGTTTCCATTCTCTCACAGCATTGTCTAGATATATATTAAAAAGTATAGGTGAAATACAACACCCTTGTCTGACCCCTTTATTAATATTTCCTTGGGCAATAATTCCAGATTTTAGTTTTATGTTTATCTGTGTTCCTAGGTATATATTTCTTATAACTTCGATCAAGGGCAATGGTATTCCTCTTTTTTCCATAATTTTCCATAGTTTTCCTCTGTGTACACTATCGAATGCTTTACTGTAATCAATAAAGACTATGTATGTCTTTAGATTGTATTCTTTTCTTTTTTCTATTATTTGTTTTAATATAAAGATATTATCCGAGCAGGATCTTCCTTTCTGGAAACCTGTTTGTTCTTCAAGTAATATATGCTGTCTACAATGTTTCTCAATCTATTTACTATTATCTTCACATACATTTTATATGCCGTATTCAGAAGACTTATACCTCTATAATTTTCGCAGTCAGTTCTTGGTCCTCCTTTAAAAATGGGTATTACTACTGCTTTCTTCCATTCCATTGGTATTCTTTTTTGTTGCCAGCATTGATTTAGAAAATCTAGAAGCCTATTTTTGGCTTCTTCTGGTAGATATTTGAATAGTTCTATATTTAAATTGTCTGAGCCAGGAGCTTTTCGGTTTTTACAACTTTGCAAGGCTTCTTGAAGTTCATTGAATTATATTTTATCAATTTCTGATATACATCTGTTATTTTCCTCCTCTTCATCATTTACATCTTCTCCCTCTTCTTTTGTCTACAGATGTTTACAGAACTTCATCCATTCTTCTCTATCTAGAAGATCTAAATTTGCTGCGTCTTTTTCTTCTCTGTTTAGGTGTTTCATAATTTTGTAAGCAGTATACTGGCGACAATGTACATCTCTTTCTATGTTAGAAATGTATCTTTCCCAGCATTCCTTGTGTGCAGCTTTTACAATTTTTTTTTGTTTCTCTTCTTTGTATTTTATATTCTTCCAATGTCTCAGGAGTTTTCGTCATGAGCCACTGTAGATATGACTCCTTCTCTCTTTGAACTGCACGTTTCAATTCTTCATTCCACACATTAAGTCCCTTTTTTGGCTTATATTTATTCCTTTTCCCTAAGGTTTCAAAAGCTACACTTTCTATCAGTTGGGTTAGCTTCTGCCATTCTAATTCAATATTCGTGCTGATGGGTTCCTTTAGCATATATAGTCTTATACGTGATTGAAATAAATTTCTGATGCTAGGATCTTCTAATAGGTTAGCTTTCCATACTGTTTCCTTTATGGTGATCATTTTGTGTGTTGTTCTTGCCCATTTAGTTTTAAGGATTACTTTCCCTCTTACTAGGAAATGATCTGAATTTATATCCATTCCTGTCATCACTCTCACGTCCTGAAATTGTTTTCCCATCTTTTCATTTGCAATTAAATAGTCAATTATTGATCTGTACCCTCTGTTCACCCATGTAAATTTATGGATATCTTTATGTCTAAAGAACGTATTTTCTATTCGTAATGAATTAAAATTCACAAAATCACGTAACACTTTTCCATTTTGATTAATTACTACTTCTCCGTTTGTTCCAATTATTTCCTTAATGGGCTGTTGTCCTATCCTAGCATTCATATTTCCTCCTATGACTATATAATCATTTTTATTTGTGGAATCTAGTACACTTTGTAGGCTTTCATAAAATTTATCAGATTCTTCCTTTCTACCCTCTTCAGGAGCATACACTGATATAATACTCATATATCCTCTAGCTATTTTGAATCTGCATGTTACAATTCTTTCATTTACCCAACTGTAAGAAGTTATCCTATTTCTCCATTTCTCATTTATTAGAATAGCTGTTCCTGCTACTGCTCTATTTTCGATAGGTACACCGCTATAAATTAATGTATAGTTTCCCAGATCACATGTTCCCCTCTGCTTCTTTTTAGTTTCAGATAACATAACCAAATCCAGTTTAGCACCCCTGACTTCTCGTAGCAATTCGTTTTCTTTGTTAGCTATGCCTCGTACATTCCAAGTTCCTATATTGACATGTTCTGATATACCAAGACGTTTGTCCTTTAACTTTGCCAATGTCGTTACCAAAGGATTTCCTTGTTTACAATCAATGAGTGAGCCAGTAATAAGAATCTCCCCTGGCCGCGCTACGCTGCGCAGGGAAAGTTTGGTAGTGGGGCTGCCACCTCACTGCTCCCAAACTCGCAGGATTTGTATAAGGTTTTCTCCCTAGACAGATTGCTTTCGCTTCAGTTCTGAGGTCTGTCCCCCCATTAATAAGCATAAGAACAGGATCTATAAGAAGATTGAAAAAGATTAGTATTTTACAGAAAGTAGAAGATCAGAAAGGAAAGACTCCCTAGCCCTCGCAACCTAATAGCATCGGGGTCGAAAAATACAAGGGGTCGAGAGTGACCAAAATAGGACAGTTAAAAGAAGTATGGCAAAAGTAAGTGGAAGCATTGCCATACTAGTGAAAAGACCCTCCTCCTTTATCCGGGCTTGGGACCGGCAGTGCCTGCAAGCAGACCCAGGCGGAGTTTTTCGAATTCACTGAGAAAATTGTATAAAACGGGTGTTTTTGCGTTGTTTCGCGTTACGATCTACCATAGCTGTGGCCGTGCGTACCATAAGTCCCAGGGTTATTGCCCCGGTCGTCGCCAGAAGCAGCTGTGATGACAGCTAAATATAACCCTAATAAGGCGGTCCCAGGTAACTTAGGTGATAAATGGCACAAGTCGATAGAAATTGTATCGCCCGGACACCACCGTTTAGTGTGCTGTGCAGAGCTAGGGGAGGAAAAGGATTATCATCAGTAGGGAGCGTATTTCTATGAGTTTGCATATTTTTGCCCGTTGCTTCAGGACATAGCTAGGTGAACTTTCTTCACATTTGATTAGAATGTCATGCTATGTAGATTCATATGTTTGTGTATATTTGACCAATTCTTCCTGTTGGTGCAAAGTTGAGAAATTATAGAAGCATATTTTGCATATTTCGTTAAGATAGACTTTTTCTAAAACGTTTCATGTTTTCATTGAATCAATTGATTTGTGAGGGTTCATTCATTAGAGAGACCCTCTGACATATTGATTTTTTCTATAGATAATAAAATACTTGTACAAAAGTAGGATATTTCTTGATTTAATTTTTTTTAAATCAATCAGAAAATATGAAACAAGATATACAACGTACTTCATTAAGGTTCATATTTACTTCAATTATTTCTCTCGCGAAGTAAGTAGGTAGTAAACATATTATGTTTACCAAAAATGTATATTTTCATTCCAAGCATGCTTCTCCTAAATTTTATCAAGATACGTTTATACAGAAAATATTGTTATTATTATAGTGCATATTAAAGTGCATATTTGAGAATTTTTAGGTCATAAAAGTACGTTTCAAGATTTTTTAGGGCATAAAAATCCTCTCCCTAATCACCAGCATTGCCATCCTGTAGAATAATCCTTTTATAGGATAATTTCGTAGAGGATAATTTTATGAGTAGATTATACGATAGTCCTAATGAGATAATCCCCTTTCGTAGAATACTACAAAATTAAATTCCCATATAAATATATAAATATTTTGATATAATGGTATGTTATAGAATAGGTACTCACGAATGTACAAATTTTCTTTTATAAATCGTCTGATAATGCAGTGAAGAAATGTAATTTTCAAAATAACTCTTTTGGGAGCGTTCGGATTAGGTGAAACAACACCGTAGTATGGTGAATAGTGGCCATAGCCTGAAAGCTCATTTCACAAGAAAATATTGTTAATATAAAAAAGTGTATCAAAACTCCTTTATCCCGGGGAAACATGAATATAAGCGAAGATAACACGGGACTAAATACAGAATAGTCGTTCGCGAGGACTGGGAAGCATTTTAGACTGCTTATATGGCTGACAAATAATATTTAATTTTACAATTTCCTAAATTATACTAGTCTTTTACTTGTAGTCATGTTTATGAAAATTATTAGGTTGTGAAGCTATAGAATTCAGAAATAATATCATATTAATACGAAAAGTAGAAGAATTTTTACGATACTGTTCACGCTACATTACGCGAACAGTACTCAAATTTTCGAAAAATTGCACATGACCTGATTTCAAAATCTATCTATAAGGGACAGATTTCATTCAGGGAAAAATCTCTATCTTCGTAATTATGGTTGTAGGAAGACGCTGAAAAAATTTGATATTATAATTTGATATTATTTTATATTCTTCAATTTTCAACGAAAATGAAACATGTACCATTCTCTTGAACGTTCACCCAGCAAAAAAATTTAATGAAAAACGATAGAGCCACTGCTTTGAAAATTTTGAAAATGTCCCAGGGGTTTCATGTAAAGTACACCCCCCAAAAAATAATTAAAATATCGGTTTGAAAGCCAAGGTGTCGCGACATCAGTCAGATCAAATAAGGAATATCAAATTTGGAGAAGATTGTGTGAACGGTTACGGCAGCTAGCGTGCACAGACGGACAGACACGTTTTGTCAACATTCGATTTTTCGTAATCCCAATCGTAATTAGGACTCACAAAAAATGGATTATGACTACACTACGTGTTAGAGGCGTTTCCCTTCTAAATTTTGCAACTGGATTTATTCACTTTTTCGTTACCAGAACCCCGTAGTAAAAGTTTTCTTCCGAAAATTAGCCACTTTTTCGCGCAGCATTACATAACATTCTTACTACTCCGTAGAGAGAAAGTAACAATGAAGAAATATGCATAAAACAGACTTTTTCGTAATAATTTATTAACTGAAATAAGACATTTACTCATAATACTTAAATAACGAATTATAATACACATTTTCGTTTACATTTCTACGAATCTATATTAAATATTGGTGTAGTTACTTTCGCTGCAAAATAAGCTAATATAACGTCCTCGCTTACGTTCTTAAATTTTCTTTCTCTCCTCCACTCATTGAAAAATTATATTCTTTACAATATACATCTTTGGGTTTACTGCGTAGTAAATCTTCCAGAGCTTTTGCAACGTCACTTATATTTTCAGGAATATCATCCATCCGCAAGACAGCGATTGTCAACTCAAATACGAGCCACTTACTCTATTTCAGGCACTTACGAAATAAATTCTATTTTAGCACGTGTTGTAGCGACAAAGAGAATTTTGTGGACCGGAACGATCCAACATTTACAGTGATTAAATGGTACCTTAGTTCGGCCCTACAACTGGCCCATAAACCATTTACACAACCGACCTCGGTATATATTTTCGCACGGAGGAAATATTTTTATGAAATCCAGATTAAAGTGGATTCACCGAGAAAAGCGAAAGGTTTTTTTTTGTACACTAACATTTTTAGCCATTTTTGGCCGCACGACGGAGAAGGGTATTACACTAGAAAAGAAACGGACATTGAAACACGTGATTTTAGAAACAAGCTTTTCAATTCCGTCGCGAAAAAAAAGCAAAGGGTTTATTGATTATTTTGTGGTTCCAAGCTGGTCAGCTGTTATAGTCATTAGTCCCGTAAGTGTAGTGCATGCTTCTATTACGGAATTG
Source organism: Gryllus longicercus (assembly GCA_038098605.1). Taxonomy (NCBI): domain Eukaryota; kingdom Metazoa; phylum Arthropoda; class Insecta; order Orthoptera; family Gryllidae; genus Gryllus; species Gryllus longicercus. The sequence goes on from JAZDUA010001139.1 coordinate 14,090, forward strand.
ACGATTTTCCCCTCCGGATCTGTAAATCAGGCACCAACCTACACGTCAGCTTACGAGGTTTTTCCCAACGAGGTATCTCTCCAGCAGGGCACCGCTCCAGCCGGGGAAAGTTCTAAGCTCCCGACTGGTCTGCCGGCATGTGTAGTAGTGTAGAGTATTTAAGATTTAAGTGTAAATGTAAGTAAGACATGAGGATACGACAAGGGAGAGGCAAGAAAAATATCACGCGATCTATGGCCCGTTGATTAAAGTACTGCTCCGGCATTCACCTAGTGTTGATAGGAAGAACTACGGAAATCTACCGTCCACAGCAGCCGGCTGCTAGAATTTTCCTCCAGTCAGCAACTGAACTCAGCCTAGCTACGTAGCTAGAGTCGAAAATCCTGCCACCGTCAGGACTCAAACCCAGGACCTCCAGCCACACATCACATGATGCCCTAAATCACCGCACCCGGTGAAAAAGCAAAGGGATTTTCACCGCTGCGTGTAGCTATGGGGCGGGCGGGGAAATTTTCACAGAGGTGGCGCGGCGGGTGGCGGGTGCGGCGGCGGCGGCTGGCGGCTGCCATGGGAGTCTGCGCCGCCGGAAAGCGGGTCACGGCGGTTCACTGCGCAACGCTGCGGCACACATTCCTTGCCTCTGTCTCGCTGTCAGGAGCCAAGGGCGCGTCGCCCCGGGCGCTGGGTTCGCGGCCCGCCGCCCGCCCCCTCCCCTCCCCACCCCACCCCACCCCACCCCACCCCTTCCCCTCCACTCCCACCCCCGCCTCTCCCGGCCGCTGCCAACCCCGACCCCCTGCCTCTCACCTCCCGCGTCGCTCTCCCCCCACTCCTCCCGCTCGGTGGCAGACCTACCCCGTAATCATCCAGGAAGATTATTCATTGTCTTATATTTTTTTTGGTCAGAAACGGCATATTAAGATATGTAAGTTACGAAATATTGCATTTAGTTTATGTACGTTAATTTTCTTTCTAACTAAGTCCTCAGACTGCACATGTAGGTTTACTCTACATGAGATACGAATGATATTCAATTGTACACAGGACAGCTAAACTATCAAGCTAATATGCGACTTTATTTATGCGTTTAGCGTGTTTCAGATTGGTGAATTTAGTTCCGCAATGCGATTAAAAAATGGAGGTATACGATCGGAGGACTAACACGGTTCATCATATGTCTGTGCTAGTTTGTAACAGATCACAGCTGCATCATACAGCTGCCTATCGTTAGCCGCTGGATTTCATTTTCCTTTAATAGTTGCGTTGCTGAGGAAACCCCAAGTTTAGAGATTGGATGTAAACAAAACAATTGAACAAACAACACTTATTTGTAAGGAATTTCAAAGACCTTTGGAGCAGAATCCTTTGACAGACTACTCTTACCGTGTTATTCTGGGACTTTCGATGATTTCCGCTAGTTCATTTATCATTGAACGTAATTCGGATAGCGATTCGTAAGCAGCAACAAGTCTTAGTTTAAGTTGGTCGGCCACCAACTCTTACGAGCATTGTGATATACTAACTTCAAGTATTCGATAATTTGCAAACTTACGCTAAATTACTCATGTTTTTAACATATTACACATCATATTTTTTAAATAACTGTTTTTTTAGAACATATTTCATTTAAAAATCTCTATAATCAATATCCTACTTATGCAATTTTGAAATTATAGAGAGTTTACTTAAAACAGAATCAGCACCCTTTTCTTTACAGTTCTTTTCTACATATGAAGAAAAAATTAAAAGAGAGAATTTGTGTGAGAAAATAGTTGTTTAATATTTGCTTGTGTTTCACGCACAAACTACTCATAATTTCGAAAAATTGTACGTGACCTTACTTCAAGATCTGTTTTTATCAAGGGATTTTATTAATGAAAAACATTCTATTTTGTATATTGCAGTTGTAGGAAGACGCAGAAAAAGTTGTATACTGTTAGAATTTTCGAAATTGAATGCTTTCAGCGAAAATAGACCTACGCCATTTTAAGCGTCTTTTGCGTTATCAGAAGAAGACATTTAAAAAAGAAATTGGAGCCATTTTTGAGAACAATATGACTATTTTTGAGGCTTCATGTAAAGTATCCCCAAAGTCATAATATCCGTTTCATATTTAAGGAGCCGCGGCATCAGTTAGATCAGGGGCGTCCAACTTGCAAGGTCTCAAGGGCCACAACTTTAACCTTTAATATGTTTTAAGGGCCCTATTATCATTACCATACTTGGGCGAACCACACCTGACTTTGCCCGGTTGCTCTGAAACGGAACGGAACCATGAATGCTATCAGGCCGAACCATTCATAACGCAATGTAACATTGGGATGCGTTTGAATTTCTGAATTTCCGAGAAAAAAATCCTTAAATTTCAACTTCACCTATTTTGACATTAAAGGGGGTGTCGACTCCGGCAGGGTCCGTGCGCTAGGCGCATAGTGTTCGCGACCGACATGATTGCACGTGACATGTCACTTTTAACTAATAACCTTTTGCCGGCCACAATAAAAGGCATCACGGGCCACCAGTTGGACAACCCTATGTTAGATCACGGAATGTCAATTTTGGTGAAAAACCGTATAACGGTTTATCCGCCAACGTTGTTCACACAGAGTCACGCGGATAGAAGGACAAACTTTTTGCCGTCAATCTTTTTTTTTTTTTTTTTTTTTTTCGGAATCAAGGACCCCTCAAACGTGAATTCTGACTACACAAAGTGGCCGAGGAAGTAATGTACTACGTATACGAACAATATTTATCCGCGCTTTCGTTACCACGGCCCTGAAATAAGAGTACTTCTGTTGAAAAAATCGACGTTTTAGTTTCTTCACAGAATTATAATACTTTCTCTACACTGCGTCAGCCGTATAGTCCTGTCTGGAGAACTTGTCAATACCAATGCCTTCGGAAGACAACTTTATGTTAAGATCTACAATGTGAACTGGTGATATTCTCCAGCGAGATTGATTAATGACGTCGAGCAACTAAAATATTTACAGAAATTAAGACGGTAAAATGGTGTACCCTTTTATTTTATACAGTTCTCCGAAGAAAGTGCGGGCCAATATTCTCAGTAACGAGTAATTATTATTACTATTATTATTTACATTATTATTATTAATATTATTATCTATTATTATTATTATCATTGGTGTATAGGACATTACTGACCACGCTACACGATTAACGTGTGTAATTTTTTCAAGATCAGCTTTTCAGCTGTTTCCCTAGGAACGACAAGGTTATTATGCCTTGAATTGTAAATTATGAGATTGTAGGATGATGATGGCCTCCAGAGTAGAGATGGACTTAACAGCTTTTCTTCAATAACTGTTATGGGAATAACAGTCGACTTGTAATAACGGTTATTAATAACAGTTGAAAAATAACAGGTCCATGATCAGCAATCTAACATGGCCGATTGTGACCGACTGTTAAGAGTTCAACCAGGCAAAACGAATAACGTTGGTAGCACCGTAAAGCTTGTGCAGCTACCTCACGGCGCTTGCTTACACTTCTTCCCCAAACATGTTTGGATAGAGAAAAAGCTGATATAAACGAGTCTGGATAGAACGGCCGAGGAAGAACAGTAATTGATACGATGAGTAGCAATTGCGTATAGAATATTTCTATAATAACAGTGATTCTGGTTCAGATTGCAAATATTCTTTCGAATAGGCAACTTGTGCATAGTGAAGTGACGCGTGAAATAATGAGAGGGAAAAATTGTTTTTGCTTACTTAATGCTTCAGTACTAACGACTGTTGAATATCAAGTACTATAATGCGAGTTATGTGACCGTAACTCTTTTATCGGACTTAAAGAAATATTAGTGAATCTTACCTAAGCAGCAATGGGACAAAAAGAAGTTAACAAAAATATAGGACGGGTTTAATTTAAAGGACATTGTTATTGTAGTGTATACCATACAAATATTAGATTATTGTAGCGCATGGTGTTTAATAATGATGAATTATTTATTAATAAATCTATAATTCGAACTCTTGCTAATCACGATTTATTAGCTGCAATGAAATTGTCCTCGTACAAAATAGTTGCCGAGACAGTATGTAGTAGTTCGGATTTGGCCCAATAGATTGCAATACTGTGCATTTCAACCGACAACAGCTAATAACAGGATAAACGAAATAACTGTTATTTCGTGTAAGAGTTACAAAAAGGGTAACTGTTAAGACAGAACAGTGCAGCTGTTAATAGCACATCCCTACCCCAGAGGGCTCTGCCTGCCCTTGCGGAGCCTCCCTCCTCGCCGTGCTACACGCGCCCGGGACCCGCGTGTGTGCGCGAGGCTGCTCCCGATCTGGGTTACGAGTGGTATTGAAAACGAGCTGGGAGCGGCGAGGGGCGACCCGTGTGACTGCCCGCCGCCCGCCCGCCAGCCGAGAGCGCGACGCATGTTGAGGGGAATGCTCGAGTTGGGATGTCTGCTTCTTGTGCGTTAGTGTGTTGTAATTGTTACGGAGGAGGATGTGGTTCTAGTGATAAACTGAAGTTGTTAAAATGAAAGTTATAGAAAATCTGAAAGAATGAATGAAAGAAATATCCGCATTCGCCTCAGAAATCCAACCCATCTCAGAGACAGAACATTTCTTGTTTGCGTGGTGTTGAAGTCAAGAAGGTAAGAAGTAGTAGTTTTTAATAATTTGGGTCTCTGATTTATTTATTATTCCCTACTTTCAATTACAGTAGATGGCAGTGATATAGGACGTCCTTAGAATTGAAAGCACGCTAGTACATTTTGGTCTAGAACGGGGTAGGTCTTCCGACTTCAATGCTACATTACATGGGGTCAATAGTGGAAAATTCTGAAAATTCGTAATCCTTGACGGTTGGCACTCTACTTGGGCTAGTTCCAAATTTACGTGAACACTATTGCCAAACATCAGGTTTTCCCTTCCACAAATCGACTTTTGGATTCTATTCTCACTCCTATCCCTGGATGTGGAATGTGCCTTTTAAATACGTTCTAGAGATTTCGCCAAGCAAATGCATGTGTATAAAAAGGATTCCATACAAATGAGAAGAAAAAGCTGAAGACATCTTCTACACATCACGCGGTCAGACGGAAGAAAGGTTTGGCCCTTCAAGGGACACATTTTTTGTAACTGTAGAGATAACATCAATATTTTTACATTTTAATGTGTATTTGTGTTAAAACTTTGATTATTCGTGCTCCGTTGATAAACGATATTCGTACTATTTTTTGTGCTTTCACGATCAAGAAGTTTAGGTTACGAAGGAGTCCAAATAATTTCAGAAACATTATTTATATTTATTAACAAGACATTAAATACCAATGTGGAATGCAATGTCTTTAGCACAATATAAGATGGAATATTAATAAAAATTAAAAGATTCTCAATGATGCTAAGATAAGTGACGCATTTAATGAAGCAGATCAAGCAATAAAACATTAATTTGAAACTGACTGTCTCTAATTAATAGATACTCAATGTAATACATTTAACAGACGATCATTAATATATCACAAACTATATTTAAATTCACCATGTTTAAAACAAAAATGCATCTTCATTGAAGTTCATTCAATTCCTTTCGGTGCCAAGTTCAATTAACTCTTGGATGTAAAGCGTTATCATTTCTCAACAAGGTTACCCAATTTTCAGAGTCGTGAATTAATTTTCATACGTAACCAGAAGTCCTCCTTGGAGTGGAGAGTGCGAACTACGCCATGTTAATCCAGTTATCCCCATACATCATCTCATTCAAGTTTCGGAACTCGCGCTTCATTGGACCACTCGCGACCAGATCTCGCTTCCACCTGCGTCCCGTGTTCGCGGGCAGGCATTATAATTCGTCTGGGTGGTACCCCGAGGCAAGGCCACTCGTCCAGCGGGCAAGACAAACGAGCGGGCTTCGGGGGAGGGACGTGTCGAAATACGCGGCTCCCGAGGCCTCCTCAATATTTGGGCTTCCTCTTTTTGTCGCTTCGAGGAGCCACTTTCGCTCTCCGCCGCGCAGCCACACGTCGGCAGCCCCTGCGTGAGTGCGTGATGACACACACGCACCCGGGCAGGCTGCCTCATATGTCTCGGTGATGAGGCTCAGGCGAAATCGACGGTTGGGAAGTGTACCGCAGTTATTTATGCTTTCCCAGGTCGTTTAAATGGCGCAGGAAAAATGTATCGTAGACGTGTAATTATTATTATTATTATTATTATTATTATTATTATTATTATTATTATTATTATTATTATTATTATTATTATTATTATTATTATTATTATTATTATTATTATTATTATTATTATTATTATTGTTGTTGTTGTTGTTGTTGTTGTTGTTGTTGTTGTTATCGTTATTATTATTATTATTATCATAATCATTATTTTCCACACATCCCATTGCAGGGGAAAACCTCCCTCACGATGGTGGGGGATTCCCAAAAAGTAACGATTCTAAATGATCCAGTCATGAAGAACGTTTCGACGTGGGAATGCTACAACGAAAACTACTATTATACACCTATAATACCATACCACTTTACAAACTATTCATTTAATCACTGTTTAGAAAATACGTTCATTAATTTCTGCTAATGAAATCATTGTTTATTCAAGACTGTTCATTTATTAGCTGTTAATTATATTTTGTAAACATTTTCTAAAATAGGCGAGTTACACACTGTTTAATAACGGAGGTTTAGGAATAATGATATAAGACACAAGAGAACAGTATTTTTTGCGGTAACTTAGCAGGTACATTGGCCCTTATTATTACATGATAAATTGGTATATTCAAATGTAAATTTAACTGTACTTAAATTGAGAGGTGAAGAAACCCTCGATTATATATGCAAATTTGTGAAATTGTATTCAGTGGTTGCCGTAATCTATGAACATAAACAACTTTAACACTTTTATGTCTCCTTCAACTGGCCTATTTTCGTATTTTGCCCATTATTTTTTGAGTGTAGTTTTCTAATTATTGATTTCTAATGATTGATTCTAATTATTAATTGGAAAGTTTTTAAAACAAAAATAGTATGTATTCATCAAGAGGCAATCTCGAACTTTCCAGCGTGCCTGATTTGTTCTATTTGTATTTGTTTATTTTATGCTCAGTACCGTCTTGATTTGGTTATTTCATTTACGAGACGTTTAATATACTTTTACTTCTTGTAGATTAATCCGTCTTTCAAATTTAACATTGCTTACTTGATTTTTGTACATAAATTTAACGCGTGTAGTTTTGATGCATGAGCAATAACGTAGTAATTATTAAAGATAATTGTAAGTTGACTCTTTTAATTAAGACTGATTTTTATTATCCTTGTCTTTTCGTACAACGAAGGAGGGACGCGAGTGTCTGGAAGTCTAGGGGAGCGAGTTACGCCGTTTCTTTGGATTCGCAACATAGTTGGCGTGCCTGGCGACTACCTTCTCCGGTAAACGGCCATTCCCAAGGCTCTCCGCCTCTTAACGCGGGTCTCCATCTTCGCCCGCGGCGTGCGAAAGCTGTCGGACATGCCTCATTGTTGTCTGTCTGTTAGTGGAGCGCAACCTCCCCCTCCTCCTCCTCCTCCTTCTTCTTCTTCTGTTCGCGAACAATGAAACACGCGACGCGCGTTGCAGCGTACCGCTCTGCAGCAGGAACCGGGCCATTGTATGTAGAAAGGCTCCAAATGTCGAGTGCGAATAAGCCGCCAAGATCTTCACCGTCCGACTGCCGGCGACGGCGCACACGACCTCTCACGATTCGGAGAAGTGTTGCCGTTTTGTTGATGAGTGTTATACTCGTTGCGATCGTAGACGGTGGAGGAGGCTTACGCCTGTGTGGCATAACTTTTTCCTAAACAGGCGATCACAACGCTGGCGTGCCTTTGTCTTCCACTGTATGGATTACAGTCTTTAGATGAATGTGATGATGAATGATTGTCTTCATGAGATGTGAATGGTAATGATATATACGGTTGTGGATGGCTAGGCGCCAAAAAGAGAGGTGGTGGAATCAGAAGCCAACTACGCAATACACACAGTGAAACCACTCATGCTTTACACGGGACTCGAACCTACCGTTTTCCTCTCCGGACACTTATTTGGATGCTTCTCTACTCCCCTGGTACTCAGAGATTCTTGTCGGCTATTTGTGCTACTAGATCTAAAATTTGGGCACCCGAAGTTGCGGCTTTGAGCTGTGACGCCAATAAGGCTATGGCTATTATAAACTTATGCAACACTTTTTTATAAAACTTATTTTCATTATATCAAAATATAGGGAAAAGTAATGTCGAAAAATGTACTTATCCCAAATAGACATATATTACTTTTTAAAATCCCTGTGCCGGCAGAAGAGTTTTAGTAGTCAGAATAATAATTGTTTTAAACAAAAACGGTCATATACTCATAAGAAAAGGTATTGAAAAAACCTATAAGATAAAGTACGTTTCATATACTTCCTAGAGCTACTAAATACGCAAAGATCTACTCCCTTGGAGTGTGTTAATGATTATATTAATATAATTACTTATATGATCGGGTGCGCCCCCCGAGGGCGTGCATGTGTTGGCCGAACCGCCACCCTCACCCCTCAGGGAGGCTATGGGCGATCACGTGACTGCCCAAAATAGGTGAGCAGATATACGACCAGGATACTGAGGACTTGGCTTTCGGGTGTCCTCGCATGCGGCCGCAACTGCTCGCCGGATGGCGGACGAGTACTGCTCGTGACATTGCGAGTGCGTTGCAATGGGTGTCAATGGTTGCAATGGGTGTCAATGGTTGCAATGGGTGTCAAGGTACCGGCGTGGAAAATCATCCGGGCGGAGAATGCACTAGCCAGGGGATGGGGATGGGAATAAAAATGGGGTTGGGGATGGGCCAGGGGATGGGAATAAAAACTCATCTAAATGAGAGTTAGGAAATCCAAAGTGCAAGTAATTTAACTTTGGGATTAAAATATTAAACTTAGCTATAAGACAAAGCCTCTCCTCTAGCTGCTTAAGCAGCAAGGCAACCAACATGTATTCATTAGAAGAAAATAAATTCCCGTCTCCGTAGGGTTACTGTGGAGGGTACAAATAAAAAAAAAGGGATGGGGAGCCGTGTGTGCAGGAGTAACGGAAGTAGATAGCGAACATAACCCCAGAGCTGTACATAGTTGGGTTTACGAGCCGCAACATGAGCCCCACTTGGCCGCTACCAAACTTCATTCTTGCAAAAAAGTTTTGTTCGCTGTTACGGTCTAATGAGTCACAAGCGGCAAGAGTAAGCGCTCAGTTGCAATGGTCTAACGAACCACTACGGAGTGGAGAGTAGAGACAAGGGACTCTATGAAGCAAAAAGTCAGTGTTATAAACTAAGAGCGTGTTTCGGCGTTTAACCGAAAGGTTAAAATTGACGTAAAATGCCCGATGATCTAGATGAAGATGAGTCTCCTGGTGAAACTGTTTCAGCCTACGCATCAGGGCCCGGGCCATTGTATGTAGACAGGCTCGAAATGTCGAGAGCGAATGAGGCGCGAAGATGTTCGCCTTGTGCGACCCCCGCGCGTCGCACACGACCTCTCACGACGCGACGCACGCTCGATGGCTGACCGCCCCCCCCCCAGTCACGCGAGAAAGTTCCGCCACTCCGAAATCGGGTCGCCGAAATGGAAGCCAGTTCGTTAGTTGGCGGTGTCGCTCCGAACACATCGTGATAATAGGACTCGTTTGGGAAAATGTGGTATTGTGGCGTCTTTGCCGGGGCAAATAATTACAGACGTGAACGGCTTGTAAATATTTAGTATTTATTAGAATATAGATATTCCGACACCATAACACTATATACAATATTTACAATTGAAGTTAACCGTTACAAGAAGGAACTTTCCCTGGTTACCACCACCGCTGGCCCGATAATTAATTACCATCCCCGGTGTGATGCACCAGTACCTTACGCGAGCATACATGCGAGTATGCCGCACCTGCTGTCACGACGTAGCACGCCGGCTTCGATTCCCCGCCTCGGTAGCCTATGCATTACAATGCAACGCCGCGCACAACCCTCACGACGCCCTACCGACGCGCTCACCTCTGAAGAATCATAAGAATAGAAGACTGCTTTCAAATCGGTTTCTGCTTATATACCCTCCGGCAAGTTTGACGGAAGCGCGTCACCCGCAGTGTCTGCCAGCGCTCCTCCGCCGGATTTGGGGTTTCCAAACCTGCCTCCACGACCCGCATTCCTATGTGCAGCCCCGCGTCACTTCCGCCAGGGCTGTCCACATGGCTACTATAGTGCGTTTGTACTGGCGACAGATATGACGCCACAGTATGTGGAATCGTTGAAGTTGTCCACGAGGCCGCCTGGACTTTCTGCATGAAATACGCTAATTTGCAACAGTCTCACTATCAATCAACGTATCAAACGCATCTGTTTGCTATCATCCGCATTTGTTGATGCACAAAATATAATTGTCCTTCTCGATGAACATATACCAAGTGCTGTTGAGAGCTGAAATTCGATTGCAAATGGTAATTTATTTTTTTTAAATTTACCATAAGGGTTTGAAAATGCTACCTAACCGACTTTGCAAGGGGCAGCTGAACCCATTCGTTTAGATAATTTTGTACGTAAATAAAAGTAAGTTTTCTCTGTATTTCCTTTTTTTATAAATCACTAAGATTTTGAAATTTTATTGAGTACGTCCGGTAATAATTCTGACCATTAAAATGAGATTGGAAATGACCTTTTACATGTAGAGATTCCAGGTCAAAACACTAGACACACGTGCGCCTTCGATGGAAAAATGTATTCAGCACAAGAATTTACATTCAGTTTCATAAGAAACTAAGTGTTTTCCATTTCTGGAAAATCAGATACGTTCAAATTACTCAGCAAACTGTGTGCCTGAATAGGTCGTATCGTTCTCGTGTCGTAAAACGTTCTAAAATGTTAATCTTTTTAATCCTACCAAGAACCAATCTGTTTGAAACCAATGGATATACGACAGAAAATACTGGATCGATTTCTGTATGTTACTTCACATTATGCCATATTTAGTGATGTCCTTCAAAAAGATCCAATAGTAATGACACCATTCGACTTGTGAATGAAATAAAACAACTACTCTGAATTTAAATATTTTTTAGAATTAATTATTTTATGAATAATGCTATGTAAATTAATCATTCAAGTTACTTCAATGAAACTACAGAAACAATATTAATCTATTACGTATTCACTGAGTAAATTACAGGTATTCTAGAAAGCAATTTTCTCAGTTCTTCTCTGGTATTAGTATTTAAAAATGCTCTGATTATAATACATTCGGTTTAACAAATAAACGACAGTAACCGATATTCTAAAGATTTCTTTCCCTTCAACACAAACTTTTATCCAATAGCACTAACCTTGTTTTTGTGAAGACAAATAATACGTAGTGAATGAATAGTCTTAGCAAGATATTATAAGACGTACTGTGGGGTTATGATAATTTACTTACATTTTCACCAAATGTGCCCTTCAAATCTGTTTAATAGTTTAGCATTCAGACCAATGTTGAAAAAATGTCAAAATTCATGGGTAGGTTCAGCCTACGCCAAGAGGGGAGGGGCAACATTTTTGCTTTCCCTTGAATGTTTTACGTTAGTACGTAATTGTTAATCAGGAATCTAACATACGGAAATAAAATATTTTATTTGTATTAAGCGGGGGGGCTCTTTCAAAAATTTCAGGGGAAGCCTGGCCTCTTCTCTGCGCACGCCTAACCGCAGAATTCAACCCCCCTCCCCCTTCATGATACTCCGTACCGACCTTAATCTTCAAACATTCGTGCTCAAATGGTCCCTTCATTGTTTCTCTTCACAAGTTATTCTTCGTACCGCGAGTAGTAATGTATTTCTTGTGCAGTATTGGAATGGACGGCCGAAGAATCGGTCACATTGGGGAAGCGGTCATAGAAGAAACCCCTTGGTACGAAGAATTTGATTCGAATTCTGAATTGGGCACGATTTGCTCCTTAAATTTCATTTACTGTTTGTCGCGAGGAACTAGGCTATCTTTTGGTCACAGAATCGAGGACCTCATATGTGTTATTAGTCCAGTGAACGGTTTGAGGACAAAAAAGAACTCATGGGTTTAAGGTTAATCGGTGGAGGTTGGAAATAAAAATAATACGCTAGGCATCTTCTGTATAATTAACAACTGTTCGCTATATTTAAACAAAAAAACTATTAAAAACTAGGAACAAATTATGGTAAAATTTTTAAAATGTAGTAAGAGCTTATGAAGAATCACACAAAATGTAAATATCCCTTGCAAATTCATGTTGCCTCAAGTTGAACTTTAGTAATAAAATATTTATTTTGAAAAAAATGAGTACTCTACACAAGCGGGCATATTTTAAAACAATGCTTTGATATCAGAAAGATCCAAACAGAAATAGAAATGGGAAGATATTTTTCCTGATAACGTCGTAACGTTCTTTCTAAATTCAAAATTAGATTATTTTAATATTAATTCTGCAATTAAGTATCGCAACGTGGTGGCAGAATATCTTACCTTAAAATGAATTAACCTTACGTTCACTAATAATAAATTACAAGAAAGTAGTTAATTAAAAAACAATAATTATTAATAAATAGTACAAAATGATCAAATAAAGAAGTTGGCGATCCCAATGGAGAGCGTTCAGAAATTTCAAGTGGTTGATGTCAGAATGAGCGATACCATATTTCTCACGAAATTATCATCCACTTACTGTAAGAGAAAGCTCGTTACAATCTGTCAACCACTGAAATGTGTGAAGCCTTCTTTTTTTCTTTTACGTGGAAGAAGTCCATAAAGCTCATTTGGACATATACCACCTTATTCCATCGTAAAACGGGGCTTTACAAGATCACAGATCTACGGCAAAAGCAGTTGATGAAGAGAAACCTTCCCCAGGCTAAATGAACAGGTTCCCCGCCGGCAACGGACGTGAGCGGTGCCGGCAGGTGCAGGCAGGTGCGAGTGGCAGCACTGCGGCGACGGCGGCGGAGGCACGCGCGCGCGCGCGCCATTATCTCCCTTTAAGAGAGCCCATTACTCCGCGTGCGCACTGCACCCGGCGCGACCGGTGGCGGCGCGACGAAGGCGGCGGAGGAGGCAGTAGCAATGGCGACAGAAGTGGGGAAGGCGGTGACTGCGACGGCGGCGGCGATTACGTGGTTACGATGGTGGCGGCGGTACCGAAGGTGGCGGAGATGGCGGTGACGGGGTGGGAGCAAGGATTGTAGTGGAAGCGGAGTCGGCGGTGGGGGCGGCGGCCAGCAGGGAGCGGCAGGGGTGGTGACGGCGGTGGCGGTGGTGATCACGATCGTGGCGACGGTGTCGAAGGTGGTGGTGGCGGCGGCGAATAGGGCGGCGGTGGGGGCTACGGTGGGGGCGGCGGCCAGCAGGGAGCGGCAGGGGTGGTAGTGGCGGCGGCGGCGGTGACGGCGACGGTGGTGGTCACGATCGTGACGACGGTGTCGAAGGTGGCGGTGATAGCGGCGTTGGTGGCGGCAGCGGCGACAGGGATCGCAGCAGCGGTGGGGGCGGCGTCGGAGACAGCGGGGGCGGCAGCGGGGGGCGGCGGCGGGGGCGACGGCGGGGGCGACGGCGGGGGCGGCGGCGGGGGTGGCGGTGGTGGTCACGATCATGACGACGGTGGCGGTAATGGCGGCGGTGGTGGCGGTTGCGGCGGCAGGGATGGTAGCAGCGGGGTTGCGGCGACGGGGGCAGCGGCGGGGTCGGCGGCGGGGTCGGCGACGGGGTCGGCGACGGGGGCGGCGACGGGGGCGGCGGCGGTTGTGACGGCGACGGGGGCCGCGGTGGGGACGGCGGGACGGGGGCGGTGGCGACGGAGCGGGGACAGGAGGGCGGCGGCGTCCGGCAGGGAGCAGCGAGGGTGGCGGTCGCTGCCGTAACGGGCGCCGTGGGAAGTTTGCTTTTCCGCGCACGCAGCTCATGCGGCGCGGCGCCGCCGCTGGCTCCAGCATTAGCGTTCCCGTCGCCCGCAGCGCGCGCTCAAGCGACCGCCGCGCCGCGCCGCGACGGCGCTGCCAACTACGCCCCGCTGAACGGTCCTAGGTGGCAGATCTCTACTTTTTCTTACGACGATCACTTTACGCACCAGAACATTTTTAACGAATCCAATGTGTTGTAGTAAAAAAATAATTCAATAAGCAATATAGTGTAGATAGATAAAGAAAAGAAAATGTAATTATTTAAATTTCATAGATTTACAATGTAACGATTTAGCATACGATTTAGCAACGATTAACCACATATAGTGACACTGTCAATGTCACTTTATAGTTTATAGCGCATGTATTGTATAATGTAACGATTTAGCATACGATTTAGCAACGATTAACCACATATAGTGACACTGTCAATGTCACTTTATAGTTTATAGCGCATGTATTTCTAATAATTTTTATTAATTATTAGAAAAATGTAAGTGTAATTTGCGTGTTCAGGCGGAAGAGCAGGTCTCATGGCCTGAGCCTCGCGACGAAAAATACGACATCATTGATTGAAATGTTCACGATTCTATTGTAGCAGCTTCCTGACGATCCCTCCCCGGGCGGTAGCGTCTTTTAGATTATGAAGCCCTGCTGTGCTGCTGGCTTCGTTTACAGAAACCATCGCTGTAATGGATTCCTTATTTTTATCTGACATTGTGACAGTGTAATGTGTTTGTTTCCATTTAACGTACCAGTAAGTAAGTAAACTAATAGCAATGAAACGAAGTCTGTCATTATCCATTGTTTAAAGGGAGTCGTCTAGACATCGTAATAACTCTTTGTTTCGAAATCATTCCAGAGGCTTGTTGGGGTTTGATGAAAGTTATTTATTCAGTGATTTCGATGTGCATGACTTTAATTTTCGTGCACTGAGAAAAATTTAAAATATGTGAAGTGTTCGCCTTGCATACCTGTTAATTTTTAAAAATGAAATTTTCTTTATTCTCAAAACTTGATACTGGATATCACTGCACACCAAAACGTGATACCAATCTTTGCTCAACAATTTTGGAATACAACCTTTCGTAAAGAAATTACTGCATGTCGATTTGCAAAACACTCAAGGCTATCAGTTTTGAAAGTCTTAGGTTTAGGTTTTATTTTAATTCCGGTCCTTCTAGGGAGAACATCTTAGAATACCTGAAACGCAACTTTTACGTAATGAAGTTACACAATGTCAAGCGAATGTTCGATGGACTTTCACTTGAAATTCAATATTTATGGACATGATGATTTTCTGACTTATTCTCACATTCATTTCGGGAAGTGAAATTGAATGTGAGTGTTAGTATTTATTATTCTGTATTTTCCAATTCTTTTGCAGTTAGTTCGTTTCCTTTACTTATCTACCTATTTTGTTCTTCGTTTTTATAAAGATAGTTGATGCATGTAAAATGTAAAATAATGAGGTGGATCTCATATGCGTATCGCAAACATCAATACGTGCTTCAGCAGGATACGACACCCATTACAATGCTTCAATCGGCACTAAAGTTCATTGAAATTATTTATTAAGTTAAAGTTGTATTTTTTGAGAATTTAAAAGTAATATATGCTAATAATGAGGATTTAATGATATTCCAAGGCTCGTAAAGAAATAATTTTTCTTTTTTTGTAAACTATAAAGACGCTTGAAAATAAAGATAAGGGTTGATTGTATTTGATTTATTAACCTATATTTAAAGTTTAGAAATAATAATAATAATAATAATAATAATAATAATAATAATAATAATAATAATAATAATAATAATAATATGAGTTTAAAAAAATATTATATTATGTGTATCATTATCGACGTAGTTTGATTAGAAGCAGTCGATTTTTCTCTTTGCCACGACGGAAGTAAAATTACAAAAAGGTAATAACATTTCTCTGAAGGGAAGTTATCTATCATTGCATTATATATTTTCTGCGATCGTATTTTAAAGTGACGGTGCTTTCATCTAAATTACTATGAGATCGCTGCCAAGGTCTAGAGATGCCTACGCCTTAATTTTACGATTGCAGGATTGATTTCGCACGAGTTGAGATTTCTGGCATTAAAATTATCGCGCTCATATTCTTTCTCAATGGAAACAAGGACGTTCCTGCCTGAAACGTCGTCTCTCAAAAACGTTTTCTTTCTTTTTGTAGATACATTTACAATTATTACTGGACTGTATAATGTATTGATACATTCAAATATTGCTACATATATTATTTAATGTAGGTTTCGCGTGGTTCGTAATAAAAAAATATCTGTTTACTTATAAAAACTAGTAAATTCTGAATAAAATTCCACTGTACACAAGCATATTTTAATAAACACAGTAGTCCCGTGTAAATAAAAAAAGTACTACTATTATACAGTTTTGTCAAATGTATCCCTGCCCCTCCCAGGATCTGTCCTGAATCCACTATTGCAGACGTGACGACCTAATGTCTGAGTTTCTAGGTGAACAAAAAATTCCAATGGCATTTTCTGGGTGTTCCCACTCTCACTCGTCTACCGGCAACACAGTGCATAAGTTGGCAACACGTCCCGGGCGCAGAGAAGGCGCGCGCCGCGGCGCAGGGGCTCCGCAGGAGGCGGCGGATCCTGGCTCAATTGGGCAGAGAAAGTCGCTCCGTCGGCGCCGCCCCGCTCGCGGCGCACTGGGCCCAAAGGTGTAGGTACCTTCCTAAAAGCACAATAATAATAATAATACTAATAATAATAATAATAATAATAATAATAATAATAATAATGGTGATGATGGTGATGGTGATGGTGAATACGATGACGATGATAATATTAATAATAATAACAATAATGATGATGATGATAATAATAATAATAATAATAACAATAACGTGTTAAGTGGTTCAGTGCGTAGCGTACTGGATTCGCAATTGGGAGGTCCGAGTTCGATTGCCGGGCCGACCATCCTGACCGTTTTCTTTTGTTGTTGTTTCCCTTCGTCACAAGGTGGATGCTGGGATGGTTCTAAAAGCACAAGAATACCTCGTACTACCCCACCTAGAAAACCTCTTACCATCATCCTAGTCCTTTCACCCCTCATCATTGCCCTATAATAATAATATTATTAATAATAATAATAATAGTAACAATTATTATAATAATATCATCCTATCCCATCTAACTGATATTCAAGGCTAATAAGCTTGTCTTAATCAAGGGATGCAGCCGAAAGGCTGATCCCCATGATTCCACAACTTGATCTCGCCAGGATAGGCTACAACTGAGCCTAGAAGAGAGAAATGGTCAGTAGTGAGTCATACGCAAATAATAATAATGATAATAATAATAATAATAATAATAATAATAATAATAATAATAATAATAATAATAATAATAATAATAATAATAATAATAATAATAATAATAATAATGAATGTATAGAAAAGAAAATAGATATTTAGATAAATGAATTATGAAAGAATAAATGAATGAATTGTGAATTATATAAATAAAACCGAGAGTCTTATACATTTAAATGCAAAGAAAAATGGTTGATAATGTGACCATTTTGTTATTTTTCGATGGGATACAGCTTGGTTTCTTCCAATAAGAAATGACACAAGAAATTATTTTCACATCTCAAATTGCTCTCCTGCAATCCTGACTGCCAATGAAAAATGAGTGAAAATAAAAGTATCAAAGCGAAGGAAAGGAAAATGTGAAAGAAATATGTGAAAACTTTGCAGGTATAAAGACAATTTAAAGTAAAAGAAATGCCTCCTGCAGGAGGCTATATGAAATGCTGTCTAACTCCTCACACCGTCACTGAAATTCAGAAACCCCAAATGTAAATGTTGCAATAATATGCGAAAATGTACATCTCATATCATGAATATAAAAGTAGAAAATGTTGTGTTCCATACTCGCTTGCAAAATGTGTGTGAGAATTTGAGAGAGAGAGAGGGAGAGAGAGAGAAAGAGAGGGAGAGAGAAAGAGAGGGAGAGAGAGAAAGAGAGGGAGAGATAGAGAAAGAGAGGGAGAGAGATAGAGAAAGAGAGGGAGAGATATAGAGAAACAGAGGGAGAGAGATAGAGAAAGAGAGGGAGATAGATAGAGAAAGAGAGTGAGAGAGATAGAGAAAGAGAGGGAGAGAGATAGAGAAAGAGAGGGAGAGAGATAGAGAAAGAGAGGGAGAGAGATAGAGAAAGAGAGGGAGAGAGATAGAGAAAGAGAGGGAGAGAGATAGAGAAAGAGAGGGAGAGAGATAGAGAAAGAGAGGGAGAGAGAGAGAAAAGAGGGGGCGAGAGAGAGAAAGAGGGAGAAAGAGAGGGAAAGAGAGAGAAAACAGATGCCCGCCTTAACTGCTGGCCTCTCCTTTCCTGAATATATTCACGGGTTTGCTACTGGCTTCCACAGTATTATTCATAATAGTATAATAGTGTTTATCATTGGGGTGAATGATGATGCGAGATGAAATATGACAGATTAAGAATGTTTCGTATACAATATGTGGTGTGAGACGCCTACATGTACATATCGCACATGCCTTACGCAGTACTCGAATCCGGAGCTCTAGGTTCCGTGTTTTTGGACCTTGCTTAAAGCCCCTGCTCCATCAAGGCAGGAAAATCACGAAGGAGAAAAGAGAGAGAAATAAAGCGAGAGACGAGAAGGAGAAAGAAAGGAAGACATGAAGAAAGAGAGAGTAAAAGGAGATAGAAGCGGAATAAAGGAGACAGTGGGAGTGAAAGAGGTAGAAGGAAAAACAAAGAAAAAGAGGGAGGAGAGAAATAAAGAGAAAGAGAAGAAGGCATAGAAAGGAAGAGAATGAGTGATAGAAAGAGGGGGGAGAGAAAGAAAGAGAGACGAGATATAAAAAATGAAAAAGAGAAATAGAGAGAGAAAGAATCAAAGAAAGAGGAGAAAAGAAATAAAAATACCTTCACATATTAAAAATTGAAAAACAAGTTATATTTCGTCTTCTGTTCTTTTTTTTGACACGAAATAGTTAAACATTATATTCGCGGTGCAAATGCTACAGCTTGACACGCTCAGCAATTGTGAAATATTGCTAAATACCTTTTGGAGTGAATTCGTGCTACTGTGCTGCGTCCGAGGAACCACGGATGGGTCGCTCCCTGCCCCGCCCCGCCCCGCTCCGCCCCGCTCCGCCCCGCTCCGCCCCACCCCGCCCCGCCCCGCCCTTCCCCGCCCCGCCCCGCCCCGCCCCGCCCCGCCTCGCCCTTCCCCGCCCCGCTCCGCCCGCTGCGAGCACGAAGCGCCCGTTGCGCTGCGCCCGTTGCGTTGCGTCGCGTCGCCTCGCTTCGCGTCGCGCTACGCGTTTTTTTTCTTCCTCTTCGCGGCGTGCCTCGCTTTCTTGCGTCCTGTTTTCTTGTAATGAAGAGAATTACATCATGCCGTCACTTCCGCCTGTCTCTTTCGGGTTTACCGGTGCTGACGAGTGCTCGAGCTCTCCTGTTATTGTTTTGAAATGTGTGCGAAGAAATTAGGAGCTTGTACTATTTATCTCATTCGCCACAACGTTTTTCTTTCTGATTGATTGATTAGTAATTCTGGGTTCGTCAATTATCAGGATCATTAGTACCGTGAATGTAATACGTTTTTTGCTCGGGAGGTGGGGGTGATCAATCCCCTACTTTATGGTGAGATCAGGCGCCGACCTACCGTCGGCTAACGGGGTTTTCCCCAACCCAGTATCTCCCACCAGCGAGGCACCGCCCCAACCGAGGCAAGCTCTTAGCTCCTAACGGGTCTCCCGGCATGTGTGGTAATGTAGTTCATGTTAGTGTAAGTGTGTGTGTAAGGGGTGAGGATAGGGCAAGGAAGAGGAAGGAAAGATCTCGCGCGGTCCGTGCCCCGTTTGTTAGGTACTTCTCTGGCATTCGCCTGGTTTTGATCGGAGAAACTACGGAAAACTACCGATTAGAGCATCCGGCCGATAGAATTCTCCTCCAGACAGCGGCTGAATTTGACCTAGCTAACAAGCTAGTGTCGGAATACTGCCACCGTCAGGACTCGAAGCTAGGATCTCCCCGTCAGAGGGACTGCAGTTTATGCCCTGAGCCATCTCTCCCGGTTATTTTCTCTCTGTTTGGTTTTGCTTTATGTTGAATAATCAGACTTTTAACACTGTATAATATTTTCACATTTGTTTCTTCAATGTTGGATAAGGGAAAGGTAATGAAAATAATTTGTTTAAATAATTATTTCTGTGTTAGGTGTGATTAAATTTTTAGTTTAATAAAATACGAGGGTGGCAGTATCTCTACATCTCTTTTACCTTTGTATATGAAATCGCTTCTCATCATATATATTCGTATTAAAGCTGTAAAGGGAACGATTTCTATATCCCTCCCCATCGGCAATGAACGGTTTTAAACACGTGAGGTACCAAAAAAGAGACTAAAATTATAGGAGTGTAGGTCACTATTTATTGAATAGATCGCAGCTTTCGGTTATTAAGAAAAAACTACAACATTTGCGTTGTTTGGAATGCGCGGCTAGAGCAGAAACGGGAAGATGACGACATGCGAATCTTGACAAGTTAGCATGAGCAGTTGATGTTGTGCATCGAGTTGGGTGATCATTAAAACGATTGTTTGTGACAATAAGTATTCAATGTACTTTCTTATACATCAGTCTTGTGATATCTACGGAAAACATCAAAGAGGAGAGGCAGTTATTATTATAATTTGAAAATTCTATTTCGTACATTCTGTTTCGTACATTAAGGTATGTTTGATAGCAGGATTTGCTGTTACAGGAAAAAACAAAATGCATGCCTATGTGTATAAATGTCTTTGTAAATATGAAATATAATGTATATTCATGGAAAAGCAGTATTTTTTGTATGAATGTTTCTACAGCACTTCCGTCTTTGCGATGCAATCGCACGGATTCAGCTAGGCGATAATTATTTATGCGAAACAATGAGTCACATTTTCGTTAATTTATTTATTTTGTATAAGTGAATACACGATAATATCCATCGAAGTATACTATAATGAAATGAGAAATACGAGATGTGCGGTTTGCAAATCATATGCATATACCGTTTACAGGTCAGATCCAAACAGGTGAAGAGTGCCTTCTGAATCGTTCCTAAACTAGAGCCTGAAGTGTTTACAAAGGTTTTCTGTTATTTTGCATCGATCATCCTTGGAGAGATTCTAAGTCGGAGCTCTCGAGTCGCCATCTAGATCTATGTAATAGCCTAACCCACTGTAGCGAGCTCTGTAGAGAGAAAGGCCGTCACGGTGAAGAAGAGCATCCCATGTCAGTCAGAGACCCGCTGATGAATGTAGCACACAGCGAACACATATTGGTAAATGTTCGCCGGAAGGTTGACGTTCGAAGAGACCAGAGTAGGCAAAGAGTGTGACATTCTCAGCGTATTTCTTATAAAGCTGTAAGCCCTAGAGTTTTAAATAATTTATTTTTTCCTTGTTCGACATTTTATTTCATGACATTAAACACATGAACAATCACAAATGAACATAAACATATAATACAATCACACTTCATATAAATATTACATTAACTCATTATTAAACTCATTCACATAAACATGATATAAATATAAAAATATATTTCGTCACAATAAATTTAAAAAAATGTCTTAAGTTATTCCAGAAAATAACCTCTAATACATTAAACATTTTAAAAATATTGAAACTGTGCATTTAAGATTTTATGAAGCCTGGATTCAGGAAACAAATTGTGGAGGTTGAAGTAAATCTGTTGAGGGAATTTCGGTCGCAAGGGAAGGACCAATCTTCGGTTCTAAGGGTTTCTGTGTATGCGACTCGACTGTGCTTTCGAGATGAATGCGATTCGGTGACCAAAGGAGGCACAATCGAAAAAGAACAGGATTGTTGCCGGTGTTATTTGTGCACAAGCGACGATTTGCGAGTCTCATATATTCGCCTTTCCTCTGACACGAGGTGTGTTTCGAACCGACTGCCCGCCATGATAAGAGTCGATAATGATGAAGTATATCGAGTTGTCCGTACAGTTGGTGAGACAGAAGCCGTCGAGATCCTCATTCTCTTCAGTGAGACAAATATGAAATTCTACTAGTTTTTCTTGTGATTGTGGTTTACAATTTTCTCGAAAGCGTGATCCTGTGGTTTGAATATTGAGAGCGTTCATACCATCAGCAATGAGAGCTTATTATATCTATTTACTTCAATATCTACACGATAATGTTGGAATATCTTGTTTATCTCTTCCCCTAGTTTCTTGAACATAAATGTAATGTTTAGAGAACATTTTTAATTAAAAAAATTAAGTACTGTATTTTTCACGGGTCTTGGCTGCTGAACAGTCGAACGACGACGACGGGGTGATTGATAGTGCGTTACACGCGGAAACCTAGTTCAAGTTCTAGCATTAAAAGTTTAAAGTCGTTTTTGCGTCAAAACTGTATTAGAGCCACTCCTCTTCTCTTCTCTTCTCGATAAATATAGTGGATGCATTTTGATAAGATTTTATTGAAAAATGTGGTATAATTTGTGAAAAATCGGATATGAATTGAAATAAAGATTATACCTCAATTTCTGATAAATATTTACTTCAATTCTATCCTTGTAAGTAGTAAATAAACATAATTTTTACCTCATAATTTACAATTCGAGTGTACAATAGCACATAATATAGTAAAAAACTGCCTAACAATTTTATGATATATTTACAGAAAACAATAAATTTTACAAAATAATATTTCCATCACGTCTGGAAAACGTTTCTCTGCGTATTATGAAACGAAGCAATTTTCAGAATTATTTCCTTGTACAAAAACATCCACAGAGCTGGGAATAATTAGAAATACTACGGCTAAAACACCACACCGTTGTTATTAGGGTTGTGGAGTTAGTGAGGCGGTAGTGCTGTAGTAGCATATTGCATACTAAGGCTGCTGAATTGTAAATGAGTGGGCCTGTTTGCCCACGGTGAACAGCTGCCACTGGCTTTTCACTAGACTAGAGTTGATTGCACCTGAGTGCTTCCATTCCTCCCCCCCCCTCGTCAATCTGACTCGTCAAGCTCTGTAGCCAATTTGCAACTACCTATAGTTAAATGCAAATAATTTAACCGAAACTTCTAATTAATTTTTAACGATTAACGTTTGCATTGCACGCCATGATCTGAAACATAGCTGGATGGATCCAACATTAGGTGCGCAAAAGCACTTTGAGCATGGCATAAATCATTCGAAAGGACCGCATCAAACCACTTATCTCATTGACAAGAACAGCAAGAGTAAATGAGCCACACAAACTTCGATTTCCCTTCTGATTAGGGTAGTCGATTTAATAGTGGACGTGACCTCCACACACAGCATTCAAAATGCACTCTCACTCTCACTCTCACTCTCACGGATTTTCCACATCGTAACTATTACGTCATCAGAAATCATTCGTGACGGTATGTATGTAAATATTTAATATAAGAATTGTTCACAATTGTTATCTACTAAAATTAAGAAGGCACCATGAATTAATGTTACTTGAAGAAAAAAACCACCTGAGATTTCATGTGTACTTTTGTTGTTGTTGGTTTCTTGTGTACGATTTTGTAAAATGAAAATGGCGTTCAAAACATGAAAATGAAGAGCCTATCATTTGTTAATTAAAGAATGAATAAAATTTTATATTTTTTATGTTAAATGTTTTGAAGATTAATTGTTATTTTTGTTCCCCAACAAGTTGAAATAAAGTTCTGAATCCACATGTAGACTGCATAATTCTGGTGAATGTAAAAACAATCTCTTTCAATTTGAAAACAACAATTAAATATTCATTGCCCAATTGCCCCCCCCCCGATTGGCATTCAAATTATATATCAATATGTTCATTCTTTAAATAGTTAAACATTATAATATTTTAAATTTATTTATCAAAATTAGATCATATTGAAATTTGCTTTCAGGGCACATTTTACTGGTATTTCATACGGAGTTCGCACAAGATATTGGAGAATTTCTAACTATTGTGGAGCAGTTTGTAAAGTACTTTGGATGTTTCACATAAGAATATATATATATATATATATATATATATATATATATATATATATATATATATATATATATATATATATATATGTGTTATGTAAGGTCGCATCAACTTCTAAGTCACTGGCGATCACTATTGCTTGTAACGGTATGGTAACTGTGAGGATGACTGTGATGATAGGGGGTGAAATGACCAACACAATGCAACCATGCCCGAGGAGGGACTCGAACCTGCCATTCTTCGGTCCGAGATCGCTACGGCACTACTACCTTAGCGATCCCGGCCACCGGATCGGCAAGAGTTTGTTGTTTGCTACACTCTCTAGACATTTCTGGAGCATCCTGTATTCGAGCATCCGGGCAATTTTCTTCCCCGCCTTATTTGACCGTGACCCACGCAGAGGAAACAGCGCCGTCCAGCTGCGTGGGCGCGGATGACTAGGTGCAGCTTCTGGGAACTGCCTCTTCCTCTCTGTTCGCCCGCGCGGCGTCCTCGCCTGCATTCCCTTCTTGTTAACTCACTACGCCCACCACGCACACGATGAGCTCTGCACAAATAGGAAACTCTTAAGGTCAACAGGTGGAACTCTCGCGAGACAAATGAGAATACGTTCTATTGATTTTGTTACATCGATATTTATTTACTTGTTCATTCGTCACAATGAAATTCTTCTTTTATCATTTTTTTTTTTTACATTCTCGCCTCTCTCCGTGAGAAGAGAAAATGTTGTAACAGTGCGCTGGAAATCAGCGATTTTTCGACAGAAAAAGTTTTATTGCTGGAGCCTGGTAAAGAAAATGTGGATAGATCTGCTTCATGTAGTAAATTACTTACTCCAACACTTTGTATAGTTAGAAGCCATGTTTTATGTGTTCTTGATACCGACCGATTGACGGTAAAACGTGCCTGTCTGTCTGTCCGTCCGTCTATCCGCTCACTCGTCCGTCTGTCAGTCTGTGGTCAACGCTAGCGCCTAAATCGTTCTCACATTTTTTTCCGAAATTGATATTCCCCGTTTGATTTAAACGAACTCGAGACCGTATGAGATTGCAACAGATATTTATATTCTTGTGGCTATTTTACATGAAGCTTAAACAACATTGTCTTAAACAAATTATTCCAAATGTTTTGTAAACTTAGCCCTCGGATAGCGAAAAAGACGCTTAAATGCATGGCGCAGGACCCATTTTCAATGAAATCTTTGATTTTTCGATAATTGCAAATTTATTTCGGTCTCTTTCTACAACTCCAATTTCGAAGAATAATATATTTTTCTTGCAACAGATCTGTCAATAGGATAGCCTCTAATTTACAGTTTGAAATTCTCAGAATAACTTTTCGTTGTCGGGTAGTGCATTTGGGTTATGAAAGTCAGTTTTTGATGATGATGATAATGATGATGATGATGATGATGAGTTTTAGAAGTGTTAGGTGAGATGTGTAAATACGGGCAGAAATTGCGGTATTACAATATTACGTAACCGTTGCTAATGCGCGAAAGTACATGCTCTTGTAGCATCAGTGGTTTACAATACTTACAATCACAATCTACGAGATGTTAAATTTCACAGAAGACATTTTCAAATTATTTTCTTTTCATTTCGATGAATTTACGACTAACAGAAAAAAGGGGTTTCGAAGTTTAATTGCAGAAATTGCTCACCTTCTTCTTCTTCTTCTCCCTCCATCATGAGACGGTTAAATCCTTGCAACTCATTGATCGATCCACCTTCTTTTGCTAACATTTCTGTAAGTTGTAATATAAGACTTCACTTTGGAATGCGATCATCATTCATTTTTATTATATGGTCTTTTCACTATTTTCTATATATTTCAATCTTATTAGTTAAAAAATCATTCTAAGGGTTTTGTTGATGCTCTCGTTTGCAGTTCCGTCCCTTCTTATTACTCCTAACCCAAACTTGAATATCTTATTTCTGGTGCTTGGATTCTGCTAAAACTTCTACAATTCAGTATCCAGTTTTCAGTTTCCTTTTACATAATCTACAGGTCGCTACCATAACTGTATAAAACGTGAGAAAGGTTTCCTTTCTAACTTTACCTCTGAGAGTTCTTTTAATAGTGCCACACCTCAGATTGAATCTTCCTGCCCACATCCACCTTGCCTATATAGTATGTCAGGATTATGATGGTGTTATCTGAACTTCCTCTCTTGTTCTACCCCACAAAACGCGATTACATCTTAGCGGTTGGAGACCTTGGATTGTCATGAATTTGATTTTGCTTGTAAATGTTACATAATTGTTTTACATAGCTTGTGTAAGGCTCTTACCGTGGCAAATAATTACCGCGACTATTGACTTAATTGGTGGCAACTACAACTTACTTACCAAGCGAAAATATGAGTAATTAAATTATTCTATCTAAATTGTTCGCTTGAGTTTCTTGGGAGAATGCACGTATTAAACAGAGAGGATTTGTTTACCTGTGTTCTTGGGACGGCTTTACAATGGTGATTATCATATTAGGAAATTATTGAGGTTTCCAGTGTCACATTAATTATTCGTTAGGTCATAACAAATATATCTAGTACATTTCATATGTATCAACTCTTAATCCACAAACTGATTTTTTAATAATTTATTTTATTTATTTTCATTCGGAAGTACATAGTTCAGTTACATCACTTTTTCATATGCATTGTATGACTTACAAATATTCTTATTACCTATCTAAAAACTAACTCTACCTACAGGAAGGGATAGGAAGCTACAATCTGCGCCTACTATTCACAATTGTCGGAGAATATGTTTAGGAAGGCATCTAAAGGGTAACGGTTTTTTATTCGCGTTGGAGTATAGTCTGTTGAGGCGAGGTTGTAGTGACTGACGTGTGGTATAGAATTGATATTTGAATAAAAGTTATTAGAGAGATGGGCTATGTGTTTAGTGATGGATTTATCCACAAACTGAATGCATATAATTCGTTGTTAAAGGACATCAGGCGGATCAATGAACTGGTGGACTGCGCGCTATGACCAGATGGAATTTCCTGTTTGTCTTCAAGGTCAAAATGCGTCTGGCATTTAAAAAGCCTTGGTCACTGCCTTCTACCTGTTACGTGTTCCCCAGGCATTAATCATCACATACAATGCACTTGTCTTTTGCACTGCTACGTCACCGACGGAACAGGAATTTCCCTTGATCGTTTCTCAGTCCTTTTTGGTGTTTTATGTTCCGTTTCTGGATTTTGTCTAAGTTTGCAATAATATGTACTTTTTTTTGACAGAATAGTATTAGTTTTACAAAACATGTACAACTTTTTTTAGTCTTCTTGGGAATGTTTGCAATTGAATCACAAATGCTCCTAGAGAATGTGGCATCATATTTATTTTGAACATATAATGTTCCTCTGTATCCTAATGCGTCCTGTAGACAACGAAATGTGTCTTTATGATTTGGGTTACATGTATCACGGTCTTCAACTTTGATATGCGTAAAGCACTGTTCGCTATTGGGACGCAATTGGTCTAAAAAGATATCCGGCGTCGTTATAGCTGACCCAAGATGCTTAGTTGTACGACGTGTCTCTATGTATGCATAGTGCGACTACGAAAGCGGTAAACGTCTTTTATGAACTTATAACATGAATCTTTCCTCTCTTAAACAATCTTCTCTATTGTGTTGTCAACAAGGTATACTTTTGTAAACAGAAAAATCGAGCTTTACAACTCCCCATTATTTACCGGATAAGTATTAATACTAATTCAAAGCATAAATCATTTTAAAATGGAATTAACTAATTTGACTCCTTCCGACTGTAGAATATAGTTACAGTGACTACTGTGAAAATTGAGATTAGTGCAGTTACATTTTTTCGTTTTTGTAAAGAGTGCCTTTCAAAAATGTACTCAATCCTGTTGAAGTCGGAATGCGAACTACTAATCAATATCGAAGCAACAAATTCGGCAATGTGAAGATAGTGTAAGATTCAGAATGTTATCCGCTCACGTTTTTATAAACTCCTGAATCTCTATCCACTCTTGTTTCACCCAGCATTGTTGAATTGTGAATAAAAGGTAGCAGAACGTTGTTCGCGAATTTTGATAACAATACATTTTTGATTAAATAAAAACTATTTGCATCAGCAAACGAGTCACAGATTTGATGTAGCACTGCTACATTAGAAATTATTACAATTCTCACTCCCCAATATCTAGCAAAATGTGAGATCAAGAAACCTGCGAAGGATTGAACCATTTAAAGCACAATGTGCTCAGAGAAGCCAAGTGGCGAAGCCAAGAAGCCATGTGCTCAGAGAAGCCAAGCCCTGAAGTAATGCGAAAGCGGTTCCGGGGTGGAACAGTCAAGGATCATAAAGGGTTTGTGGTTTTAGTGGGTAAAAATCTCACACTACCGAGGAGAGCATGTCTTTCGAAGATTTCCACAGTTCCCCTCGTAAAAAAAAAAAAAAAAAAAAAAAAAAAAAAAAAAAAAAAAAAAAAAAAAAAAAAAAAAAAAAGAGAGCAGGGAATGCAAAGAAGTAGCAACTGAGAACTGAGAGGACGTGCTGATAATGGCGTATGTTTCGAGAAGCAGGCACCAACTTGAGATATAGGACCTTAATTTATTTTATGGGTGAAATATGTAACGATGTTGAATCCTTAGAACACTTGCACGTGCAGTCTACAGAATTTTGGTTTCATATTAAGTAATAAAATAACTTTTTATAGGATGGTTAATTCAAGACACGCTGGAATTTATCGGAGTTCAAATGATAATAAAAATCGCCAATTGTGAAATTCCCGAATTTTTTGCCGACCCTCAAGCAGAGATGATAAGAAAATTTTAAAATTAAATTCTCTGAACAGAGAAAGAAAAATATGATAATAACGATGATGATGATAATGTACATTAATAAGATAAAAATCCTCCAAAGATTTTCTAATACCAAGCCGCTTTGTGAAATCGTTTACAACTTTCGATACTCTATTACACTCTGGAGTACTGAGTACACAAACGTAGGTAATTGGCTACTTTACCTAATCTAGCTGGCGTGTGACGTCCGATTAAGTTGCAACTCGCTCGCCACTTGTGTAAATATTTCGGTATCTTATTAATTGGATTGTTGGTGATGTAGATACCTTTTTATATGATAAATGACTAAAGATATTGTCTGGTATCAATTTTAATCAACTTATGATCATTTCGATCGCGTTGCGATCATCATCAGAGCTTACAGCTTCTGGGCCGAAAACAAAGTCAACAACTTTGTTTTCGGCCCAGAAGCTGTAAGCTCTGATGATGATCGCAACGCGATCGAAATGATCATAAGTTGATTAAAATTGATACCAGACAATATCTTTAGTCATTTATCATTTCGGTATCTGCTTTCGAAAATAAAATTTCTGCGTCATACTGGAGCAAGGGCTTGTTCCTTACTTTTGACGATATGAAGAACGCCGCAATTAGTTGCTGCAATTACCTGCAGGCATCTCTTGCCAGTGTAAAGCCAGTTTAAGAGAATCTAGCATTAGAATAAACAGCATATCCCGCTTTATTTGACTAGTTATTTTAAAGACGTATAATCACGTGCCATTTTGTCGATAAAAATTATCATGATTATTGGATTGTACAATGCTGAATCAGCATTCATTTACAACGCGAGGACCACAAACTGAAGGAAAGTGGGGTCCACAATTATTTTCTGAATGGCTTCCCAGCAAGAAAATAGATTAAGATCGTGGACATGTATTTTCATTTGTACTCACAAGCAATATACGTGTATGAAATAACATTTTTGGAATTTGTAATAACTTTGCAAAATAACATAACTAAAATATTTCTGGTTACCTAAGGAATTTTGCTTATTCCTTTATTTGCCTTTTGGCCCACAGTTTGAAATGCTCTCTATTGACGCTACAAAAAAACGTTTGCCGGCACTTCAACTTGACACGCTGTCAGCTCGCCAATAGTACGCTGGCAGCGCCCTTACTCCTCAGCAGCGATTGTGTGCGTTTCCACGCAGGGCTCTTTGTGCGCTCGCTGTATGCAAAACCCTTCATCCTAATAGGCCGCTTCTTGTCTCAGCCGCGTCAGTGCTTGGCGCAACGAGACATTTACGTACGCCCGCAGCGAACGATGGATAACGTCGGAGCTTCGCTCTTGGCGGATGCTGCAGTCGATTCACGGGATAAACACATTGTCACATGAAGTGAATGAATTAACTAGAGAATAAACGATGAACGAACAAACGAATTAAGGGATATATGAATGATGAATAAATAAACAAAATTCAAGAAGCAAATAAACCAATGAGTAAAAGAATGAAAGAAGAAAACAATTCATTGAGTAAAGTAATCCGTGAATGAATAAACAAGCAAAAAAATTGGAAACTTTCAAAATGAAAAAAGGAAAGCGTGAAATAAGTTCCGGTTCGTTCTTTTGCTAGGATAGTTTAGGTGCTAGATATTTTACCGCAGCAATGGAAAGTGACCCTAAACCCATCCTTCGTTCTGAGAATGTCGAAATAGTGATTTCGGAGTGTCCTCAGTCTTTCGTGATTGGCAAACAAGGCTATCCAGTTTAGTACTCCCTGATAACAAGTAGGGTGGGAAATAATAACAAGAAATGAGTGGAAAGGGTAATAAACATTCTGTACAAAAATATCCTAAAATGTCTCGAAAATTATTAAATACGGTCTCGATGTTTATTATCTGTAAGTTTTCTAACTAGTGTTCGACGATTTCATTCTGAGTTTAAAACGTCTAAAATTTTCTCTTATAGAAAAAACAGTTGCACTCATCTGGTTTATGCAAGAGCTCAGTACAACTCCGACTCATTCTACAGCGACAATTGTTTGTATTTCCCAGTGGGGCTGTTTGTCTACTCGATCTACGCCAAACGCCGCATCGTAATGGGCCGCCGCTCGTAATGGTTCGCAGCCAGGGTCTCTTCGTGTTAGCAGTCTGCCCCGAGGCATTGATGACGCGTCGCTGGAGCGGCAACGCCCTCGGCCGGCAGATGCTTACGCGCGTGGAGTAAACACGTTACCTCATTAAAAAACGAATTATCGAGTGAATAATTGAAATAACAAACATTAACAATAAGCGAATAATGAGCGAGACAAAAAATGATGAAGGTTAATGAATGATTTTTTTATAAATGAAAGGACGAATGACATCACGAAATAAGCAGTGAATTAATAATACATAATAAAAGACAAACCAGTCGTCCCAAAATTGAACGAGAGAGAGTGAACTATCATTGTTATTTCATTTCATTTAAATTCCATGGTGGTTACAGATATCTTGTGGTAATCTATAATGTGAGAAAGGAAATAACCGTCCACAATCAAAATTATAATAATTTTGTTAACTATCACATTCCCAGAGTTAACTTTCGAGAAAACACTTTTCCTATCTTTAATGGAATTAATCATCTCTAACAAAGAGACGAAAAATTGAGAAAAATAACATGAAAATGTTAATGTTAATGTCAGTATGAGAATGTAAATGTTCATGTTAATGTTTCAATTTTCTTTCTCCTTGCTAGAGTCCCGCTGAGGATGGGAAAAGAGTTTTCCTGAAAGTTTACTCTAGGAATGAGATAATTAATAAAATTATTATAACTTTGATTGTGGACGGTTATTTCCTGTCTCACATTCATTTCATTTGATGGGGCTTGATATTTTACAACTGGCTGCCCGCGATGTCATTTATTGTGGTCCGCGAAAAGTTATTTGTAAAAAGTGAAAATCCCTTTCATCCATATCTGACGAGGACATCATGCACTCCGCATTCCGCACTCACTTTGCAGT
Source organism: Gryllus longicercus (assembly GCA_038098605.1). Lineage (NCBI taxonomy): Eukaryota > Metazoa > Arthropoda > Insecta > Orthoptera > Gryllidae > Gryllus > Gryllus longicercus. The sequence continues at coordinate 45,862 of JAZDUA010001139.1, forward strand.
TGTTAACACCCCCTTTAAAGTAAAAAAAGTTTAAGTTTAGAGTTAAGTTTTTTTAGTCAATTCAGAAACTTAAAATCATTCTGTGTTTCCCAGCATTATGTGTGGTATGGCCTTATATCGCGCATGGTTCCATCCCCCCGTTTCAGAGTAGCTGGTCAAAGTGCTGAGATCAGCAATACGGGGAAGTCAGATGTGGATCACCCGAGTAATGAGAATATGGCCCGCAACCGTATTAAAGGTTTTAGTTGTGGCCTTTGAAGCCTTGGAAGTTGGACACCCCTAGTCGAAACCCAAATTTCCATTTTTGATTTTGACTCATGATTTTCAAGTGTCGTCAATCTAGCCTAAATACAAGCTAAGGATATTGGATTTATCATTCTCCCAAGTAAGTTGAAAAAGAAAATGTTAACATCAAACATAAAAATTGATCAGTAAAATTGTCTTGAAAAATGTCGTCACGGTTTTTCTCTCTTAGATCACAGGTGAAAGAATTCACAGTCACTAAACACACATATGGGCTCGTGGCTGGCTCTTGGCTCGCTTTCCACTACGCGGCCCCGGGTTCGATTCCCGGTCGAGCCAAGGATATAGTGTGCGATTTTCCTTGCAATGTCCCAGTATATATTACTGTGTGACGATGAAAAAATTCACTTCACAGGTTGAGAAGACCGGAATACAGCGTGGGGATGTCTACGTGCTGACCACACGTACCCTCTTAACCCATGGCCGCGGGGCAGGGTCGTCGCCGGTAGGCCTGATCCCGTTCACGGGCTGTCGCGCCAAATACATACATACATACATACATACATACATACATACATACATACATACATACATACACGGTTGTCGACGCTTAGACCGGCCACATTCCGAACACCCCAGCCGTTCTTATTCTCCACCGGCGATTGCCTTTCCACGTAGGGCTTTGTCTGCTCGATCTACGCGAAACCCTGCATTCTAATAGGCCGCCTCTCGATCGGGGCGCGTTAGTACTCGGCGCAAAGACATTTACGACGTGTCGCCAGCGCAGCGACGCCCCTCCGCCCATGCGGCTACTGCCGACGCGCACGCGCTCGCGCCGAGCGAACACATTAACATGTTGTCGCTCTGGGTTTCCGCTGAATGAGCGTGTTTCTCCCACACAGCTGCCGCCGTCGCCGCCGCCCGAGCAGGCCTTTTGCTGTCCTTTTACGGGGATAATAGTGCGGCGCACAGCGGACGCACCCTCACTGTAACGAAGCCTGACTGCCAACCGGAGTTGCTTTGATTCTCGTTGTGAGCTTCGCACAGGACGTGCCGTTGGAGGAGTCGAAGATTGGTTCGTTGATGTGGAGAACATACGTAGGAACGTCTCGAAGTTGATGGAAATTTTGCCGATTTGTGATTTTTTGGAGAACACAGTGTAATTTAATATTTGTGTAATTTGTATCACGTGTTAGACGTTTTAGCGCGCCAGGCGATAGTAGAAGCAGGGGAGAAGTAATTGTCAAGAGTGATTAAAATATTTTACTCTCGCGGGACATGCATCATTTTCTCCATCTCTCAAAGCAAACGAAAGCGAGAAAGTTTAAAACAGATATGTAAATAATGAACGTAACACACTTTTTTCTGTTTTAATGAGTATGCTGTCAAGAAGACA
>JAZDUA010001139.1:50000-187658 GCA_038098605.1 Gryllus longicercus
CCAAATTATTCACATTTTCCCCCTCTGTTCAACAGAAATGTTTTACATTTTTATTTAGCTAAATTACTTATTTTCGTGCATTTACCCCAATTTCGAAAATTGAACGTTATTTATTTTAGGTTTATCAGCTCTATTTGAGCAAAACTCGTTGGCGAATTTTTAAAATGTTAATTTTAGGACATGAATACGAATGTATTCTATTGTGGCTGTTTCAATCTCGCTGTTTGCAAGAAATGACCTACGTACCATATGTGCTTTAGTTAATGGGTAGCCGGAGAACGTTTCTTTTAGAACATCAGCATACGCTCCCTATGAGAAGTAATAAGAAAAATAACCAATTAGTTGATTATTTCAATTAAGGTTAATATATTTTACATATGAAAGTTCCTTTTTACATCTACAAATTAATTTGTAGAATTTAATTATTTCCGTTTATTGGTATTGATTGAAGAGTGTTGTTTATGTAAATATTTCCATTTTACATCGTGCGATGTATTTATGATTCATGTACTCACATCTTTTACTGACAATAGTTCTCGGGGAACCTTGAGTTATTCTTTAACAATGTCGAAATCGTGAGAATGAGTTTTTCAAACCTTTTTTGCTTTTGAATAGGCACATACGTGACTTAAAAAACCTTCGGAATGAATATAATAAATATGCTCAAATAGCTTGTTCAGATTATTTATAAACAGTATTGTTGTAGCGCAAATATCCATGAATTAAAATATTTTTTTGTGCTGAGCGTGAGCGTAATGCTAACAACATATTCTTAAGATACAATTCTCTTGGGATACGGTTACTCATCTAATATACAAAACAGGGATATATTTACACTCTGTTTTGATATTCATGCACACTTTTCATATTTTTTGAAATGTACAGCAAAGTGGCTAGCATCATGAAAGTTATAGTAATCTTATGTACAGTATCCTCGTAAATTTAAATCAATATAGATGTCGTCAAGAAGGAGAAATGTATTCAAGAAACATACTACCCGCTAGGAGTGTATGAAAAAAATACTGCGAAAAATCTAAAATGAAATGTCTCAATTTAATTAGCTGTCAAATAAATTGCGCATACTCAATATAATAGAAATATCGGTAATACATACTCACATTAAGCATTTTTTGCAGTTAAAGGAATATCTGATTAGAACAAAATTTGTATGATGATTCATTTGGTTTTGTCTATTGGTTTTCGCCAAGGTGCCAGGATTCGACAATGTGCTGACACAACATGACACAAAAACAGTTCGTGATTCTCAGGGAAATCGTGTGAAGGAAAACATCAGAAGGAAGATGTGTGTGAAAAGGTCTAAGATGCTAGCATAAACAGCAAGAAATTGTAATCGTATTTTCTTGTACGTAGTATCAAATACATATGTCGTGAAGATTTAATGAAATGATGATAGGCGTATGCATGTTCTTCGATGCTCATTCTCAGTTTCGAGCACCAGAGTATGTGCTACACTTGCACATACAGGTATCGCGTTGGAGAAATCCTTCTTTTGGTAAAATCACAAATTTAGAAACAATCTAACTGATTAATTTGTTTCCATGTAAAAATTAAAGTACATATGTAAACATTATTATATTAACTTACTTGTATTGTTCATGTTAACATTTTAGCAAACATTATATATTTTCAAAATACCTTAATATTTCTACGGTAATGTAATGAAACACGTAATATTATGTTTCAGAGTGACATTTTCTCGATCGGTAAGTATGAGTCATTAAGATGGGGGTTCGCTTGGCCATAAGGATGCAATGAGCACTTGATGGGGAAGTTTGCACGCGGTCTGTGGCTTGTTTGACCAAGCTCCTGTCACCAATTGATTAAAGGAGTCTGGAAACGTCCATTCAGTGTGACAATCCTCTAGAATACCCATAAATTAGGTAGATAGATTTATTATTTCTGCAGGTAGGTTTACACAACCTGGTAGGTTTATACAACCTGGCGAATCCTGCAGTAGGTTTATACTGTATCGATTCAAGATAACGAAAGAATTTCGATGTTCGCGTGCACTGTTCACCTGTATAAAAATGATATTACAAATAACATAGTGACAGACAAGACACTCAAAAATAAGAAAAAAATCCATAACCAGAATTGGCATGAACGTCTTACTGACAGCAATGTGATGTATGGTCGGGTGGACGACGAAATTTTATGAACTGTAAGTTGTTGTTCAGTTGGAAGAGAGGACAGCGTAATTTAATCGTCGACAAGGAGTGCATAACTTGGAGGAGCTGAAGGATTTGGGAAGGACGTGAGTGATGTTTGACAATCTGGGCACGTGAGAGCGGGCGGACGTATATTGGAATACGAACGGACCGTAAAATTGTTTTTATTTTCATTGTTTGTGTAAATCTCTTTCTCGTTGTTATTGTTTGTTTTCCTAAGTATTATTTAATGTTGTAAATACATGTTTTGTTTAGATTTGAATCTTGAAACTTTCTTTTGATTTAATGAAACGGTAAGTTACCTTTTCAAGATTATGGTGTATACCATAAAATCATCGACCCTGAAATAAATAAATGCATATTTCTGTTCTTCCATTATTAGTGGATTTATTTCACTAACGGAAAAATCGGAACCATCAAAATACCCATTCGGTGTCTATATAACTGGACTCTAACCTAAAACTGCTCTTTCTAATAAAGCTTTTAGTTTCAACAACATGAACGTTGTCGGTATCATTCAGTTGGTATCAATTGGAAAAATATAATTCGCATATTAAGTAAATTCTCCTCGCATTACAAAGAAAATTTATATTTTGGATAATTACGAATCTCAAAATAATGGGGTAAGAACAAATTTCGTCTACTTTATATATATATATATATATATATATATATATATATATATATATATATATATATAGAGAGAGAGAGAGAGAGAGAGAGAGAGAGAGATATAGATAGATAGATATATATTGATAAAATGAGACCTTGATGTTACAAACGTCCTATGGATCGGGTTTGTCAGGTGATTAATATTTATAGCATAGTAACAATAAATAGTGAATTAGTAACATTCAATAAAATTACGCACGACTTTGGTATTTTCTTTCATGTTTCCTACTTCGCGTTACGTGATGTGAGGTGTTACTGATTTTCATGAATGATTTTTGCTAATGGAATGAGAGATATCAAAAACTAATTATATTTATTAGAATTTGAAGGGTTTGGCTTTGTAATGAATACATGGTGACATCTAAGCATTGGCATACATAGGTAGATTCGACTTGCATTGGCATGTATAATTTCGATCCAGTTAGTAGATTACTGACTCTTACTTCAACGCATAAAATCTACAATGAAACATTTTTTTTATATTTGATAAAGAATATATTTTAAGTTTTTCTACTTTTACTTTAGAGTAGGTTAATTCCTATGGTTTCGAACTCAGCACAGTTAAGAAACTGGGAATATCAACGCCCAATGAAGCAAGAAACTCAATTCAAACTCTGTTTGAGTTATCAAACTGTTACCAGGTTTTTTTTATTCAACCTCACCGCTAATTTCTTTCTTTGTTCTCTTACTATTCCTTTGCCATTCTTTTCTTTGATAAAAAATATTCTTTAAAAGAATGGAACAATTTAGTATCTTTTATACCAATTATTTACAGTCGTTGTAGACTTCTCTCACAGATACATCCTTACATTCCCATGTTTGCCTCTCATTATATGACATTCTGTTCCATGCCGTTTATTTATTTGATATGCGCTTTCTCATCCCTTCCTTTCCTCTTTGCCTTTCTCCGGGCCGCCCACCGGAAGCCGAGTGGAGGCGTCGGCCGCGAGATGTCGCTGGCGGGCGCGCTGCATCGCGGAGGCGCCGTGAGGGGAGGGGGCGATCAGCTGGCGGGCGGCGGGGAAGGGGCGCAGGGGGCGGGGGCTGGCGCGACTTTCTCCCGCGCCGCCGCCGCCGCCGAGGGGCTAGCGGGCCCGGGGTGACGTCACGCCGCCAGTGCGGTTCTGCTTGCCATGGAGAGTGGAAGTGCGCCGCGGAGCTGCCCCGGCGGCAGCCGCCGTCGCCGAAGGAGGAAGTGGGGTCGGGTGCTGGGCGCGAACGCCGCCGCCGCCCTGGCCGCCGCCGCCACCGCGCTGCTCGCCCTCGCCGCCGCCGCCGCCCTGCCCGCCGCGCATGCCGGCGCCGGGGGACACAGCGAAGGTAAAGACGGCCAGACGCCCACGCCCACGCCGCTCGGGCTCAATGGGCCGTGGACGGCGCAATTGGTCGCGGGCTTCCCCACTGCCCCCGGCGGCGAGGCCGTGACTCGCCCTCTTTTTCGACGGCGTGATTAGCCGAAAATGTGCGTTCGGGATGTGAAGAAGTTGTTTTTGTGTCGAATGTGTTACTTTGTGTGACTCAACGTCTCGGAACATCGTCTGTCGACGTCAAATTTCGTGACCAGCTCGAGAGGAATGTCCCGTATCCCCAGCCACTGATTTCCTGGTGTGATCAGTTCAGTGATGAAGCTGTTGATAAGGGTGACAATGAGAGAAACATTCGAGAAATAGTGTTTCCGCCCTGCTTTCAAATTATGAAGTGGGTCATGTTGCTAAAATTTTAGTGGGTAAGCAGTGCTTCTCGAAAGCCATTACGTCTCAAGCACGCTGAATTTCCATTTTCACAGTTAGGCATTTCCGAATGGTACTCATCTGACCTAATATTCCAAATAGGGTCATTATTGTCTCTACTTCCGCCTTAGATTGTGTTATAATACGTTCTCCGTGTACCTCTAGAGCTCGAACAACCCTTGTACGACATTGCGCATCAGAAGGGTATCAAAGCGTGTCATACGAAGTGCTCGACTGTTGATTCTGAATGCGCTGTCATTCTCGGTCGTGGAAAATGGCCAATGTCCTAGGAAAATCATCTGTGCCGAAGGTTACACACAGGATGACGTAGGCTGTTGTGGGGACGACTCCCAACTATGACCGTGAGTTTCAATGTGTCTTTAAGGGACTAACGATTTCAGCTTTTGATTGGGGCTTAGGAAGTAAGACAAACCATTGCTTTCCCCGTAATGCATTCTTCTAGTTCCGTATCAGAATGTAGGAGACCACGTACAAAAGCTGATGATCGACATTACTTAACGATTATCAAATGCTGAATGATTAAGATAAGCATTGATTTGTGCTTATCTAGCAAGTCAACCCTTGGAGATTCAAAGCCACAATTGTAGAGTAAAGCAGATGTCGATGAATCTGTTCAGACTTTGGATCAGAGTAGCATAACTGTCTAGAAAGGCCATTCACCAGTTCTCTGGTATTTGCTCAGCAACATTCAGGAACATGGCACTTCAAGGAAGTGGATGTAGTCGGCGCCAAGCAAGTGACCCATCTAAAACTTCGTTTGAGTTAAATAACTACAAATCAAGTCTAGGTTTTTGTTGGTAAAAATATAGGTTACAAGGCTACCGGTACATAGAATCAAACGTTGTGTCTTCGCGAGCAAATTACACAGCTCTGCGCAGGATAAAACCGTTCCGCTGCAAAATGACACTTTCTGAGACGTGTCACTTTTCTTGTGCAACGACATGCGGGGGACGCATCCAGTCGCATGCGACGCCTGGACTCGCCCTCAACGCCAGCAAGCGCGCCGCGTCGCGCCGGGTTGGGCGCTGCAGGGAGGCAGGAAGTCTGCTCGCCAGGTGCCTCCTCCGCGAGCAGCCTCTCCGCCGGCCGCACAGTGGGCCGGAAAGAGCCCCGGCGCGCGCATGCGACGCTCGCACGCAACCCACGCACGTAACACGGGCATTTAAAAACTTTAATCCCTATACATTTATCATACGCAACATAACACTTTTTTTTTATAAGACAACTTACGCATGTTACGTCACGGATTTATTTTTGAATCGGTCTGTCATTAACTATACACCACTTGCTTCCGTAACGTTACGAGAACACGTTTTCTCCCATCTCTACCCTTTTCTCAAGCCCTTAGACAACCCACATATACGTTACACTATCCTTTGTGTCATGTGTTGGTTGTCTAAGGGTTTTGAGTGTAGGATAGAGGTTAAGAAAAATATTCCCGAAACGGTACGAATGCAACTGGTGTATAATTAATGACAGACTGATTCAAAAATAAATCGGTGCCATAACATGCATAAGTTGTCTTAAAAAATAGAAGTATTATGTTGCGTATGAAAAGTAAACGCGAATACAGCTTTCCCGTGACTTCATTATTCTATACATTTAGCGTGCAAGTTCGCCCGCCTTCGATGAGCTTAGCTGCTATTCTCCGATTTTAAATAGTGACTTCTGACCTACGATCAGCTGAGACGCGGTTATTCAATCAATACCACTACTCAAGTGCTAACCAAGCTCTCGACTGGAGAACTGCGTCCAGCTGCTCAAACATCAGGAGCCACTAATTTAAATCGAAGGATAGCTTCGGCTTCAGAGGTCCAGGTAGCCCTCCAGGTCCAAGGTAGCCTAGGACCATACACATGTACCTTCGCGTTTAATTTCGTAACGTACACATTTGCTACAAAATATTTTTATAATTTCTTAAATGTGGAAACCAAATTCGTGGGAAATGAAGCCCATTTTCTACATCGTGACCCACAAAGTTCAAACGGTCACTCTTCCCAAGAGCAGATGTCTCACAGGAATAAATTGTGAAATTAATAATAATATAACCAGTATTCTGGTGATTTTTTAAATAGGCTACCAAAGTTTATTTACTAAAAATATAAAATTTTGGCCTAATAAGTTAATTCGGAATAATGTAATAAAGCATTCAGAAAGTTAAAAACATATTTAGGTTACAAAAAATTGCATTCAAGTACTATAAATTTAAAATGTCATCAAACAACTAAGATATAAGCAATCAAACATTTATATAGTCATTGCACTGGCAGATGGTCCGACCGAAATGTCTAACATTAAAGACAATCTTTCGAGTTTAAATATATTTAAATGCAACAATTTTTCAGCTAATTTTATTAAATTTTTCTACGATCAATCTTTTTTAATTCATTTTTTCTCCAAACTTTTTATATGTGCGAACGCGCATTTGGCCCCGGTTCGGACCAGTGTGCGCGCCGCGCTGCGCCGTCTTCTCTTCCGCGGCGCCGCCGAGGCTCGCGTCGCGCTGTGCCACTTTCGCAGCCCCCCCCCCCCCCTCGCCCCGCCACGCCACACGGCGCCACGCCGCGACGCGGTGGTTGGGCTCCTTCGCAAACCTCGATGCGCTCGAGGACTCTTTGTTTGAACCTCGACATGTGGCTCTGCGACCCAAGCATGTTTGTCGGCGACGCTCAAGGAAGTATGAAGAATGTTCCGTAAACTTGAGTACAACCTCTCATGCTGACTTTTGTAGAAAATGACCTTCCTTTGAGATGTATATCAACTTGAAATTTGGATATACGAATTGACTTTCGTGGTTTATGAAACGCACAATAGAGATTTGTGTGAGGTAGATAATAAAAACGAGAATATCCCATGTTCTTACTATGTCTGCAAGTTTAATTTGCGTGCCAATAACTTTATTTTAACTTTCTGCGAGATGACTTTGTGTCTAAAGGAAACACAATAGTTCGTGACTGTGATGTGAGATAAGGTTCACGAAGAGCATTTTTTAGTTTGAGGACTCATGAATTCGTTTTATTATTAAATTTATGATCGTTCTCCGAATTCTTTCTTCACTTTCGTGCCACGAGATTCTTCCTTGAGGATAGCGATGGGTTAAGTAAACACACAAACCTGTGCGCTTGAAATCTCTTTTGCGGAAGTCTTGACCGTTTGCTTGAGGATGACTCGCTAAATGGCAGCGCTATCAGAAGATTTCCTATGATCATGCGACTCGATGTCAGAATATCACCCCTTGGAATGGATTTCGCTAAGGAAATGTGATGTTCCTCTGTATCTAACACTAATACTAGTAGCTCAACGGAATGAAGGATTTCCCTGAGAAATAGTCTTGATACAACATATCTATTATGCTCTTGCTTACTAATAGTCAAATTCCAAGCAAGCGTTTTTAGCGTCTCTAAGCTAATTTGCAAATCTCTCTTCAAACAGTAAAATTGTTTTCACTGTTTGCATGCCTAAGGCGATATGAATTTTTCCCATTGGCGTTCTCTAAAACAAAGTCCGCCTGTCTAATTCGATTAACCTTCGTAGAAAAAAAAAACAATTACAACAAGAGGTACGATTTAGAGTAGCTTCCATTTCTATAAGGGCTTATATTTATCATAGTAGGAAACATCCCGCTAAATATTTTCTTCAATCCAGTGGTAACTGCCCGAATTATTAATATTGACGCGTTGTGTAGTAAGTGCTACTTCACTTCTGACGGATTAGCATGTTTTACCTATTTACCTCCGACTTTACTTTAATGTCCTAGAGTTTCTGAATAAGAATCCTTGGACGAGAAACTCGTCGCACCACCAGGTGCATATTTCCAGCGAGAACCTCTGTTGGCGACAGTGAACCGTTTCTCAAGGCCTTCGTCCCACGGTGGTTGCGACTCCAATGGTGAAAGTCTGAACGCCTACGCTTTGAATATGTGTAATACCCACAGCGTCCTTGACCTCGAGTCCTACCGAAATTGGCAAAAACTTCGGTGAAACAAAGACCTTACATTCCAGCATGTCTTGAGATTTTACTTCCTCTGAAGTATAGTATTTTTTTTCAAGGCTTAACAAAAATGACAATGTAACTCGATGCAAAGTTGAAGGTGTATTATTAAATTCATTCATAATATTTAAACTCCTTGAAATGTATTCTTGAGAGGTTTTACATTTTTTACGAAGCACAAAGTTATTATCTTTGATTAAAATTACCCTTTAAAGGTGTTTTTTGAAGAGACATCTTAAACATTTATTGCAAGTTTGTACTTCATTCATCTATGTTTCTTCTAAGCTGTATAAATAAATACCACTTACCTCCCCAGAAACAGGGATGGTATGTACAGACCTCAAACTTACAATAGCCACGATAACTTAAGCAATTTCAAATATGCAAACTTCGAGAAATGTGGAATGTTAACAAAAATCAATTGATTCCAACGTACCATCAGGGATGCGACCTTGCACGAAGAAAGGAAAAGGACAGGTGAAAGGGAAATGCACTTTCTCCTGGCGGTCTCGTTCCATGCCTCCGGGGAACTGTTCCTACGGGAGGTTATTGATACCTAGCGATGAACTATGGCGGGAGCGGCAGGAACGCCGCTTGCTGCGGCGCTGTTTAGAAAGCGCGTGGGCAGGGGAGAGCGGGCGCCCGCTGTGGCAGTCCCCGCCGCCCCCTCCTCGCCGCCACAGCCCATTTCACCACCGCCCATGCCACCCCACCCCGCTGCCACAACATATGCCACCACCGCCACTCCCAGCCGCCCCTGCCTTCCTCAATACAGCCTTCACAACCGCCACCGCTTCCTCCTTCACATCCGTCTCCGCCCGAACAATCCCTCATCTACCGCCATCTGCACCGCCTCTTCCACCACCCTCCTCCTCCGCTTCCCCTCCGCTTCAGCAATAGTCTCCACCGTGACTTCCGTCGCCACCTCCCACTCTTTCTCTACATCCCACCTCCGCCTCACGTGCGGCCGCGCGCGCACGCTCCACCGCCGCCACCGCCGGGTAAACAATGGCCCGCGACGGCCGCGCGCGGGGACGGAGGCGGTCCCGGGGCACATGTCGCCTCGCCTGGCGGCCAGCGCGGCGGCGCGGCGGTGGCAGCGCGCTGCCGGAAGCGCGGCGTGGCGCGGCGCCGGCCGTGGACGGCCTTGCTCGAGAGCGCGCCGCGACGGCGCTCCGCTTGGCGTCGTCACGATCGGCCGCCGCCTCCACATTCTCTTCCCCCGCCGCCCCGCCGTCCCCGCCCCCGCCTCCGCCACCGCCACCGCCACCGCCACCGCCACCGCCACCGCCACCGCCACCGCCACCGCCACCGCCACCGCCACCGCCTCCGCCTCCGCCACCGCCACCGCCACCGCCACCTCTATCGCCGCCGCCTCCTCCGCCTCCGCCCCCGCACCGCCTGGCGAGCGGCCCGCTAGCCGTCTGGTCAATTGGTGTATACGTAATCGCTCATGCAGGAGGAGATACCGCAGTCGTGATTTTCAAAGGGCAGATTTCAGATCGGAAAACTACTATCCAGTATTTGAAGCATTCTAGAGCATTGAAACTTTTAGCGAAGTCTGACTAACACGTAGTATTAGTTGAGTTGTACACGTAAACAGTTTCAAGTTTATTTCTTGGTAAATCTCTCTTCAGTAATAAAAAACGTAAACTTCAATTTTTGTTAGTTGTAGCACGCTGCAATTAGTGCTGGTACACATGGTTGTGAATTAAAATCAATCTGGAAAATTAAAATGTGTTCATTTTGCAAATATTACCGCGAGTAACACGCAATCTTCTTATAAAATAATTGGGAATGTGTGGAAAGTGTGATAAAATGTTTCGTTGGGCTGTATTTAAAAAAGGATTAGAAAGATATTGTGATGTACTGTATGAGGTGTATGATAACTGCATCTGAAACTCAACCATGCAAATGTGAATATTGCGCCGACGCAACATGGGTGTTTCTTCCTGTTCTTTCTCTTTCACATTGCAGAAATCCTAAAACATTTGTTCGAACTTGAGAATAAATAATGTAAAAATATGAATCGCTTCTTCCTTCTGATACAGCCCAAATATACAGCAAACTGCAAGTCATCTGCTCTGGTGCCGTTACTATGCATTTGGGGCGACGAACAGTTTGCCGTTGTTGGAACCGTTGGTATATTGAACCTAAAAGTAAGAAGACACGAGCTTAGGAAGTGCGTGTTAAAGAGAGTGCGTGCTCTTCTGAAGCGTGACCCACATTTTGTCGTGAGAACATTGGTACACACTATAAGGAAGTTGGGGCCGCTTGCCGAAATTCTCTTGTCGCTGAAATCTCTTTACATTTTTTTCTCAGTTGCCGTATGAACTATAAATATATGAGAAATCGCGCTCTCTATTTTTGCAAGGGAGCTGAAACAAGAGGAACAATTTTTTACAAAAGCGGATTGAAGATCTATTAGAAACGCACCCAATATGCTCATAATTAGTTTTCGCCATGAAGTTGTGAATGAAACTGAGAATTCGTGGGGTTTTATCTATATTATCTCTTTTCAAAAGTATGTTGTGAATATGAACGAAAAAAATGTCCTTGACTTTTTTTGATTAATCATTTTTATGAAAGTATTAAGCAAGCAGATAAGCCGGTAAATAAATAATATTTCTTGGTGGGTTCTATCCCTATGAATCGTTGATCCCAGTATTGATGCCTCATAACTTCCGATCTCTAACTCGTTTAGCCCTTAACCTCGAAACGAAACAGGAAGTTTTGTCAAGTATTGACAAACAGTGGAAGTAGCACGCATTTTGCTAACTCGTGCATACAAGTACGGATGTGTATGCATGTTAGAAAACGTTGAGGCGCTTTATTTAATCTACCATGCTCTGTGATGTCAGACAGCTTGTAAATGAGACCTTGTTGGCAACGTGTTACGAGACATTCCATCCCCTACGCGAACCAAAGCTTTATGGCGTTGACTTCAGAGAAAGGTCTTTGCGAAGAACTCCGCTGGGGGCATTTGTCAAACTGTCACCTCCAGTGAAATATTACGTATTAATCGGTTCTCTGTGTGTTGCGACGGCAACGCCCAGATATTTGAGCTCCCGGAATTTGGCACAAGGCCTAGAAGCATCAATTTCTTTATAAACGGATATCGAAAAATGTAGTAAAATACGATGTTTATGTAACAGCTTAGCTATACATATCGTACCGTAGATAACTACTTTGATCATTTCCAATCTTACTCTTTTCTGTAGTAATAAACGAATCATATATATGTACGTCTGTATGTTCAGGTTACTGTAATGGGCATGGAAATGTTTCTCTTATGAAAATTAATGCTAATTTTCTAGCAGAAATGAATTAACTACAACACTTGGTTCTCCAACACAAGTTCCTTGAAGATAAACTAAGTATGCAAATGACGATTTTCAAGGTCCTGATTTTTCACTTTTGAAATGATGAAAACGTTACTGTAAACTCTTTCGTTATTTCAGGACCGCTTGGTTAGTTCTATTTTGGGGAAAACCAGGGAAGAACGAATATTACTGAAACACGTTTCTAACTTCGTATTCTGATGGAAAGAGAAAATAATTTGAGACAGGTAGATAGACAGCTAGGCCAAATTCAGCCGCTATCTCTAGGAAAATTCTAGGACCGGCTGCTCTGTTCGATAGTTTTATGTGGTACCTCCGGTCAACACCAGGCGAATGCCGGAACAGTACCTCAACAAACGGGCCACGGATCGTGATATTTCCTTATTCTTTATCGCATCCTCACCCTTTCAAGCACTACACATCCAGACATGCGGGGAGCTTAGAACTGTCCCAGCTGAAGCAGTGCCCCGCTGGTAGGAGATACTGGTTGGGGAAAATCCGGCAAGTGAGCGTGGCAAGGTCAGCTCCGGATCACACCGAGGGCGAAGATAACTGCCACCTCCCGTGATAAAAGTACGCTGCACCGCACTTACGGGACTTATGACCATAGCAGTTGCCGCGCCCGGCAAATGAAGATCAATCAATCGTGCCTTTTTGGGGGGGTTGCAGACCGCTGTAATACAAAATCAAAGTTTTTTGGGAGTTAACAGACTACTAGGATACAAAGTCTACCTTAAGCTGTTGGAAAAAAAATATCCTTTTTGGGGGTTTGCATCCGAGTAGTAGTTACAAAATCGAAGTTTTTGGGAGTTAACATACTACTAGGATACAAAATCTTCCTTGAACTATTGGGAAAAAAATTAGTTTCCCTCGAATATTAAGCGGGTACGCGGGTACACTGGATGCGAGGAGGCGATGATGCTGCAGCGATGATTGGGGACGCTAGTACTTTTCGGTTTTACCGGCACCGTACCTCTCGCACGTGTCGGTATCGGCGTCGGTGTCGGCGGCGGTGGTGGAGGCGGCCACGTTCCGGGCCAGACGATGGAGCGTCGTCGTCGTCGTCGGCCGCCGCCGCCGACGACTTTCTCTTGGAGTCGAGCATCCATCCGCGCTGTGTGCGAGGCCACGTTCGAACGGCCGGACTTCGTGATGAAGAGGAACCGAGGCTGCACGACAACTTCACTCGCCCACATATAAACACCGGCAACTTGACGGAATCATATTTGAGACGCTTTTCGTCTCATGAAAGTCAACCGAGTTGCGGGCGGACGATGTCGACATACTCTTGTGCGTGTTTGTAAATAAACAGTCGCAGGTGGTAGGGTATTCTTAAGAATTTAAAAATAAAATGGTCGTTTTGTTTCGGAAAGTTATTTACAGTTTTTTAATGATCTTGAGATTTAACATTATTGAGGTTGAAAATAGATGAGGCTAATGAATGAATAATTATTCAGGGATGAGTTGTTTGTAAATAACTGCCAGACGATAATGTCAACAACTTCAAACAGTTTTTTGCAATAGTTGCGTAAAACCCCCATCTCACGTATGTAGATGTGTTGAGTCAGGTCAAGGATATTTTTGTTCACCCAAATTTGCACGATTCGAGGATGTTATTTCGAAATACTTTTTTAAGTACTATTGTTTCTCTTCAGTAAACCCTGATTTCACTCGTTGTTGTACAAGTTTTAAACAAAAATCCTGATCGCATTTGAAATATCCTTCTGAGCGCTTGGGGGCGCAGATCTCTATAAATTATTTCTAAGATTGAGAAAAAAGTATATATTTTTTCTATCCGGATTCATCAATTTCATCTTAAAATAATGCGAAACACAAATGTTGACAATTATACAACTAATAAAACAATCTCCAAAGAAATTGAAGCATAATATTACGACAATTAGAGTAAATGAGAAACACATTTTCTGCCTTCCTGTTCTTTTGTTTTCTAGAATATGTAGAAGGAAGTTTTATTGAGATTCCATACATTCCTTGTTGTTTCTGTCTTGTACTTTGCCTTTTCGAATGTGGAACAAGTTTGTACTAGAGCGTAACTCCCTTAAGAAATAATTTGAGAACTGTGGATGTAGGCGTTCAACGAACTCGAATACAAACGAAGAAGTTGTTCTGTGAAAGTCGTAATTATTCGTGGTAGAGACGTATGGTATCTTAACGATGTAGGAAAAATTACTTTTGTTTATGCTAATTAGTATTGTTGTCCAGTTGTTCTTGTAAAGTCGTTCATTCTCATCATTTTCCTAGACGCTTCGTATTTTGGGAGTTTTAAGCTACCCAAGACGAAAACCTAACTAGTTAGTCTCCAGGACTAACTGCCAAAATTTTTTTCCCCTTCAGCTTAGTTTTAAACAACCGGTGAGACATCTAATGGCAGCTTACATTTATGTTTAACAGTTTGCTGAAATCTTTGAAATAAGTGGGATAAATGATATTGTAATATCCATATATTCCAGTCCAGTAATTTTAAATTTTCCATTCAGTGGTTATTAAGAATTACATAACACGACATCCGGAAAATAATTTTAAGATAAGTGGTTTATTTTAATGAAAACAAGCAACAATATTTTGGAGATTAAATTAAATGTGTATTTAAATAATTTCGGACATGTTGGCAAGCAATAATTTACCATCTTTATGACACAAATATCCTTTTAAGAATCTCAGATAATTTCAAGATGAAAAACTAAGTCAAATAACATCATGCTAATCATTCATAATCTAATTTAGTGTAAATTCCGTTAATCAATTAAATTCATTTACAGTTGATGTATATTATATTAAAATTCATTATTGAAACAGAACTACCAGCATACTGTGTACTGTATTATCTACGCGTTACTCTCAAGCGGAAACATACGTTTCTGCTTGAGAAAACTACCGAATACCACACACTGCCCCTCCCCCCTTTTGAGCTCCAAGCTTCCCCGTCTCCTCTTGAGGGTAACATTGAATAACCATTGAAGGTTTACAAGGACTAGCGTTGACATTTGGGCGGGAGTTCGAGAGTGCCATCATCCTCGTTAGCATGTCGTGACATAAGACCGCTCTTCGCATGGCGCCGGGCTATGCCGCAGCCTTCCTGCGCGAATCAGCCGCTTCTCGATGACCCCTCACAGAGTACTCCGCCGCCACCTTCAAGCCCGGCGCATGTCAACGCAAACCCCAGCGAAGGACAAGAACACGGGAAACCCTGCTTCCCTCATTGTGTATCTTACACATTCGCCATCCGGGGGGGGGGGGGGGCGGATGTAATGTGTCAGTCGCGAACAATGGATGAAGAAATGTATCCTTTCTTTAAATTTAATTTCTTCATACCCCTTGTTTGAGTGTTAGATTGTACTATGGTTACATATTGTCTTCGTGTAATACCCCAATGTTAGACCACATTATGCAGTCTAAAAATGGTTCACGAAAAATGTTGCTCTGATGCAGTTGAAGAGGGCTTTGAATCATTGTTTTCTGCGAAGAGTGAAGGTACTTTATTATTTCAAAAATCTACGTCCTATATTTTAATTGCTGTCTGAACAAAATTTTCAAAGAACCTTCTAGAATACTACACTTACTGCCTTGTACAAATCTCTCTGGAATTAAAATCACAAACCGCTGTAGTGATGTGGTAGCCTTAAATTTTAACTTAATGCAGGTCTGATCCTGCAAGTGGTGATAGCACTCGTATTGTTTCAGCCATAACTATCCGGAGTGAGGGTGGAATTCGAAGTATCGTTACGGCCAAGAATGTAGATTTATTGATTATTTTCCAGGTCGTGATAACTTTCTATCAGAAGATTCTTAAGAGAGATAGGTTACAGAATATTTCAAAGATAGCACAACAAACTGCTGATAGAGAACTTTTTCTTATGGAGATGCTATTCCGCATTGCTTAGGATTCATAAGGTCGAGCTGTTATTCACAATGATATCTTTTCTGCGAAGAGAATTTCGAATATTTTCATTTTGAACTTATTAAAGAATGATATGGCAGTACGAAGAGTCAGATGCGGAAAAACACCGCTTTACTATAGACTAAAAAGTTCACATTAACATGCTGAAATTTTGTCGCCGCACGATAATAGTTTCCATGTATGCATCAACTTCTATTTTAGACGCAAAACCCACGATGGTGTGGGCAGAAATATGAAACGGTGTCTGTCGTTCACAACTCAAGTGCGCTATTTTTTTGTTTTTTTTGTTTTTGTTTTTGCATTTTACCGCAAGTTCATTGCTTTGGTACGGTCTGTGTCCTCCTTGCAGCGCTGAGCGTGCTCATGGTCTGACAGTCTCTGGACAAGAATATCAAAAGTTTTGGCAGCAAAGGGATACGAGGTCCTTCACTGATAGGAATGTGAACACGAATAAGATTCCAAAAACGAGTGTTTATACCCTGAAGCAGCCCCCCTCAAAGGCCCAAAGGTAATTTTGAATCTCCCTCCAAAACTTTGGTAGACATTTTTATAATATTTCCCTATTGCATTTAATGACACATTTCTCCGAACCTGAAGAGAATTCTCAGAAACTAATACTGATTGTATTAAAGATAATGTAGCTCCAGTTATTAGAAGTTTATAAAGCTTATATTGTCAGTGTCCTAATTTTTATTTTGTGACATATCTGAAAATGTCTGTTTGCAGATGAGCTTCAATCTGAGCGAATCATTTATATCATTATCTCTGGGGTGTAAATATTTTTGTGAAATTTTACTAATGAAAGTATAGAGTATCATCGAAACTCATTCGTCATTTAACTTTTTTTTTAATTTTTAACACGTGTAACTGTTCTTGGTATCGACAATATATTTTAGTAGAGGGCCAAGGAAAAGCAACTTTCCAGTGCAAGTGGTGGCCAGCTGGCATCGTAATTTGCTTGCCAACAGCGATTGTGCAAATCCCTTCCAGACAAGTGGATTGTATTGAACTTGCCACCTAACCCGAGGCGGAAACCCATTAGTGCGTGGACTTCCTGCATTGGATTCCATTGAACGCGCGTTCGGGACAGCTGCTTTTCTTCGGGGCGAGCGCTCCTTTCTCCGGCCGGTTCGCGCGATGCAGTGACTCCAATCGGGCCTTGGCGCCGCCGACGCCGCGTGGGGCTCAATGGAGCGCGAACCCTCGCTCGCGGAAGTGCGTGCTTCGACCTTGGACCGCCTCCGCCGCCGCCGCTGCAGCCGTTCGCAGCCAGTCTGGCGGGGCGAGACGCCCGCAGCGGCCCCGTCCTGATCCGCTACCCGCCACGCCCAGTCCACGCCGCCGCGCCCCGCCCTGGCCCTCGCATTCCTCCCGTGGAGCTGGGTGCTGCCTCGAGCAGAACTCGAGCGGCCGGCTGCTCTGGTCGGTAATGTTCCATGGTTTCTGCGATCAACACTAGACGAATGCTGGAGCAGTACTATAAGAAATGGGCCACGGACCGCGCCCGATATTTCCTTCCCTTTCCTTGTTTTATCCTACACTTACTTACACACACATTTTTTACTGCACATGGACCGGTCGGGAGCTTAAACATGTCATAACTGGGGCGGTGCCACTTTGGTGGGAGATACCTGGTTTTGGAAAACTAGATAAGTAGGTCGGCGTTGGATCTCACCATTAAGTGGGGAAGATCATCGCCATCTCCTGGACAAAACATGCACTATTTACGGAACTAATGACCTTAGCTGTCGACGTGCCCGGAATCATGAATCAATCCTTGTCGTATCCTTAGCTCTTATTAACACACGGTTACACTTACATTCACTGCACTACCACACACATCACGATAACATTTGGGAGCTTAGAGCTTGTCCCGGGTGGGGCCGTGTCCCGCTGGTAGGAGATACCTATTTGGGAAGAATCTCAGACGTATGTCGGCGCCGGTTCTCGCCAGCCAGTGGGGGAAGATCACCGGCATCTCCTGGATACAGCATCCCAGTTACGGAACTAATGCCCTACGTACCGAATATTTGACGCAATCAATAAATGTTCACTCGCATTCCACCCCACCCTCGATCCACGCCAGTTTCCCCACTTCGCCCGCCCTCCACTGCCCCAACCAGCTCCCACTCCTTCCTGCTGCCTTCTGAGACACTTATCCCGATCTCCGGCTTGCGAGTCAGATTTGGCACTGATAGCATTCCTCCCCACCCTGGCAACGATCGACCCCTGCACCCGCCCCGCCGTCTCTGGCAGCCGCACCCGCGCCTTCCTGCTCCCGTCCGACACTCAAGGTCCTGCTCTCCGCCTGGGAGTCGGGCTGGCAGTGCGCACTCGACCTCGCTCTGGACTCCAGCGCGGGAAACAAAGCGACCTCGCGGAGCGAACTGCTTCGAGATCGACGCAAAGAGCAAGTGGGATAACGCAACGTCTCTTCACTGAACGCTTGGGATCTTCTACGAAAATGTTATTTTCCAGCACTAGTAGTTTCATGAATTACAAGAAGTTTATGATTATGCTGTGTTGCGTATTATTATTTTCCAAATAGAAAAATACATTGTGTACTATGTATTTTCTGTGCTCCTCAGTAATGCGCATATGAAAACTCCATTTGTAGAAATCGTCGAATCTATCTATATTTTGATAATTAGTGATGTTCGTGGTCCATCGTGACGAAACTGATCAATCAATTGGATGTGTGTTTCAGTTCACGTGTGAGCTCAGTTATTAGAAAATGTGAATAAGTATCAGTAATAAGCGTCCTGATTGATAGCTAACTCGAAGGACTGTTTAAACATTTTGTCACTTTTCCCCATCCTTTTACTTGCACTCTCATAATCTATCAATATTTCAAAGCTTCAATTTTTTTGGTCAGTACGTTGATGGTGTCGAAAGATGAATGGATTTTTAAGGAGCAACATTTCCACGGTCATCGTTGTAATGAGTTTCGGGACAGTGACGAATGATTATCATAGCACGCAGGACAATTCCTGTTTTGAACGACTTGAAGTATAAAACAATTCAATATTGTCAGTAAATTATTGGCGTTAAATTCAGTTTCGTTAAAAAAAATTTTGATTATTTTCTATCAGCCATCTTTGAGCCGATCTTAGCTACATCCTTAATATAATTAAACATACTTTTTTACTTCCATATTCGTGTTCAGTTATTAAGATCATTACAGTACTTCCCTTTTGCCAGTGATGTCTGTTTTAAATCAGGATTCCTTCTGGAGAAATGGGCATACGATGGAGAAGTTAATATTTTTATTCGACGTATTTTTAGTAGTAACATACACCTCTGTGAAGTAAAAAAAAATCTTAAATGATATAAATCACGGTAGTACGTAAATAATCATCTTTTAGAAGCTGGTTTAGTTCGGTGTTATATTGGGTGCACTCACATTGATCAAAAATTGACATCAGGAAACAGTACAAATAAATAAAACAAAAAAAATAATAGTGTAGTTTTTAACGTATGTTTGGTCCAGGAACGTTTAGTATGTTCAAACAAACTGAGTGGTATGCTCAAACAAATTGAGAGCGTTATTTCGCCAATAGTTTGATTTAAACAAGCCACAGTATTTAGTTTTTTAGAACGCGAAGACGTTTGAAATACTCTATATGAAATGGTATTTGATTAGTCTGTTAAGAAAATAAATCTTAGAACGGTTTCTGGAGCGAATCACTCTCTCTCTTCATCGACAATATGGACATCCCAGGCTCCCTACCGGCTGACGCATTTGGCGTAACGACAAAACGCAACTCGTGATCATTTCACCACAGCGAAACCGAGAGTGCGCATGCCTGAGGCCTGCCTAATAGCAGCGACAAATTTAGGACTCGGAATTCGTGGCTTGTGACTCATCCAATGCCTGGCTTGGCGCGTGTCATTACGCCCGTTGTGCGGTTTCGAAGGCGGCGGCGCCGAGAGCCGAGTCGTTGGCTGCCGCTTCGGCAGCGTCGAGTTCCCTGCGTCCGCGTAAAAAGCGCCACACTTTCCCCACGGTCCGCGCCTCCGTGGATTAGGATTCCTCGCGTGGACGCGCGCACGCGGCCCGCGCAGCCCGCCTCCGCCGTAGTCCAACATTGGTCCGAAACTGATCGAATGTCGATATCGGAAAACGATAAAAAATAATTTTAAAATGTAATATTTTAATCTGGTATTTTGTAAACCAGTAAATGTGTAAATATTTTAATCGGGTATTTTGTTTTGACCAGTTATCTCAACCAACATTATTTCAATTGGTTTACTATAATTATAAGTAAGAAAATTTTCTTTGCTTTATTAGACTCCTGAAGAAGAGGAAAAGAGCTCCTCGTTGGGAGTTGTAAAAAGCTTCAAACTTAACAGAACATTTTAATAATATGTATCTGAATAATAAGGCTCGTGAATGTGAAGATAGTGGAATATTTTGTATGAAGAAACGATAATTCTTTTTCAATCTTTGTGGAAATGAGTTAGCAGCACTACTTGTGCTTGTGCTAAGGTGGCTGAACTCCGCACGCGCAGTCTCTCTTGTCGCGAATCTCGCACATACTCGTACTTTAACGGCACTCGTGTGCACAATGCTGGCTTGATTGTTTTTGTCGGATGAAATGTTTGCTTGAAAAAAAATGCGTTTGGCCCACTGTGCGTTGCGACGCCGCGCCGCGAGGCACGTCGGCCGTCGTGGAATGCCCGCGCCCGCGGTGGCGGCGTCGCGACGTCGTCACACCACGCGGCGCCACCCGCGACCCCGCGCGCGTTGTGCAAGTGGCCATGAAGACGTTGGGGGTACGAAAAGTCGCGCTACGTTTCTCCTTAGAATGGATTATTTTTTCTGAGGGGTTGCAATTCATCTGAGATGATGCATTCTTGGCTATCCGGGATGAGCCGCGTCTCGGTCAATTGTACTGACGTTTCGGCCATCTTGCTGTGGCCTCCTTCAGAGCTAACTACTGGCACGTCGACTCAGCAGTATGGCTCTGAAAAAGGCCACAGCAAGATGGCCGAAACGTCAGTACAGTTCACCGAGACGCGGCTCATCCCGGATAGTCAAGAATGCATTGACTCCGGCCGCGGAAGACGACGAACCCATTCATTTGAGTTGTAATTCGAGGTGTATGTTTTCATAAAGAGGTTCAACCAGTTGTGTCGTAGATTAAAATTTAAATCCCACATTTTAATTTTTAAATATCACATTTTTGTGAAATTCTATTATTAGCATTAAATATAACAAAATATTTTTTCTTTCACTGTAATGTCATTTAAATCCGGTAAGGGCTTGCATTCAAGTGTTCTGCGTTTCAAAGTTTTAAAATGTACTGAGTTATATTAAGAAAGTCCTAGTAAACACACAGAACTAGTTCAGTGTGGGAGAGCCGCTTATTTTACTGAGCTCTTCAATTGTAGAATCATCATTGATGTTCTTACGGGGAATTACGAATAGTACTAAAATTGCGTTGTGCAAGTGGTCATGGCGTTGGGGGTACGAAAACAGTCGCGTTACGTTTCTCCTTTTAATGGATTTTTTTTCTATACAATTAAATTCATCTAAGTTTTAATTCGAAGTGTGTGTTGTCATATGAGATTATGGCCAAGTGCCCTAACAAAAATAGCAGAACCGTCATTGATGATTTACGAATAAGACTGACATTTCAAACTCTCGTCAAAATCTATTATGTACGAGTATAACTTACAGGACTCGTATTATGTCAAGGCCTCAACCGAAACAGGTATTAAAAAAATAAAAATTTTGTGACGGGTCACAATGTAGATTCTTCTGCAGACTGTCATTAAGAAATTATTTTAAGTACTTCAAAGTCAAATGTAAGAAAAATTGAAGATGTTATAATCCATTGAATGTAACATTATTACCACGGATTTGAATACGAACGTGTAAGATACCTCATTTTGTTGTGAGTGAGGTGCGAAATTTACCTTTTAAAAATTTAACACGTTAAGTATTTTTCCAGAATTATTGTCCTAATGGTTGACGTAATTTCCCACAGTCATGTGAATTGCAACATGTGTCATGCGAATTACGAACAATGACTCACATATGTTTTGTCACATACATTGTCACATATGTGTGCGAAGCTTATTTATAATGATTCAACAAACATCTTGCATTGGAATGAGATACTTTTCGCACAATAAATTGTATCATCGCTAAAGAACTCGCAGAAATCACTGTATCTGTACTACTCTAAACAATATGAATGTTAATCGTATAGTAATGAATGACGCGTGCACTTGTCTTTAATTTATTAATAAAAAGAACATATATCCTTTGTCTTAGGGCACTCAATCTGAATAGGTATCGAAAAATATTTTAGCACATCGACATTGGCGTCGAACAGAAAGAAAAAAGAAAAGAAAAGAAGCTTGAATTAAATTCAAAGGCGGCGCCCTATAGGTGTACCGTAGTCAAAAACGATATCTAGTAGAAAACATAATTGGTGAGTAGTTTGGTCTGTAGGTGAGCGGTGTGTCGTTATAGTCAGCAAGGACGCTTCGTATTTTCATTCAACAAACGAATTGCCCGATTGTGTGATAGTTTAATGGATTGATATAATTTAGTAGGGCAAAGAAACAAGCCATTCATGATTACGGCGGGCGCGCAATATTCTGTTGGCTCATTTCCCAAAGCTCGCCCCGCAAGGCCGTCGTTCGCCCCAACTCATTACTGCTAATCGGCTCTAGCGGAGCGGGGCCACTCGGTGCCTAGCAACCTCTCCATCGGATGCTGGCTTCTGACACGAACCACTGACCTCTGACCCGCATCTGAGCTCTCCACCCCGTCGTAGTGCTCTTGCAAATTGCTGCGGCCGTTTTTATCTCAGGTTTCATTTGGGGTGTTCACATTCAATTAACAAATTACCATTAGAGTAAATTTCAAATGTACGTAAA
Organism: Gryllus longicercus; assembly: GCA_038098605.1. Taxonomy (NCBI): domain Eukaryota; kingdom Metazoa; phylum Arthropoda; class Insecta; order Orthoptera; family Gryllidae; genus Gryllus; species Gryllus longicercus. Next base: position 72,757 of record JAZDUA010001139.1, read on the forward strand.
TAATAGCATTTAAAACGTTATGGTTAAAGTAACCTGCCTGCAAACATATAGAGTCCATTAAAATTCGTACTTTCTTATCCTACAATCTATTCGCCGTAAAATAATGTCTTAGAGAATACAATAATCGTTATTAAATCGTATCTTATCTTGAAAAGGTAATGAATATTTAACATCACCTTTTTGGTTCACTATTGAACTGATTTGTAGTTATCGGGATCCAAAAGGAAGTATTCTAAACACACTTTGTTTCAAACAAGTATATACTATACAGTCTAGTTTCTTGCTTGTAAACTTATTTGGTGACAATAAAAATAAATGATACTTTCTCGTTTCTGAAACCCATTGTAGAGGTCTCCGGAAGTCTTTGAACCAAAGACGAAATAATTTATTCGTATTGAATAGCTCTACAAAGAGAAATTTGCATCCATCAAGATCTTACGAAACCACGGAGTACAACTTCCTACTCCTAGAATGTATTAGAAACCTTGGGCTACGCAACTTGACCATAAGAAAACTCATTAACCAACTACACCGTTAATTGGATTCAGTAGAAATGCGTATGGAACTGTTTCTATTTGCTTTTGTTTCGTTACAAATGGTCAATACTACCTTGAAATGTTGTTTGAAACTGGAATTAAATTTATTTTAATAAGAGACATTACTATTCTTATTAATAATGAACCAAAGTAACTAACATTCTCTCTCTTTCAAAAATTCTTCAACAATGAAAACAAGAGTTACTACTATAGTTCTCTAGTATACTTTCTCGCATTATTTCTAAATTTGTAAGTTCCGGCCATTCAGAGAGTTCAACGAAAACGAGATCTGCGCTATTCTCGTTCTCGGTATAAGCGTTCGTTGTTCTGCCGGTGGAAAAAAATGAAGGAAAATGTAAAGAGGTGTGACAAAATGTTTTTTTGCATTAATTTCAAGCAAAAATTGTGCAAAAACTAGTTTTCTAAAATAATTATGTGACTTCTTTTAAAGAGCAGATTGTTTACTACAGAGTTTGTTGAAAGCAAAAAATCTCTATCTTCAATTTTGTAGTCTTCAATTGTTAAATTTTTGCATTTCTCAAAAATACAGCTTGTCTCAAATGATATTAAGACCCGTTCTCTAATCGCTTGATACATACGAGGAGAAAATTTTAAGAACAAATTTGGAGCGGTTTTTGAGAATATTTGTTTAAACATATTTTAAAATTGCCTGTATTTCACGCAAAATTCCGCGAACAGAACTCCCAAAGAACAAATTTCTTTTTGGGGAAAAAATATGACTTCAATTTTGTAAATGTTAGAAGTCGCCGAAGAAATATTGAGCGAATTCGAAAAGTCAGAAATTTCAACGAAAATGTGAACTGCACCATTCTCGTAAGTGTTCTTTACGTTATTCGAGGACGAAGTTTAATTTAAAAAGTAGTGTTATTTTTGACATAATTGAATGGGTGAGAACCAGAACGGTATAAGTGATATTTTATAAATTCTGAGAAAATCCCATTTATTTTCGTCTATATTTCAGTGGCCTTGAATTTTTATATTTTTAATGAACTATTGAAATGCTGTGGTTTTAATGATGAAAAAATTCACTTCGATTTTTCGGTGACATTGATATAAATAAACAAATTTCTTAAAATTTATAAAATATCACTTACACTGTTCTGGTTTCATTCATTCAATTTTCGAAATGTTGAGGATTAATGTAAAGTTACCAAATCAAAAATCTGTGTCAAAATCAATCTTGAATTAAATTAAATCCATCAGGGAAAATCAATTTTAGTGGAAATTGCCTGAACTGTTTAGGCGCTAGTGTTGACCAAGGACGGACTGACGGACGTTTTGTCGCAAATCGATTTTCCGTTATCAAGGGTCCCAAAACATGAACTCTTACTACACAACGTGTTGGAGGAAGTAATTTACTGTACGTAGGAACACAATTTGTCCTTTTTTCAATACCATGGTTTGACAGTAAATTTTTCTGTCGAAAATTCGTAGTTTTCCGCCGGTCGATTGCAATACTTACAAAGAAAGTGCGACAAGGAGAAAATATTCCTGACAGCTGCAAAAAATAGGGTACTTAATTTGTTTGAAATAAGTCGAAAGTTTATCCACGCTGAAATTGAAAAAAAAATCGTGATTGAAAAAAATTGGGAAAAAAAAGAAACGCTACCACTAACCGCCGGCGTCCGTTAAGGATTACAACAGTCGGCTGTTCGTTTACAACAATCGACACAAATGCGTTGTATGGAAATATGGCGTATTGAAAGCAAACATTTATTTATACGCTCTTTTTCTAAAGGTGGTATTACGTTATTGGTATAACGCGCCAGGTGCCGTTAAAGTTGGTGTTACGTTATTAGTATAGCGCGCCAGGTGCCGTTAAAGTTGGTGTTACGTTATTAGTATAGCGCGCCAGGTAAGTCCGAGCAGATTCGAGTCGGAGCCTGCCGCTGCGTCGGCTTCCACCCCCGCTTCGCTGCCGTGCGGGGCGCTAGTGTCGCATGCGTACCGCCACCTCGCTCCCACCTCCCCCGCTTTTTCTGCGCGCCCTTCGGACGTTCTCAATGCTGCCGGGTTCTCGTGATATGTACATAAGTTATGTTGCTAACACTCTCACCAGCACGGTGACACTGCGGTGAGACTCTCCTGGTGCACAGTATAACGGACCTGGTTGTAAATCTAAACTATTGATTCGGTGAACTCGTCGTCCATTATTTGTTCGTATACAAGGCAAATGAGTTCGATAAATATATCAGCGATGGGAGAGTGATGTCCAGCAAAATAAAACCATTACCTTTTTAATGAGTGTATTTGTAATCTAGTTTAAGTTTAGGATATTCTTCAAAATTGTTGTACCTAAATTTTCATACGTAATCTGCCTGATTACTTGGCGTTTTCCGAATATTTATTCATCACAATCTCGTCTCAATAGCTTCACCGATCTAGTCCGTCCCGCTCTATCTGGCCTATCCCGCGTCGCTCGACAACGGTTCATCCTAGATTCACTGCGACCATAATTGCTAATATTTTATGGGGTAATCAAAGTTGTGTAACATTCTGCGATTTGGAATTGCGAACCCTCCTGTTTTTTTCTGGGATTTTGAAAGTGTTCGTTGAAAACTTAAAAATAACTGTTCTAGTAGATAATGTGTTTGTGGAACACACTCATACATAGTTCCCATTTGTGTATATTAACGTTTCGGGAAAACTTGGAGCTACCAACATCTGGTTCCCTTCTTCTAAATAAAATAAACACAGTACAAACAGTATAAAATACCTGAACTCGCGACAAATAATAATAAATGTTTTTGTTGATCAGTACCTTGGGCATGACAATACATCGGAAAGGTTAATATGTTGGTTCTCATGTCTGTCAGTGTAACGCTGAAGTTATTGGCGTCGTAGTCTTCCTCAGTGCAGATCTGAAGCCCTGACTGCTGAACAGATGTACCCTGAGGAAGGCCACGATAACATGCTTGAAACGTCGGCATCAGAACCTTGAACGCGACGTCAACCAGATAGCCAGGAGCATTTACTAGAATCTGGCCGCAGAAGCACACGACGTCGGGTTAATATGTTGATGTACCAACTTTAGAATGACGTATGCAAGATGAGAAATGTTCAGTTGCGTCTTCCTTAAAAGGGTACATGGCAAGACTCCTTTAGTCCGCGACAATTTCACCACACTGACATGGAATGATCGCAAAATTCTGGTGGTAATTAATATAGGTCTCATTATAAATGTAACGTTGGGTAACATTTGGCAAATTGAAGTTGATGTTATATAAAAACGCCCAGATTCTGTTTGATAATTAGTTTTCTATGAGGTAGGTACTTTTTGTGCAGTGTGGTAACCGAGCTTTCAACTTTCACACTGAAGTTCATTAACATTGTTGAAATACTTGGGAAGGCACCGTCTCACAGCAGCTGCAGACACCAGGTGTTCTCCAGAAGCAATTCCTTCAGAAATAAATCAAAATTAAATCTCCCGTGCGTTCACTCAACGTTGAAAATCAAAATATAATTTTAACTCTCTTTACAGTACATGAGAAGCTAGAAGGATGAATTTCAGTCCTGATAAATAAATGGGTTATTTTAATTACTATTATTAATCAAAGGTATGAACAACCGTTGTTCAACTATATTAGAACTGTACATACTCTTGTTACAATCATTTGTTTATAAATACGATCATTTGTTTACGCAATAAGCTAATCTAGTGAGCATCTGTCTGCAACAGTTTTATATTATAGTTTTCAATTTCATTGTTTTTTTTAAGGTCACGTCAACTTCTATATCATTAGCGACCGCTATTGCTTGTAACGGCATGGTAACTGATGATGACACGAGGATGATGATGATGATGATAGGGGGGGAAATGACAAACACAATACAACCATGCCCGAGGTGCTACTCGAACCGGCAATCCTTCGGTCCGTGATCGCTACGGCACTACTGCCTTTCCGATCTCAGCCAGCGAGTCGGCAATTTCCTTGTTGAATGGGCTGATCATTTGAATCACTTTACTCTGTATATGAGCCTGAAAACGTTGTGTAACATGTAGTGTTCAGCAATTGCAAAGGAAAGGCGAACATTACGTTGAACGTTATAATACTGCATTGGGTTGAACTTTTGGATCAATCTCAGTATTTACGTACAGTTTCTTTCTTGTTACAATAAGTGTCTACACTTATTGTAACAAGAAAGAAACTGTTAGTAGAAAGTTTGAGATATTTAATTCATCACATCGAATTTTGACACGTTTCTTTGATCTACTTTTCAAATCAGATATCTAATTGCGATGGTCGAAAGAGTTCATACCATGGTCTGCTTATCTGAACGCAATCATATGTACGGATTTCGTGAGATTTGAATATGATCTCCGAACCTGATAATTGTTCCACCCGTAAATGTATTTAACATAAAATATCCTCATTAACTAAGGTGCTCAGCACCAACATAATCAGTGTATAATATTATCAAGCATAACCCGAGATCTTCTGTTTGTTTTAATAGTTTTCACATTAAAAAATATGTTTTTCCAAGTGGAAAGTAGAGCCATACACCAATCATCGCTTCCATAATTGGCACAATCTGGAATAATTAAAACGTCAGTGGAGATGAATGTTCCGTCTCTTGAGATTTTATACCAAAGTGACGATCGTAAATACCAAAATTTACTGTGAACTCTTTGAGTGTGAGAAATGTTTTCTACCAATTCGAATTTTATCATTTGCTCATGTAGTGATGCCTATTAATCTTCAGTTTGTTCACTATTTTTATTGTTATTAATAATAATAATAATAATAATAATAATAATAATAATAATAATAATAATAATAATAATAATAATAATAATAATAATAATAATAATAATAATAATAACTATTAACATTATACTAGGCATAACATGAAAATAGACAGCTCAGGAACTTTGTTAATTATTTACAACTAAATCTTCACTGATACAGTAAACTACCTCTTCACAAGATTCAAATTTGTAAGAAATGTATAATGTTCCTGTTACACTAATTCAGTTATTTGGTTTTAATTTAGTTATTTAATTTCTTTTTTGCTTTACAATTAATGTGTAGTTAAGATAATAATTGGATGATTGTGATTTCTTTTGCGTGTTGAGTTTCGTCAATGCTGGATTTTTTGTTGTGAATTATGTATAACTAAATTTTCATATAGTAAACAGTGGTTATCGCAAGATGATAATTTGATAATAATGTATCTTTTACTCTCAGTCAGTTTCATTATTTGTTTGTTTGTTTTTGTTATATTTTACATAATATTTTGATTGTAATTTGTCTACAAGTAATTATGTCAATTGTTAATTGATCTCTGTATAGACCACACTTTGTTTGTGTGTCCTATAATTTGTTGACTTGATTTGTCACCATAAGTCTTCAACATGCTAATTAAGTACATCTTAATACTCATTTTTGCCTGTTGCCAACTGCCATCTAGTTTTACTTATTTACAATCCATTTGTTAGGTTAGAGAATAAGTGGATCATTTTGTTTTTGTTTTGCCTGTTGAGTTTTGTCATTACAAGATCTTATGTTGTTAATTATTATAAATCTTCATATTATAAACAGTGGTTAACACAAGATAATAATTTGTAAAAATTGTATAATGTTCCTGTTACTTTCATTTAGTTTCGTTAATGGTTCACGGTATGGATTAATTTTTGTTTTTGAGTCCAATTATTTAATTTCCAATGATTTATAATTGTACAATTTAACTCAAGTTAATGTCAGCTGCCATTTGTTAATTTAGATATGCCTGACTTGTTAATTTAGATAATAATTTGATTTCGTTTTGCTTGTTGACTTGTCACTACAAATTTTCAAAATGGTAATTAAGTATAACTTAGTTTTCATATTAACCAGTTGCCAACTAACATATCTTTTTATTTATTTACAATTTATTTGTTATTCTAGATAATTGGATGATTTCTTTCTGCCTGTTGAGTTTTCTTGGAAAAAATCTAAATTCCAATAAAAACAATTCATGTCAAACAGTACTGATAATGAGTGAACTATAATCAACAACGGTAATACAAAAAAGATAAAAAGAAAAAAACAGAACAAAACAAGCGTACAATGTAACAAAACCCCTCTCTGACAAGTACATAAAGTACTTAGAGAGGGTTTGAAGTGTACTGAATAAGATAAAATAAATGTAATAAATATATTTTTAAACCTGATAAGACCAGAATTTATAATGAAAGGTTAAATAGGATGTAAAATGTATGTAAAGTAGTCAAACAAAATTGGTATTCTTTCTTATTGTTTTTTTATGGTGATGGTTTTTGTACACTGTCAATGTAATTCTTTTGGAAATAAAATTATTATTATTATTATTATTATTATTATTATTATTATTATTATTATTATTATTATTATTATTATTATTATTATTATTATTATTATTATTATTATTATTATTATTATTATTATTATTATTATTATTATTATTATTATTATTATTATTATTATTATTATTATTATTATTATTATTATTATTATTATTATTATTATTATTATTATTATTATTATTATTATTATTATTATTATTATTATTATTATTATTATTATTATTATTATTATTATTATTATTATTATTATTATTATTATTATTATTATTATTATTATTATTATTATTATTATTATTATTATTATTATTATTATTATTATTATTATTATTATTATTATTATTATTATTATTATTATTATTATTATTATTATTATTATTATTATTATTATTATTATTATTATTATTATTATTATTATTATTATTATTATTATTATTATTATTATTATTATTATTATTATTATTATTATTATTATTATTATTATTATTATTATTATTATTATTATTATTATTATTATTATTATTATTATTATTATTATTATTATTATTATTATTATTATTATTATTATTATTATTATTATTATTATTATTATTATTATTATTATTATTATTATTATTATTATTATTATTATTATTATTATTATTATTATTATTATTATTATTATTATTATTATTATTATTATTATTATTATTATTATTATAGGATTGACTAGCATAGTGCCTGAGCGTATTGCCGTTGCCGGAAGAAGTGGAATCAAAATTTAGCAAAAAAAGTGGTTTTTTGGATTTATAGTGCAGTGAAAGTGTTGTGAGCTGTTGGGGCTACAGTTGGTGAATATCGACTGTAGTTAGGAAAGGAGGAAATCAGGTGAAACTCTCAAAAAGAGGAAAAATCAAGTGCCGGTGACACCTCGCAGGAACTGTTCGCTTTTCGCCACGTACAACGCCACGTCTTCAGCCGTTCGCCACGAGCACAGCTGATCCAGAATAAGCTGTTGAAGGAGAACATAAATTAAACTTTATTTCAATCCTCTTTCTTGATTAAAAACAAACCAAGAGTTGCCATTTCAGTTTTGATCTGTGGGATGTGTGAGGGAGAAATGAAGAACGAAGAGGTTTTCTGTAATGGATGCGACGAGTATCTTCATTTCTCTTGCTCGATCAGCGAGGCCACGCATCGGGCAAAATCGGAAAGAGGCAAGAAAAACTGGAGATGTGCTAAATGTAGAACCAGTGGTAACACCGTCAACCAGGTCAACCCACCCAATCCTCTTGCTACGGCATTGCAGGAAATAAACAGGAAAATAGACACCCTCAATGGAAGCATGAACGAAATAAAAACGACAATAGACTTCCTAAGTAATAAATATGATGAGGTGATTGAGGAAATAAAAGACCTGAAAGTGATTAATGAAGAAATGAAGAAGAAAATGGAAAAAGTGAACAGTGTAATTCATAAAGTTATAGAACTAGAACAACAACTTTTGGACAAAAATTTAGAAATAAGTGGGGTTAAACTTGGAACAGAACCATTGTCGGAAAAACACATTGTCGATTTTTTCAGTAAGGTTTGTGGGGAAAAAATTAATGAAAGCGAGGTAGATGAAGTTTACGGAATAAATAACACGAATCGTCAAAAACTAAAAGTAATAGTCAAATTCAACTCGAAAAAAATTAGAGACAAAATCCTAAACTGCAAAAGAAAGAAAATGCAAAACAAGAACTTATTTAAAAATGGGGATGATCAACCTTTGTATATCAATGAGAATTTAACGCCATATAACACTAATCTATTATGGAAAGCCAAAAATAAGGCTAGAGAAAAAAATTACAAATTTAGCTGGGTTAAAAATGGTAAAGTATTAATAAGAAAAAATGAGGGAAGTAATGTGATTAGAATAAGGTGTGAGGAAGATTTGGAACAAATTAATTAAACAGAAAGATAAAGTTAAGATTAGAAAACAAAAACTATTATGGATATTTCCTTTATTAATAATTTAGAGATTCAAGAAACTAAAAGTTACAACCTCATTAAGGATTTTAATCACGTAATTAATGCAAATAAAGAGAAATTTAATGTAATTCATTTAAACATAAGATCAATTAGTAAGCATTGGGATGAATTTTGTGGAGTTATAAGAGATAGCTTCCAAAATATGGATGTGATTGTCTTGAGTGAAATTAGTGTCAAAAAGAATGACGACCTTTTAGAATATAATTTGCCAAATTTTAATAGATACATAAAAACAAGAGAAGAGAAAGGAGGAGGAGGTATAATACTATTTGTAAAAGAAATATACAAATTTGAACTTGTGGATTTGGTGGGTGATCAGTTTGAGGTATTAGCAGGTCATTTAGATATAAATAATAAAATCAAATTAAGCATATTTGCAGTCTATAGACCACCTAACAAAAGCAAAATTCTTTATTTACAAGAACTAAATGAAATTTTAAATACAGATAAAAATATGAACAAAATAATAATTGGAGATTGTAACATAAACATCAGCAATGACGAAAAAACAACGATTGATTACACAGACATTTTGTTAGATCACAAATTAGTGCACTGTATCAAAAAAGATACGAGAGTTGAAATAAAAAATGATAAAGTAGTGAGCTCATGTATCGATCATATAGCTGTTAGTGGGAATGCCAAAGACATAATCCCATTTATACTGGAAAGCAAGATAACAGATCATTATTTAATTGGAATCTCATGTAATTTCACAAATAAAAAGATAGTTCTCGAAAATGAAACAAAAAAATATGAATTTATAAACAAAAGTAAACTACAAAAAGAACTAATGAACTTAAATGAATTTAATCTTCAAAACTTAACAGCTAATGAATTGTACAAAGTAATAAAAAATTTATATGATATAGCGTTAGTCTCTAAAGAATCTAACAACAGCAGAAGAAAGGTAATATTGAAACCCTGGATAAACTCAGATATCAATGAACTGATCAAACAAAGAGATAACTTGTTTAAAAAATGGAAAAGGACTTCAGTCAAAAATAAAGAATTAAAAGACACACTAAGAATTAATTATAAAAAAATCAGAAATGACATAACAAAAAAAATCCAGCAGCAAAAGAAAGAATATTTTAACAAACTATTTGAAAATAGCAGAAACGACATGAAAAACACTTGGAAAACAATAAATAAACTACTTGGTGTACCAGAGAAAAAATCTTTAGATGAAGTCATAATAAGAAATTTAGGGAATAGTAACTCAATCGAACAAATAGTAGAAAGATTTGCTATCACTTATCAACAACAAACGGAAGACATTGTACATAAATGTAACCTAGCAGTCCTACCAAAAAATGTAATAACACAAAGTAACTCTTTTTACTTGCCTGATATCACATTAGAGGAAACTAGTTCTTTAATTAAAGGGATGGACTGTAATAAAGCTCCAGGAATTGACAAAATAGCTATAAGAGATATAAAAATGAACAGCAACTCAATAACACCAATTATAACGAAAATTATCAACTTAAGCATTAATGAGGGAACTTTTCCAGATGAATTAAAAGTATCCATTATCAGACCAATACATAAAGGAGACAGTCTTTCAAGCTATGAAAACTATAGGCCAATTTCCATATTAAACACAATAAGTAAAATATTCGAAAAATACTTATCGCAAAGACTGACCAACTACCTGGAAAAATATAAAATAATAGATAAAAATCAATTTGCATATCAAAAAAACAAAAGCACCACAGACTTATTGGAAAACCTAGGAGAAGTATTAAATGAAAAATTACACAAGGGATTGCATGTGATAGCATTGAGCATCGACTTGTCAAAAGCTTACGATGTAATAAGCCATGAAAAGATGTTAGATGCACTGGAAAGCGTAGGGGTTAGAGGCAAAGTCTTACAGTTATTTAAAAGCTATCTAGAAGGAAGATCATTTAGAGTAAAAATAGATAATACTTATAGTGAAATAAAAACTGTGAAAAGGGGAATTCCACAAGGAAGTTTCCTAGGCCCCATACTCTATCTAATATTTGTGAACGACTTAAAAAATTATCTAGAAAATGGTTCCTATTATATGTATGCGGATGACAAGATGCTATTATCTATAAACAGAGACCAAAAGAAGGCAGAAATGGAGTTACAGGAAAAATTTGGAATTTTTCAAAAATGGTGCCATGATAAAGGTTTAATTATAAATAAGAAAAAGACCAGAATACTGCATATTACAGCTCCAAAAATTGCAAGAGCACAAGTTAAAATATTCTTTCACAAAGCTGACTGCATACACAAAGACTTTAAGAACTGTCAATGTAATAATATAATTAATTCTGTAAGCAAACTGAAGTATTTAGGTGTAACTTTTGATCAAAATCTGAGCTGGAGGGACCACATCTTGGAATTAAGCAAAAAAATCAGAACATGTGTTTGGAAACTAATGAGAATTAAAGATTTCGTATCCTATAAAATTTTCAAATTGGTTTACTTCTCATTAATTGAGTCTCTGATCAGGTATGGAATTGGAGTATGGGGAGCTGCAGCAAAATCGCATGTTGATATTATTCAGAACCTGCAAAATAAATGCATTAAAAGCCTTAATGAAAAAATAAGCAGAACAAACCTAACCCTGGAAGTGAGTGCAGCAATGCATGGAATCATGACCGTTAAAAAACTGTATGAATTTCAAATTCTGCAAAAAAACTTTTTCAATGATAAATTCAGAAAAATCAGTGGGCACAGCTATGAAACTAGGAAAAAACACAATTTCATACTTCCAGACACTTTTAATAAATTTGGAGAGAGGATGCTTAACACAGCCATTCCAAAACTGCTGAATTCAATGCCAGATGAAATATTAAAAGTTACATCTAAAAGGGAATTGAAAAAAAAATAAAAGAATGGTACACAAGATACTTGGCATAACATGAAAATATACAGCTCAGGAACTTTGTCAATTATTTACAACTAAATCTTCACTGATACAGTAAACTACCTCTTCACAAGATTCAAATTTGTAAGAAATGTATAATGTTCCTGTTACACTCATTCAGTTATTTGGTTTTAATTTAGTTATTTAATTTATTTTTTGCTTTACATATAATGTGTAATTAAGATAATAATTGGATGATTGTGATTTCTTTTGCGTGTTGAGTTTCGTCAATGCAGGATTTTATGTTGTGAATTATGTACAACTAAATTTTCATATAGTGAACAGCGGTTATCGCAAGATGATAATTTGATAATAATGTATCTTTTACTCTCAGTCAGTTTCATTACTTGTTTGTTTGTTTTTGTTATATTTTACATAATATTTTGATTGTAATTTGTCTACAAGTAATTATGTCAATTGTTAATTAATCTCTGTATAGACCATACTTTGTTTGTGTGTCCTATAATTTGTTGACTTGATTTGTCACCATAAGTCTTCAACATGCTAATTAAGTACATCTTAATACTCATTTTTGCCTGTTGCCAACTGCCATCTAGTTTTATTTATTTACAATCCATTTGTTAGGTTAGAGAATAAGTGGATCATTTTGTTTTCGTTTTGCCTGTTGAGTTTTGTCCTTACAAGATCCTATGTTGTTAATTATCATAAATCTTCATATTATAAACAGCGGTTAACACAAGATAATAATTTGTAAAAATTGTATAATGCTCCTGTTACTCTCATTTAGTTTCATTAATGGTTCACGGTATGGATTAATTTTTGTTTTTGAGTCCAATTATTTAACTTCCAATTATTTATAATAAGACAATTTAACTCAAGTTAATGTCAGCTGCCATTTGTTAATTTAGATATGCCTGATTTGTTAATTTAGATAATAATTTTATTTCGTTTTGCTTGTTGATTTGTCACTACAAATTTTCAAAATGGTAATTAAGTATAACTTAGTTTTCATATTAACAAGTTGCCAACTAACATATCTTTTTATTTATTTACAATTTATTTGTTATTCTAGATAATTGGATGATTTCTTTCTGCCTGTTGAGTTTTCTTGGAAAAAATCTAAATTCCAATAAAAACAATTCATGTCAAACAGTACTGATAATGAGTGAACTATAATCAACAACGGTAATACAAAAAAGATAAAAAGAAAAAAACAGAACAAAACAAGCGTACAATATAACAAAACCCCTCTCTGACAAGTACATAAAGTACTTAGAGAGGGTTTGAAGTGTACTCTGTAGAGTAGTCAAACAAAATTGGTATTTTTCTTATTGTTTTTCTTTTCTTTTTATGGTGATGGTTTTTGTACACTGTCAATGTAATTCTTTTGGAAATAAAATTATTATTATTATTATTATTATTATTATTATTTATTATTATTATTATATTATTAATATTATTATATTATTAATATTATTATATTATTAATATTATTATTATATTATTAATATTATTATTATATTATTAATATTATTATTATTATTATTATTATTATTATTATTATTATTATTATTATACATATTGTTTCCTAATAAATGAAAAATTAACTTCATATTCTTGCTCAACTGCGTCTTATTGCTTTTTCACAACTCTCATCTAAAGTGCTTCCGATACCTCTCCGACCTCGGAGCTTCTTCTCATGCAAAGAACCGTGCGATCTCCCACGCGAACCGGCTGCACAGCAAGTGTGTCGATGAATCCAGATCGATCGCTCTCGTGCCCCACATCCATCGCAGATAGCCACGCACGGCAGCGGCAGCGGCCGTGGCGAGAGACGGGCACGATTGGAAGGGACGTCAGGCGATATCACGCTGCACCTCTCGGCTGCTGCTTGCCAAAACAGCTACTAACATTATTTTCAAAATTTGCGATGTAGACACTATTGCATTAAAGCATTCCTTTCAACCAGACTTATTTGTTAATATTTTTAGTAGGTTCCATTATTTATCTACCTTAAAACTATGAATCTACACACTTAAGGCTAAAGACAAATATTCAAATTATTACTTCTCAAAATCATTGGTTTTTTACTTACTGTGTGTTGGCGAAAAGAAGCCGCATTGTCGGTGCTTCTTCTACCTCCACCATCGTCAAAGTCATTTTGTTATTAAAAGTGAGTGTATATTGATTGAGGGCGCGACAATTACTTGGGTCATTAGTCCCATAAAGCTAGTATAATCCTAGAGTGTCAGTGATCTTCCACCGCTTGAATGTAAAATACGCCACTGACTAACACGTGCGTCGGCTTGCGAGGACGACTAACACGTGCGTCGGCTTGCGAGGACGAGCTGTGAGCTCGCGGCTGATCTCCCGATTTGTGTAATTGTGTAGTTCATGAATGTATGTGTTTGTGTTATGTTTGTGTTTGTTTGTTTGTGTGTGTTTGTTTGTGTGTGTGTTTGTTTGTGTGTGTGCTTGTTTGTGTGTGTGCTTGTTTGTGTGTGTGCTTGTTTGTGTGTGTGTTTGTTTGTTTGTGTGTGTGTTTGTTTGTGTGTGTGTTTGTTTGTGTGTGTGTTTGTGTGTGTGTGTTTGTTTGTGTGTGTGTGTGTTTGTTTGTGTGTGTGTGTTTGTTTGTGTGTGTGTTTGTTTGTGTGTGTGTTTGTTTGTGTGTGTGTGTTTGTTTGTGTGTGTGTGTGTTTGTTTGTGTGTGTGTGTTTGTTTGTGTGTGTGTGTTTGTTTGTGTGTGTGTGTTTGTTTGTGTGTGTGTGTTTGTTTGTGTGTGTGTGTTTGTTTGTGTGTGTGTGTTTGTTTGTGTGTGTGTGTTTGTTTGTGTGTGTGTGTTTGTGTGTGTGTGTTTGTTTGTGTGTGTGTGTTTGTTTGTGTGTGTGTGCGTTTGTTTGTTTGTTTGTTTGTGTGTGTGCGCGCGTTTGTTTGTTTGTTTGTGTGCGCGCGCGTTTGTTTGTTTGTTTGTTTGTGTGTGTGCGTGTGTGCGTTTGTTTGTTTGTGTGTGTGCGCGTGTGCGTTTGTTTGTGTGTGTGCGCGCGTGTGTGCGTTTGTTTGTTTGTGTGTGCGCGCGTTTGTTTGTGTGTGTGCGCGTTTGTTTGTTTGTGTGTGTGTGCGCGCGCGTTTGTTTGTTTGTGTGTGTGTGTGCGCGCGTTTGTTTGTTTGTTTGTGTGTGTGCGTTTGTTTGTTTGTGTGTGTGCGTTTGTTTGTTTGTGTGTGTTTGTAAAGGGAAAGAGTGGACAAGGATGGAGGAGGAGAGATCACCCGCGGTACGTAGTTCATTTGTTAGGAGAATGCTCAGTTTCTCTCCCGGTATTGCTCAGAAAACCAACGGCATCACCACCCCACCGCCATGCGTTGTTCACCACTGCCGTCACCCAACCTTCCACCCTCAACCCCGTTCAATCTTCGCCCCCACCACCACCGCCTCCGCCGCCGGCTCCGTTTCCCTGGGCGCTGCGTCCGCTGCCGTTCACCTCCGCTGGGCCAATTAGCGGGCGCCGGCGCGCGACCTTGGGCGCAGCGCCTTTGGCAAATGCCGCGCGCGGCCCAGGGCAACTCCTGTTCAAATGCCGCGCGCGGCCCGGGCTTCCGGATCTCTCCAGCAGGCCCCAGTTTCTTTATTCCGTGTAACGTCTACCCGTTCATCACCTACAGTAGCCGTAGAGCGTCGATTAATTGGAGTAAACATGGGCAATTATTGTCCGGAATATAAAATATTCCGAGTAATGGAATAAATTTAAAAAAGAGAAATATTGTTAACATGAGAATACACTACGACAACAATATTTTTATTTATATATTTGCTCCGTTTTAATGCTGATGTATGTACACAAAGAATCCAAAAAAACTAAATTAAAATTTAAATAGGAAATTAGTTTTCACACTAACCATCAGTATTATGTTCTGATAAATTACTGTCAATGTTCACTTGTTGCAACGAAAAAATAAATAATCTTAAAAAATTGGAAGTTTTAATTTAATATCTATAGTAATTATAATTGAAAGTCCAGTTAACAAACGATCGAAATAATTGACGACCTAACATATCGTAAAAATATGACTTGGCCTGGATTTGTACAATTATTGTAGGAAGGTGCAAATAATTTTGCATTATATTTTATTATGATTATGACCATAGTTTGTTGTATCTGCTCTTGGGAGACGGGTCATGAATATTTAGTCAGAAATTCCCGTACAGAGATGCATGTATATTATAAATGTTTAATTGTACTGCCTTGAAGACCTCTCACTTGTTTCTCTGACACACTACTTCTTAATGAGTGCAGTAAATATTTCCAAAACAAATGAAAGAATAAACTGTTTTCTTAAGACCAGTGGACTTTATGGAATTCAATAAATTCTTATTACAAGTCTTGAAACTTTTTCTCTTTTAAACTACATAAACTTCTTACAAAAGTGCAATTTGCCATTAGCATTACTTTTGCATTCGCTCTCAGTGAACGCGCATAATTTATTCCTTTTTAAACATGTTTTTGCCTTAGAATGTCTACCTTTCTGTAGTTTTGAAAAGGTTAAATAATATAGAGGAATCTTGCTTAATTTAGCATGATAAATTATTGTAATATCTGGAGATATAACACGATTTACGTTTATTAATTTTCTAAATTTTTGATTGAATCCAGTTTTTTAACGGTAGTTACTGTTCAAGGGTTTGTGAATTTATCCTTACAGAAGTACATGATTATAGTTAGTTGGGGATAATTTCTTTCTAAATTATATTAATTTTTCTAGTAACTCTCACTTCTTCCTTTAAAATATCGTTTTTTAAGTGAAAATAGCTTCTTATTAGAACATAACCTCAAAATGTGAGTTCCGACCTCTACTTGAAATCACGTATGAAGCTAATAGTCGTACGTAAACATTCCACAATTGTTAACGTCTACGAGTACTAACAATAGAAGACATACACCCGTGACATCCAGCTGCACAGAACATCAAATAGTAATTATCATTTCACGTAGATTTCGAGAATTTGCGAGTTTTTGACTACTCGCTTTGCGGAGTGTGGTATTCAGGAAAACGGAAGATTCTTGGAACATCCAAAACGTCAAAATTCTTATTAAGTCATAAGAAACAGGGCAACTCCGAAAACATTTTAATCGCCTAGGACGCACAGCTTTTTACTTAAACATGATTGATAGGCCACGAACAAGTGTGTTGCGGATTGCATATACACGTGTGATTTCTTCGTAGTAGAATTTTCTAAGTTACACCTTTTTCGTCTTGAATCTGTTCTGCATCACAGAGGGCTATTTATCCGACCAGAAGCAAAAAATCCATGAGATTTGGAAATAGTGACTTATTTTTCAAAAAAGTCTTCTTTATATTATATATTTTTCTTTTTGAAATACGTAAAAAATGTTGCCTGCACATTCGTAATGAGAATCTCCTTTGATAGTGATGTGTTAAAATTAATACGCAGTACTATTTGTTTTTTAATAAATTGAGTAAAATTTCAGAAAAAAATATTAACTTTGGAGGGGGCGTAGAGGGGCATCGCCTCTCAGGAATAAGTACATTTGCAGCCACGACTGAATTCGCCTGCACCAACCTTCACAACACGCGTGTGGACCGCGTCTCCGCCACGCTGCCACCGCCGACCAGCGCGAAGGAGAAAGTCGAGGGTCCGGAACCCCTCCCTCTCCTCCCCCTTCCTCCCCTTCCCCTCCCCTTCCCCTCCCCTTCCCCCCTTCCCCCTTCCCCTTCCCCTCCCCCTCCCCCTCCATCCCTTCCCCCTCCTCCCTCGCCTTCGCTTCCAGAATTATCAGGCGCAATGAATGAACGCGGGTCGCTCCCGGGCGATCGCGCGCACAGATTTCCCGGAGGGACAAAGGAAATAAAAGGAGAGAAACCTCCGCAGCCCGCGCGCGAGTGTCGCAACCGGGCTACGCCTCGCCATTGCGCGCGGGTTCCGAACGGGTCTCTTATCCGGGGCGCCATCGCGTGCGCTTCACTTTTGCGTGCTGACCCCCTCCGGTCTTTAGCGGCTAAATAAGGACTGGGTCAGAGAGGAGCGAGCCAGGCCCGAAAGTGGTTCTCTGGGTGAAGGATGGGTGAAAATAAATTGCTGGCTGCTTGTAGGTATGTTGATACGGGGGATGAAATCGTAAAGATCATCTCGAGTCACTTCACTGTAACCCCTGACCTGCTTCGACCAGTAGTGAAGTGAGATTCTGATGTTGTGCTACGTAACTTTTGATTCCTATCAATGCATTCATGTTAGGAGTTCTTGTATCAAAACTGTTGCTTGTAATGAGATATTCTTTCAGAATCATCGTGCCACGACATAAACGAATATGAAATTGTTGGTTAGTAATTTTCTAATTTGGTTTTAGATGAATATCATATTCCACAATTGAAACCATAATTATGAATTTCTATGTTCTGACGTCTCTAACTTGTTTAAAGACAACGTGCTAGTGCTGAGTACATTGAAATTGTGACTTTAACTGGAATTGCGTATTTGATTATATTGTATAACACAAAATGAAATAGGACGTTTGATCATCTTAAATGTTTATTTTGTATTTATGAAATCAATTAGGTTGTAATTTATGTGAGAGTCGATTCATTACAGCCAATCGAATCATGAAATAAAGAAGTCAGTATCTTCATCACCGATTATTCAAGAATTTCACGTTTTTACTCATAATTAAACATTTTCCGATCATTACCGATAACATAAGACACAGCATCGCTCATTCCTACAAAAAGTACCAACTTTAACGTACACTATCAATTCCATTTTAGGGGAACGGGAAACAAAAATATGGGCTTTGGAAATAGTTAAGTAGAACTACCATCCCAAATACGGTTGTGGGTACTCGCTCACACAATTAGACGGTGAGCAAGTTTGTTCCTTTAGAAGATCAAAACGAAAGTCGCAAACGGAGTTAACCCCATTGATGTGTATCACCAGAACGATCTGGACGTGTGCTTGTCAAGAGTTGGAGTAGAGAATCTTTTCTCTACAAGGCAACTCCAGAAAACCCTTTTAAGGGAATAATGAGAACCAAAATGCCTCCAGATCAGCCTCACGATCTGTCGACTGTAGCAGTTGGCTTCTGCACCGATAACCCTATGTCAGTAGTGGCGGCACGTGCTCAAAAGGAAATAATTTGTTCACTGTAATGAGAAACAGACTATCTCTTAATTTATATAAAAGATCTTCTTGAGGAAAATTCGGATTATATCGGTTTAGGTGTTTCAGGGCATTGACTGATGTCACTGCAGTGCTTCTAATTTGAAGATCCTAGGGTTCAAGTCCCGACGGTGGCAGGATTTTCGACACCAGCTAGAGAGATGCATCTAACGTGCATATGATTTTGCCATTTCAACAACAGTCGCTCATCACATATTGAGAATGAGGCCATGAACTTGCTCAATATTGAGATCAATAGAGCATGAAGTTGAACATCTTTCTCTCATCCTGCTTGCTTGTTTGACTGCTTTTAAATGGTTTCTATTCAATGGCAATCTTCGCCAATACAAAGTACTGCACCTACATTGTACTAAAAGACTTCTGTGGGTTCCAGCTTTTGATACACATTCGGATCACAAATAAAAGGTCTACGAAAATCTGTACTTTGTTGGTACAAATGGAAGGCTGTACCGCCGATTTTATGTCGCAACTCAAGCGAACATTAGTTGAACACACTAAAACTACTTATAAACAAAGTGAACGATATTCTTAAAGTTTTGTAAATTTATAAAGTTGTGTTGTCAACAGGTAATTAGAACAAAAGAGCAGATACTTATGGACTTGCCCTGATACCAATACCAGTACATTGTCAAATAAACTATTCAAATGAAGTATTTTCCGCCCTCTTTTCATGGGATTTGTCTTTCAATGCGATACGTGTTTTTTTCTTTTTGTTGTAAAGGTTTATTTCACGTCAGTTGTCTAGTGTTATCCAAACACATTTTTCTTCAGCTCTCATTTTGCTAGAGGAATGGGTGGTGGGAGCGGTTTATTTGTATGGCAACTATTCAATAAAGCTATAGTTTATTTGTCGATTCAAATAGTCGCTACATTTTAATTGTGGAAATTGTAGGAATTCTGATGTGGTATTTTTGATGTAATTATATGAAGAAATAAAAGAAATGTATTAAGTGAATGAGTGAAAATCAAAACGGTTTAAGATGTATTTGACAAATTCTGAGAAATCTGTTTATTTAAATCAATATTACTGTAAAGGTGTGTTGCTTTGTTTCATCATTAAAACCACGGCATTTCAATTGATAATTAAAATCACGAAAATCCGTCGTCACTGAAATATAGCATGAAATGTCACGTATACCGTTCTGGTTTTTATCCATTCAAGGGTATTAAGTTGATGGATATTACTTTTTTATTTCTTCACGCTATATTTTAGTCAACATTGTTGGCCAAGGAGAATGGTAGGTAATCTGAAGCTCAAAAAAACGTGTGCATGATCATCGGGAAAACTTCGAAAGAAACAGCAAGCTGAATGCGTTTCTGCTCACAAATTATCTCAATTCAGAAACCCCGACTAAACAAAAAAATATGATTAATGAGGATTTTGTGCTGAACTTATTTGCATTAAGAATAATTTTATGGTAAAATACAACATAACATTTTTGGCCCACATGAGAAATTAATGGTCACAAAAGTTGTATTTAAGGTTCATACATTCCATATGACATCCATATGTCATACATGACATCCAGTATAGTAAATCACTTTGTCCTTGTTTGCGGATTAAACGGCTTCGGGACTAAAACTGTTTTCTTTCAAAATAATTGGTTAGATATGACTCTTCCTGGACACCAATGACATGCGGAATTTAGTTATATACAGCTTAATAGAATTAAAAAATTGCGAGTTTTTAATTATAATATCAGGAAAGCGATGCTTTAAACTTCCTTCTATTTTATTAATGCTTATTATGTTCTTTATTTTTTCTATCCCTTTGCCTTATTTTATCTATCGTGTAGAAGAACTTTACGTGTCTCTACATTTCATACTTAGTGCTGGCAAATTTGTACCTGGAAAGTTTGTGTAATAGAGATTTAAACATTCAGCGTTTCATAACGAAAACTAGTGTGGTCCCTTATTTGGAGCTCCCAATATCTCCTAGTTCATATATGGCAGTAGCTCTTTCCGATATGACACATGTTCACAATACTACCACTTTTACGTGCGTCCTGTATACTTACCGATTTTCAACGTAATTACGAGTGAAAGGGCCTTCAATTATCTTGCTTGATAATAAGATTAGAATGTATATATTAATTCTTGTTAATTAAACACTTTAACAATATGTAAACAACTTTAAAAATATTATACCCATCCATTTATATTCTAAGATGGTTTATACTTTTTTCACAGAGGTACAAAATAGAATAGAACATTCATTCTTTAAAAAATATTTTTTTCTCTTCGAGTATTCGAATGTAGGGGTACTTCTCAGACGACCTAAATTAGAGAGATCTCTGTTGGTTGTCTGGCCGTCGAATGCAAATCAAACAAATAAGCATTAAACAAAATTAAAGACCTTGTAGTCAGATCCACCAACCCAAAGTTGAACATCTATATGATTTATATCCCTTCAGTTTAGTTTAAAAATAAATCAGGGTTGTAGGGGAAAGCTAGTTACTAAGTCATGTTAATCGGTGTATTTAATTAGATAAAAGATCATTACAAAATTCATCACATACGAATCCAGAAGTAAGAAAAATATAGTGACATTTCCTGAAATGAAACATAAGATAACATGTCCATAAAGATATGTAATAAATAGGGGGCGGCTTTAATGAAATATATTTTTTTTCACTTTAGAACAATGCAGTTATATAGAATATATAGAAATTCATTTTGTGTTACGACGAAACGAAATGACAAAGTTTTATGTCATCCTTTTGTGCATTTTTCGTCTATTTCCACTAAATCATTTTTTACCTTTTTACGTCATTTTACTGCATTTTTCTCCGATTTCACCAATTTTAATATAATTTAATGGTACCAGCTTCAAACAATATTTAATGAGATGCAACAAATGTTCATCACAATTCTTGAGTAGCCAATTAGATTTCTTCGCACATATATTGTAATGTCAGCCATTGTTAGTTCTATGTAATCTAAGGTTCTTGGGACGTTTATCGACGCCATTGTCAGTTAGGCTGATTTCACTATAAATAAAGTAAGATATTTTCTTTTAAAGAAACTTACAAAGTTGGCAAGCTGAGTTCACTTGAACAAAAGGAAGAAACCTCGATTACATCAGTAACTTATCAAACAGCTTGAGTTGTTCATCTGAAACGGTTTTGATCAAATTGTTTACGTCATTATTCTTTGTTTTAGGGTATTTTGAAGCTTATTTAGAGCATTTTATTAATCATTTTTGACAATGTTTTAGGTCATAAAAATCCGACCCCTAGTAAATTAACAGTTCGTAAAAGTTGATAAAACCGTAAAATTAAGGCCCTGAACACAAATTATAATATTTTTATTCACATTAATTTAATTAAATAAATACAATACGTAGTGTATTAAATGCTTTTGTATTATTTCTGAATATAATATTCCTATCAAATATCTGCCCTGAAATGAATAATATGTGAAATCTTACTGTGAATTTGCCAAATGTTTTAAATAATTTTGAGAGTTATTAACGATTATTCAATTAGTGAGGTAATTCTAGTATTCAAAGGAGCAAATAGTTACGTCGTTTAACTCTTGCCTCGAATTGCGAGTGCACTCCTTGTGCAGGATAAGAAAGGCTCCTCGCTTCTCGACCGCATTCCCGTAGTGTAAGTCGCGCAAGAGGTGAGACCACAACAAAGGACTAGTGTTTTTTTTCCGGCGGCGGTATTCATTGAGATCCCGTTTCCTTCGGCGGTATTTAACAATCCTTCATCAAAAGCCCGTGTTGAATTAAAAGGAGATGTTGAAATTGTGTTATTCGCGAGTAAGTAAAAAGTATAGTTATCACAAAACCGTTTTCATCATCGTTACATTAAACCCCGGCTTTTACGGGATTCTAATTAGTGTTCCTGCTGTTATTCATTTTTTAGTTTCTTTGTTCATTCTTCTACGAGCTCTTTTCATTCGTAAGATGAATTAAAAAGTAAAACTTGAATAAAATAAAATATTCAGCACGCTGAGGTCATAAATTCTCTCACTTTAATTATAATGTAGTCGTAACTTAACTCACTTCATTAAAATGTTTACAGATTTTTGGGATCGAGAGGGTGTCTTCTTTTCTATTGATCCTTTTTAGTCCGACTGCATGAAATACGTGCAAGATGTCTGAAAGTTCATAATTCCTCCAGTTCTAATCATCCTTGTGTTGCAAGAAAGGCGAGTTAAGGGCTCTCATTGCGCATTTTGTGCCTATGATACCAAATTGTGTTTCGCTCCATGCCCTAAAAACCTACGGTCTGGAAAACAACGCCCATGTGGAATAACTTCACTTGGCCCAATGATTCTCTTATTTCTCCGTGAGTTATCAGTACTCCATGAGCCAAGTGTAAAACGGTTGGGTGTTAGGCGGTATATTCTATGTAAAACACATAGAAATACATACGTAATGAGAGTTCTGAGGATCTATTTGGTACAGTAGATGATATTTTTGCAAACTTTATTAATTATTTCAAAAATAATTTGTATTATTTTATTATTATTATTATTATTATTATTATTATTATTATTATTATTATTATTATTATTATTATTATTATTATTATTATTATTCGTATAAATTTCAGATTCCGCTACGATTTAAGAACAAAAAGCATGGTTATGGAAATGCTTGTGTAGGTCAATATTTCAGTACGATCATGTAATGTACTTATCACCAAAAGAAAGTACAAAACATACATATTTCTACAACAAATAATTATTTTAAAAATGTATTATTAGATGTGTTTGGAGACACAAAATTATCGTATAGAAAAGAGTGCTTTGAGCTAATTTCACAATACACTTAGTTTGTGTCAGAAATCTTTGCGCCATCCCTGGGCCTAAAACCACAGAGTGCAAAGCTGTGTTTCTTTGTGAATATTACATACTGTGTGATGCGATCGCGACATGTACGCGCAGGGAGACAGTGCATGCGCGTGGGCTTGCGCGTGTGAACACATGAGTGTAAGTTTGACAGCCTAGTCACTCGCCCCACACATCGGAAAGGCAGATCTTAAAATCTTACGTTTACACCATTTGGCAATAAATTTAAACAAAGGAATCTTTGCTTTAATCTCATCAATCTCGAATAGTGGTTCACTTAAAGTTTCTGTGAATTTTTTTATTTGAATTGTTTTTCTTACGTTCCTAAAAATAGTTTCACAAGCTATTTTTGAAACTGTGCCCGAAGCGCATATCCAAGTTTTACTTATTGTGAATGAGCTTTCAAATTTTTGGGCTTCTGGCCATCACATGGCGGTCAGCGAATAGTAGCCAAATGTAAATTTATTATTATTATTATTATTATTATTATTATTATTATTATTATTATTATTATTACTATTGGCGTATACGCCATTACTGACCACGCTACACGATTAACGTGTGTAATTCTTCCAGGATCAGCTTTTCAGCTGTATCCTTGGATTACCACAAGGTTGTTACGCCTTGTAGTGTGAATTATGAGATGATAGGATGATGATGATAGGTGAAGGGACAATCACAAATATGACCATGTCTACGCAGGACTCGAACCTGCAGCCTCCTCGGCACAGACGACGGCTGCCGCAACCGTCTGCGCCACGGGGCCGACCATTTATTATTATTATTATTATTATTATTATTATTATTATTATTATTATTATTATTATTATTATTATTATTATTATTATTATTATTATTATTATTATTATTATTATTATTATTATTATTATTATTATTATCATTATCATTATTACTGATTGTTGTTGCAGTAGTATTTTTTCAAATATTCGCTTAGGCACTACAATTCTACAACTTTCGACAGGTCAATGATTTTCATCAGATTTTCTTCGTTTTAGATATATTTTCTTCAACAGTTTTCCCCAACACGTTTATTACTCTTATTGCAGATCGTTATTCTATTTAATATTTGGTCTTAAAGAAGTATTCCAGATCTTTTGACAATCACAAGTATGATGAGTAAGGCTGTCAATGGAGATGAATTAAAACCAACCAAATTCAACGATTTCTTCACGAAGAAGCTTGTGATGACTATATTCTTGGTGAACTCGGCTACATAATTTCACGCAACAGCAAAGTTACAAGTATCTTGATTGTCGCTATAAAGGAACAACCAAATTATAAAAACGTAGTTGAAATTAACTGAATATTCAGTGTGTTACGTTGATTTATTTGCGTTTCTTCGGAGCAAACACAGAGATGTCTCCGCTGTCTGGCGAGGCGCGGCCCCCTGGAGTCTGCGGTTACAAGCGAGCAACCGAGAAACCGCGTTGGAGTGGTGGACGAGCGAACGACCTCGAGTCGGAATGCTACGCCGCGCCGCGCTCGAGACTCCTGCGTTCGGTCACTCGAGAATTTTTTTAAATTTTTAAATTAGCCTACAACATCCCATAGAGGGCAAAGGTCTCCTGCTTTAGCAGGGTTACAGTATGTTGATATTTGTAAAATCATCATCTTTTTGCTGTTCGTATCCCAGTTGTCTCCATGTTGTTCTATCTTGGGTCAGTCTCGTGCAGGTGGGGCCAGCTACTTTGCGTAGCTCGTCTGTCCATCTTTTTTCTCTGTCTTCCTTGGTTCCTCCAGCCATACCGAGGGTCCCAGGTTGTTGTAGTGTACGCCCATCGCTTTTCGTCATGTTTTATGATGAGTCCTTAACGCCATTTATTAACTTTGACTTGCTGTACAGCATCCTCAATTTTGATCCTTTTTACTTTTTACTAATTTCCGTAGATGGTATTTTCTCTACGACCGAAAGTTTTAACATCTTTTGTACCATTTTCCTCTGAAATCGTATCCATTTTATTTGCGCTACTGTTAATGACCATGTTTGTGATCAATAAATCAATACAGGCAAGATGCACACGTCCATTAAGACCCGTTTGATCTTGAGGTTTACCTTTTTATTGAGCAGTATGAAGGAGCAGAATGAAAATTTTCTCCATGCCAATTTAGTTCTTCTTAATTCCCACTCGAGAGTATCCACATCCAACTCGATGCCCCGGGCACGATAACTTGGACGGGCACTAACCCATAGAAGATCGCTCTCGCGATAAGGAGATTGTTTCTCTGATACGGACAGTTTCGGATTTCACTAAGCTGAAGTCAGCAAAGAAACTTGGACTTTCAAATTCCTACTAACTCATTACCATCCTTCAATACACATTTGAATACCCTAAACAAACTTTGTTGATTTTTTAACACTTTATTGCTACACTTTGTTACACTTTATTTAGGTACACGTGCCGCACTCTCATTCTCATGGTGATCGTGCACCCAGGGTCATTGTTGGAGATATCTGGTAGCATCTGTTTACAATTTTTATCTTCCAATTATGTTGCTAAATTATATCCCTAGAGCGCTCCGGTGTGTCAAATCGTTGAATATATGAGTGATTTTTTAAAATGTAAATTGAGTAAATCCGTTGAAGATTCGCCAGCTGTCGAAATTCTGCCTTTGGTCACTCGAGAGTACCCACGTCCAAATCGATGCTCCTGTGGGCATGATCAGGATTGTGAGCACAAACCATATAACATCGCTCCCGCGATAGAGAGATCGCTATCTGATACAGGCAGTTTCAAATTGCAGTAACCGCGCAAAGAAAGGCGAAAAATTCTCAAATTTGCATTTTCCCACTGCCTACCGTCCCGCACACCCACATTTACCATACATGCCATACACGAACGTCTTTGATTTATATCAATGAAATGGCATCGTTTATTGCAGTGTTGTAGAGGTACATAATGAATAGAAAACATGAAATAAACACAAGCAAAGAATCTGACATTTCTTCGCACTGGAGATTTAGGGAGGGACTACATGGCATGAACTTGTTCCTAGTTTATCGTCGGTCGAAATCTTCAAAAACAAATGCCAACTACTTTGATTTGGCACTAGTGCGCGTAATTTTTCTATAGGAAAGTACCTGTAAGTACCTGAAAGTACCTGCAAGACATCGCTCTTCCATGTCCACGAAGTGCAAATCTGTATATTGTGGTCTTTAGGGAGAATGATGTACTAAATCCTTGTTAATGTATAAAGGTTTTCGTTGAATAAAGAACCTGAATAGGAATTTGAAGGATTGAATGAAAACATCTTAATGTTGCAGATAATTTATAACATTGGAGTTAATGGTAGAAATGACAAAAAACTGAAAACAGAACATCATTGTTGTATGACGTGACACAGCCACCTAATTTTCGAAGGTGTTGCCTTTCGATTTGTTATTCGAAAGTAAAGCCGGCCTATGAAGTGTGGGAAACCTGTTTATACATAAATCAGAGAACGTTAGGAATGGTTGCTTCACTGAGAAATACGATAATGGTAAGTACATGGAATATGTAACAGAAAGACTAGCGCACTAAGCGTTGGAATGAGTGAATCTCATTTCTGCTTCCCGCACACAACGTGATCTTGGCGCGGAAAATCTCTGCCCAGCCGCCGATGCTCAGATAACCGGAAACGAACAACACTCGGACTTCAAGAAGTCTTCATGTAGAACCTGTTTTTGTTTTCACGCCGTAGAGGCAGGAAGACATGATCTAGAGTAACAGGTGAAGTTAACACACAAGTTTTACCCAGTCGCATAATGGGGGCTGCATTAAAAGAAAATTTTTAATTAACTTACCTGGTGGCGTGGGGGTTGGAGCAGCTGTGTCCAAGTACGCGGTTCCCCAAAACTGAAGCTTACAATACTGCATAGATGTTTTGATCATGACGCTTCTCCTTCAACAGGCTGATAATGCCCTAAGATAGTTTTTCGGGGATCCTCAAGCAGCCTTGTGGGAGATGTCATTATCACTCATCACTTATCGTCAAGGAAAATGGGAAAGAACGATATATTGCATGATGGGAGAGGGGGTTTAGGACTCAACTCGGATGGGTGTCGTATAGATCCGGACAAGTGAAATCAACACAATAATAATAATAATAATAATAATAATAATAATAATAATAACAATAAACCTGCAGGAACAAAAAATCCCGCTGATTGGTAGTTGTAAAATGAGTTCCTGGAATAGCTAATATTGGCCGTTCTGAATTAGCACACGTGAAAACGAATGTTATTCATCTTCATCCCATGACGGCAGTTGTGTTGTAAGCATTGACACACTGAGCGTGAGAATTTATGTGTAATATTGCAGATGATAAATTGCGGATTAACATCAATTATTGGCATTTGGCAGTAAAAATCGAAACTAAGTCATTGTGTTTTCGTAGCGTTCCTGGGTGTCCCACTAACTTTCACATATAGCTCATGGAAGCTGTTACCTCTTTTTTCGTAAATTTATGCGCATATTCGAAATAAATAATATAGAAAATTGACAAGTGTTATATAATAATTTTTCCGCGATGGTACTACAGCTTAGATCGAATATTGCTCATCAGTGTACTCGCAGTGATGTCGGCATCTTTTGCATTACACATGATTCTTCATAGGAAAGTTACCAAAGACTGAGGTATAACATTGAAAATTAGTTTCAGATGCAAAGATACACAAACATTGTTTTATATCCTTATGAAAGTTCAATCAGATTTTAAAACCTCATTAAGTTTCACAATTCAATAGTAAAAAGAAACTAGTTCAAATTTATCAGATTAAGTCGTAATATATATTTGGTGTAATAATTGGTTTATTAAATTGAAACAATGACAACTTACTGGTTCATTAAATTTAAAAAATATTTCCAATTTTTTTTATTATATTATAAAAATTAGAATAACTGGAAACTGGACACAACTAGAAAACTGAAAAGAAAGACAAACAATACTAAAGTTCTTTGAATACGTCCATAGGTCATTTGTGTTTCAAAACATGTATTTTCTTGCTTAAATTCACACGACGTCAAACATGGTCTTCCACATTCTAACACACACATCTCTTGTCAATTTTCACGTCGTCTAATTTTCCTCCATAATCCAATACATATTCTATCTTTTAGTACATCAAAATTTTGTCCATCTTTCAAAGCTACAAACTTTTCCCTCTTCACTCATTCTAGTTGTTGATTCTATTCTTCAGTGTATGTTGTCCTCTCCAGAGCATCCGCACTTGCCAACCTGGATTTGTCCAAAGACGGCCGTGCATATAAACGTCTTCTTGGTGTCAGATATCCATGGCATCTTGACTCGTTACAATATCACTTTTTTCTTTCATATCTAATATTAATAAACTGCTATTTAGATTGAACATTTTCTTCTTATATCAGTTACATATTTGATTACACATTTCTGTGCGAGTCAAACCTGTTTGAAACATTGAATCGGACTATGCTGAATCGCAAAGAAATTTTGCATTGCACAAAGAACAAAGGACCATCAAGCCGCACTTAAAGTAACCACGAGCCGTAAAGCGTAATATTAGGTTTTTCAGTTAAGGTTATAAAACTTTCGTATTTTTATTTCTCCTGATATGTTGAGTTGATAACGAATGTAATGAAACATTTCGCAGCAGTGCGAGTGCTATGATTCTCTCACAATTTTAATCTATTACATGCGCATATAGATTGCTAAAAATAGGCAATTCATACTACATAAAAATATGTATACTGTGGAAATCATTTTGGATATAAAAAAGCACACCGCGTTGTGAACAATGTGTACAGATATTTAAGTAATTTTATCGGCAAACGTAATTACTACACAGGAATTTTGGGATTCACTCTCTAGTTTTATAACTTCTACACACTTTTGACTTTCTTCAGCCAAATCGCTAAGTATATACCTAAATATTACCAATGTGTAAATCTTCTTCCTTCTTAAAAAACAACTAAAACCCTGAAATTTATTGTTACAGAGTGACGAGCATTCTAACACAGTACTCATAGACGCGATTGCCTGTAGCGAGATGCCATCAGAAATGCAGTGCGCTCTGCAATATCGGTGAAATGTAGGCTGATGAGAAAAAAAATCAGAAAGCTTGTGTACTCGTGTCTCTGAGGACTAAACAATAGAGCCTGTTTATTTGTGAAATTAAGAGGGCAATAAAATTCGTGTTTACTCTAATCTGAAACGATTCACTGTGAATTTACAAGCACAATGGTTAAATTGATTAACTGAATACATCCATATAAAATACAATCTCCTTCAGTTTGACGTGCAATACAATTGACGTTTGAAGCGAAAGTGGATGGCTGATGCGATCTTACTCCTCTTAGGTTGATATTTATATAGAAGTATTTTCGGATAAGAGTTAATATCCTCATTTAAAAAACTTTATATATCCCGTCACAGAAATATGTAGCAGTTCGAAATATACCAGAATTGCATGTACCAAGTAAACGAAACAGTGATTTTATCAAAGTGTTGTTGGCTCTTAAAATGTATTAAAATTATCCTCCAGCTTTCTTCAGATGATAATGTAAAAAAAGGTATCCGTATCTACTGAACTTGCAAGAGAGACGGTTATGGGCATCCTGAATCTATTCCAATTCGAATAAAAGAATAGAATTCGAGAAAACTACGTTGTAATTGCATGGTGACTGGTTTCACTTTTTCTTTTACACAGTGTCATTTACATTGTAGATCATGGCAAATTCAGTACACTGTGTATGAGGCATCGATATTATTATACAATATGCATTTTTGGAAAGCTAGTCATTTTCCAAGAAAGGACAATCTTTAGATATTCATTGAACTATACACTTAAAATACTTCATTCCCAAAAAAATTGGCTTCGATTGCTTTTGAGTGGATTTTTTATGTCTAACGATATTTTCTGTTGTTTCAGGTAAGATTCTTATCTGCAAAAGAAGTGCCTCTCTTCATGTATTGTACGGGACGTCGCAATGCGTCGTTCGAATCGGTATCAACACAACTTCATGAAATTAACGCTTGATACATGTGAGTAGAAATTACATTTTCTATGACAATCTAAATTTAAAAATGTTTTGTTTCATCACACAATCCGGAGAAATTTTGCATTCTTACCAGTTCAATGAAGCTGGAATTTCTGAGTTTTTTTAAATTTATTTTCTTTCAGTTTGCCACTTTTGTTCTTAATGGGTTTGTACATTCGATTTTCTACACATACATAACATTTGGGCTGATAACTTCTCACTCTTGTAGATTTGTACTACTATCTAATTTATTATATTAACACATTCATTCTACACAATTTATATATCATACACATCCATACATTATTCGTTTTCACATCCATATTTTCCACATGAACACATTCACAAATTATATTTACACTCTTGGGTTGAAAATTTATGCTTATTAGTACAGTTATTAATTATTATCTGGGGGGCGAGAGCTTAGCACATTTTTCGGATATCGCTGAGGTTTTCATTGAGCTTAAGAATGGATGTCAGGCTCCGGGTCACTCTTCTCTCAAACAATGCAAGTGTGTACGCGAGACTCAGCGAGTCGGAACAGTTGCAAGATGCACGTGACTCGTAACGAAATGGCAGTAATTCGCGTGAAGCAAATAGATGGAAGTGAGCGTGGTAATAAAACAAAACTAGTTTGCGTACTTGTCCAGGTCTTATCACATTTAAATGAGTTTTCTTTGCTCTGCAAATTCACATGCGAAACGTTAGAAATCTAATACGATTGTTTTCAATCATAATAATTAAGAACTATAATATTATTATTTAATTATATTAAAATTAAAGTAATGTGGTAATTTCATTAATTAACAACATTAATTTCTGTTTGAAATCGTTTGAAATTAGTGTTAATTTACATTCACGTGTCCATGATAGTAAATGTTAGAACGTACATGTCATTAATGGTCTTCCGGGAATCCGCATTCCGTAGCGGTTAAGTGCCCAGTAGTATATGTACTCTCATGACCACTAAAACATCGAAGGGGGATCGTTAAAATTAACATTAGCATGAAGGCTTACCCATACATCATTAATGATCAGCGATATGGAGATCAGACTCAATTTACGACGCCGGTTCCTTACAACTCTTTAATGTGATTGCGGGAGAATGCGTGGAGTTAGTTTGTTGGAGACAATTTCAATTCTCATTAACACTTTTTAATTGATCATTTAATGTCCAAATTATGCATTTATACGGTGATGACAATGAAACCATATTAATTTCTCGGCATTAATGTTCTATATTTATCACATGTACAGTTTTGAGTTTTCAATTTTCAACTTAATGTATATGTGAATCAAATGCATTGCAACGAATGAATGTATGTATTTCTGTGGTGTAAATTTAATTTCGAGGTCATTGCATAAAGTCGGCATTATTTTAAGCATTTCTCAGTTTTTGTGCCGGTTGCTGTTTAATGGAATTGGGACCCAAGGACCTCGGAATACCAGTGATATAATGCAGGATGTAACGCTGCGCAGCAATGCGTTATTTTGCAGTTGGAATGTTGACGCGCTTGAAGGCGCAGGAAACTAGAAGGTTTCGTCGGGTCTCTGGGTATAGCTCCCTACTGTACCTACTGCTCCTACTGGGACAACCGTGACCATACCTTTTCAGACTTTCTACCTCTTGTTGGATATCATGATATATCGTTATTTTGTGGAACTCCTCATATCCGCTTTGGAATCGGCTGATATGGTCAGCCCACTATCCACAGCCGTTTTTCTTCAACGACTGTAAGAAAGGTCATGGTATGATCCAACCGATGGACTGTCTGTGACTTGAAATTCGGAGCACTTTTGCAATGATGATTCGCCTACCTTGCCCATTTTGTGCTTCAACCGTTGATCAGTTGTCTACAAGCCATATGTTCTGCGCAGACTACTGTGTATTGGCACAGATGACCAACAGCGCCACTGTGTATTGGCCAGATGATCAGTAGCCACCTTCGTCATGGCGTTGTCTGGAATAAATCTGAAATATCGTGCTTATTTATTATTATTACTACTACTATTATTATTATTACTATTATTATTACTACTACTATTATTATTATTACTATTATTATTAATATTATTATTATTATTATTATTTTACTTCTCGTTCACGGCGTTTTTCGGACGCGCCAAATGAAATACCGCGTTCCAAACAAAGGCATTGAGAAGGCTTGGGATGAGCGTTTCGAGTCGTCGGCGACGGCGCGGACTGTTCGGCTCAAGTAATTGTCTCTCTGGGATAAGGACCACGCCACATGTCATATACAACTTTTCGACTTGTGTGGTATTGAAATACTCGCCATCAAGAAGAGATTGTGGGAGGATTTTCAGCAACGTGTCATTTAGAGTGAGTCTGCGCGCGCGCGTGTGTGTGTGTGTGGCAACGCATTCTTCCAGTTTATGCATCAATAATAATAATAATAATAATAATAATAATAATAATAATAATAATAATAATAATAATGTCATACGGACATTAATACTGTTTACGTTCGTGGATTGAATAAACTTGTTTTATGTCCCCCAAAAACAGAAAACAAAAAACAAAAAAGTTGATCCCGTATCCCGAATTCCGTCCTTGTCTGGACTCCTCCTCGGGGGGAATAGAGCGCAACCCCCTGCAGTCTCCACTTGCTAGGGAACGTCCCGCTGCCCAAGGCACGCAGGGTCGCGGCGGCGGGTCACGGCACGGCGCCGTGGCGGTGCGGGCGGTGCGGGCGGTGCGGGCGGTGCGGGCGGTGCGGGCGGTGCGGGCGGTGCGGGCGGTGCGGGCGGTGCGGGCGGTGCGGGCGGTGCGGGCGGTGCGGGCGGTGCGGGCGGTGCGGGCGGTGCGGGCGGTGCGGGCGGTGCGGGCGGTGCGGGCGGTGCGGGCGGTGCGGGCGGTGCGGGCGGTGCGGGCGGTGCGGGCGGTGCGGGCGGTGCGGGCGGTGCGGGCGGTGCGGGCGGTGCGGGCGGTGCGGGCGGTGCGGGCGGTGCGGGCGGTGCGGGCGGTGCGGGCGGTGCGGGCGGTGCGGGCGGTGCGGGCGGTGCGGGCGGTGCGGGCGGTGCGGGCGGTGCGGGCGGTGCGGGCGGTGCGGGCGGTGCGGGCGGTGCGGGCGGTGCGGGCGGTGCGGGCGGTGCGGGCGGTGCGGGCGGTGCGGGCGGTGCGGGCGGTGCGGGCGGTGCGGGCGGTGCGGGCGGTGCGGGCGGTGCGGGCGGTGCGGGCGGTGCGGGCGGTGCGGGCGGTGCGGGCGGTGCGGGCGGTGCGGGCGGTGCGGGCGGTGCGGGCGGTGCGGGCGGTGCGGGCGGTGCGGGCGGTGCGGGCGGTGCGGGCGGTGCGGGCGGTGCGGGCGGTGCGGGCGGTGCGGGCGGTGCGGGCGGTGCGGGCGGTGCGGGCGGTGCGGGCGGTGCGGGCAGGCGCGGCTGGCGCCCGGGCGCTGCGACGGGACTCCGCACTTGCGTAACGTTGCCACACGCTTTACAGCGGCGCGTTGCCCAAGACGCGGCGGCCACGGCGGCGGTGGCGGCCGGCGGAACACTGCAGTTAGAGCGTTGCCAAACGCCGCCGCCGCCACCGCCACCGCCACCGCCACCGCCACCGCCACCGCCACCGCCACAGCCACCGCCACCGCCACCGCCACCGCAGACACTGCCACCACGACCGATGCTGCCGCACCTCTGCGCCCGTAGAGCTGACATCTCTGAGGACGGGCAGATGGGTGTGCGTGGTGCCACGCGCTGTCTGTTCGATAACGATTGAGGCTGAGGCGTGCAGATTGCGGAGGAGCTGACATAAAATGGTGGTGGATCACGGTTTAATAAATTAAGTGGAAGTGGAATTCAGGCTTCAACTTGATTCGTTTTTACTTGATGCGGTTTGTCTTGTCGAGAGGAATCGAGTGAGCTAAGTATCACCTCTGTAGGCACCGTTGTCACCCCCAGAATCTTTTTAGATGCCTAAAAAAATAGAACAATTATCACATTCAGTTTATTACACCATAAAAAATCCATTATTCTGGAAGTAAGAATAATATTTTAAAATATTTCCTCCCGATCGTATCTCAAGAATCGCTGGGTGCAAATTCGAGACAAACTTACATGAAAATGGCGTTGCCGAAGTTCGAAATTGAGAATGTTTGCATGTACAGTCCATACAAATTGATGCTTTTTAATTCAAACAACTCTATGGTGGATGTAATGTAATTAGTTTCTCACTGTTTCATGGTGAAACCTTTTCTTTATCAGTCAAGAAGTAAATAAAACAAAACATAATTTGTATTTGTTGTTTTCGAACGGTGTACGAAGCAAACCGAAACATCATAGTAACATATTGCGATCCAAGTATTTTGCTTGCTTGCTCACTGTTGTACACTTAGTGCTCAATAATCACGTTTGCATTAGTTTTCCAATTATGAGATCTGCTGT
Organism: Gryllus longicercus; assembly: GCA_038098605.1. Lineage (NCBI taxonomy): Eukaryota > Metazoa > Arthropoda > Insecta > Orthoptera > Gryllidae > Gryllus > Gryllus longicercus. The sequence continues at coordinate 107,921 of JAZDUA010001139.1, forward strand.
CACTTCGTAGATCGTAACGTACTCTTAGAAGACCTATGTACTCAAAACAACTCCCTGTATTTTTTAAAAGAATGAATATGTCACTAAAATTCACTGCGCTTTACCTCGTTGGCATTTTTTAAAACATTTATTTATTTATATATAATGTTTATATTTTTTAATGTAATATATTATATAATAAAATATATTAATGTAATATATTTTTAAACACACACACACACACACATATATATATATATATATATATATATATATATATATATATATATATATGCATTCCATTTTTGGAAACTTTCCTAATACTTCCTCTCTAGCAAAACTACCACTTGTTCATTGTATGCACGAGGACAAAATTATTAACAAATAAATAATGGTTAATTGTAAACAATGACAATAGTTTCGAAGGGACACAAATTGTGAAATCATGTATTCGAGGTTAAATAACGTTTTCTTTATACATATATTATAGACGTTGTGGCGCAGGGGAATTGTTTGGCTATTTTGGTTGCGAACCCTGTTACGAGACGCCTTTGATGTTGCCTTTGCGATAACAGACCACCTTGTTTCGTCCCTCCAAGGACCCTCGAGATGCGTAATCTTCGCAAGTGCTCTTCTCGTAGGCTTGTTGCGTATTCGAGAGGCGCCTCTGTAGTTTGCTGTCGTGACGAAACTGGAACCTGCAGTTTTCGGTGAAGAGAATTATGGGAATGAACACCTGTCTGAGCTTTCCCTTAATCATTATTTTAAGTAGCGGCATTTAAATGAGGGTTACTGTTATACAAACGTATTATTATGGTTACGTAAAAGTAAAGAGTATAAACAACAGACGTCGAAGGATGTTGCTGCTTAGGTGTGGTCGCGTATGTTTTGATTTCAGATGTATTCGATATGTAAAAATATTTTCACCAGGTTTAATGCACTTTCTGGTGCCTGTTGCATGATGATGATGATGATGATGAAGGCGTTGGTGATGACATATGCTATAAACTTGCGAGACATAAAATGAAAAGCAGGGGGTTTCTGATAAAATGTGAGCTGACTCAATACACAGATTCGGAAATTACGATGGAAGAGAAAAATAATTCATTTATCGTACAAAATGTAGTAATGCATGCGAGAGAAGTATAATACTCGAACGTTTTCATGAACGCCAGAACTCAAGAAACCCTCACTCCTGTACCCCTCTCTTTGACTTTACATCCGAGCAGTTGCTTTATGAGTAATTGTACAACACCGAAGAGCATGGCTGGCAACATTTGAAAATCTTCGCTTCAGTGTAAAAGAATAAGTATTTGCGTCTGCAAACGAACTACACATTTGTATTCGTAGGCTCCCGCGGCAGGAGTCATTGGATACTTGGTTGTCCGGGGTGAGCCGCATCTCAGTCGTTGGAGCTGACGTTTCGCCCATCGAGGTGAGGCCTTCAGAGCTATATTTCTGCTATACGACTGAGATGCGGGACAGCTTGGACACCCAAGTAACCCGAACTACAGATTTCATTTCATTTCATTTTTTTGCTGACACACCCCTCTGACCCCCCCCCCCTCCGCCACTACTCCTCCCGCAATAGCAAAGTGAGCTCAAGAAAACGCGCAAAGATAGGGAGCTCAAGCTACATTTAGTCCAGAAGCAACGCAAACGGCCATATCATCTTTTGGTGAATGGATCAAAGGAAACTGGACGAAAAACTTGATCAAGATGGAAAATAATAAGAAATTTACTACCACGATCAGTCAGCACATTGATATAGGATTGTTGGAATGCTTTTAACAATTAAATTTATGAAGGCCAGTGATGGAATAAAAGAGGAAATGAGAAAAAAAGCTTGGTGTAGAAAAGGGAAAATTCAAGATTTTACAAGTGGTTACTTAAGTATCACGCAAGTATCACGTAAGTATGCTGCCGCGATATGGAAGGCTGATATGAGGCTATGATTTTTTTAAATCACCAGTAGCGAGAGATTGGCGTGAGACCAATAGCAATCGCAATAATTATCGAGAGATTAAAGCGCTAGCAAAGAGGGGAGTGGGTGGAAGAACACAGTAGGGCCGGAATAGCGGGCAATCGAGACGGGTAGTCAAGGTGGCGGGCACGCGGGAGGGACGGGCACGCGGGAGGGACGGGCACGCGGGAGGGACGGCCAGTCCGAACGGAAACAGAACCACAACCGAGTGTGAGGCGGGAGTGAGTGCGGGCCCGCGATGGAGGATCGAGATATGGCCAAGAACGCTAGTGAGTCGCGAGGGCGGGCGTGCGCAGCGGCGTGGGCGCGGCCGCGAGTCACCGCCGGGGCGTGCGCGGGCAGCCGGGCGAGTCGCGGGGGCGGGGCAGGGCGGTGCGGACCGGCGGAGCGCCTCGCCGGTGCACTCTTGCTTTCGGCGCCGCTCCGCTCCAGCGCCCTCTCGCGTGGCCTCTCGCCTCCGCCCGTGCGCGACCGTGCGCGCTCCCCGCCCCGCCCAGCCCGTCCCGTCCCGCCCAGCCCGTCCCGCTCCCCGCCCCCGCCCAGCCCGTCCCGTCCCGCCCAGCCCGTCCCGCCCCGCCCAGCCCGTCCCGCCCAGCCCAGCCCAGCCCAGCCCCGCCCAGCCCCGCCCAGCCCAGCCCAGCCCAGCCCCGCCCAGACCCGCCCAGACCCGCCCAGACCCGCCCAGACCCGCCCAGACCCGCCCAGACCCGCCCAGACCCGCCCAGACCCGCCCAGACCCGCCCAGCCCCGCCCAGCCCCGCCCAGCCCCGCCCATCCCCGCCCAGCCCCGCCATGCCCCGCCATGCCACGCCACGCCACGCCACGCCACGCCACGCCACGCCATGCCACGCCACGCCACGCCACGCCACGCCACACCCCGCCCCGCCCCGTATCGCCCCGTCACACCTCGCCCCGTACCGCCCCGCCACGTCCCGCCCCGCCTCACTCCTTCCCGCCCCTGAGCATGCGCACCCCGCGCGTGGGCGCGTTCTTTCCGAGCCGCTGGCCTCAAGGAATGCGAACGACCGTGGCGCTTCTTCTGCCATTCGTTAGTGGGAATGTTGCCCAAGAATTTATGGATATATCATTTTATGGCTCTCTTTGAGGAGAATGGCAATTAACGAATTTCTTCTATGCCTTTTGCATACTTTCTTTTCCGGCGTTTTTTAAATTGTTCCTTTTCTTTTTTTCTCTGGCTCCTGTGAAGTTCTCTAACATTTTTCGAGCATCGGAATTTAATTAATGATTTATAATTTAAAGAAATACCAGATCAAAAATATTTACGTTTTTAGATGTTTATATTTATATACCTTCTATTTTAAATGTTATGATAGTGTCTTTATTTTCATGTACAATTATAACTGTATTACATCCATCATAAAATTCAATCCAAGTCAGTTAAAAATCACGTTGTTGGGAAGTGCTATAATACTCTCAGAATAGTTGAATGGATGTTCTTAATTCGATAATATCTCATTCCTTTTAAATTATGAATACTCGTAGGTTAAATATTTGTATTGCGTGAACTATTTATAAAACGTTAGTTGAGGTCTGTCCTATAGAAATATTAACATATACATTTTGTAAATTGTCTTGCTAGTTTTAGGAACGAAGTTTGCCTGTACCACGGAAGAATAGCGATAGCATATTGGATTTGTTTTCCCTTACGGGTGTGTCTGGCAGTCGATTCCAGCCAAGATGACGTAGCTTTCTGTTAGACGGTGTGGTGAAAGGCATCCAACTTTCCCTGTCAATTTAAATCGACATTGCAATTCGCTATCTCTCGGACATATCTATATTTCCGGAGCTTTTCTGGTGAGCAACAAGTGATTAATTAATCGTACCGTCAGTTAATAATACAGATAACTTTAGGTGGCGGAGTTACTGTTGACAAATATATCGAATGAATCCATTGGGTTAGATTTCATAGCAATCATCTTTCAGTCCTCACTAAAATGATGTCATTTCATAAAATGAAGATTTTCCCATAATATATTATTATCTAGTATAGGAATCGAGAAACTTCTGTCCATCATTCATGGTTAACCTTTCGGTCCCCCAATCGAGGCAAGAGAGATGTTCTTAGATTCGTCTCGGTCTCTTAGCAGGGAGAATTATCATATTTTTGTGTAGCCACCCAACAAATTTTAAGACATTTCTTTAAAAAAAAACATTCTGGAAGAATTGTCGACAAATACGTGTTTGTGATTGCTTCAAAGCCCAATCACATTGTTGAAAAGTTGTGAATTACTCTCTTTCTCGCATTTACATGAATTCGATACTTGAGTAAACGGATTGACGATAATTAAACTAATTTTGTAATGAGACAAAATGTTAGGCAAATATTCTAATCGTTGCTTTTTCGTGTAAATTGCTACGCCCGAAAATATATGACGAAGCAACTGCAATATGTTCCAAATATATTTCTACCTTCCAATGCACAAATAACACTTTTTTAACGTAAAAACACCCACCGGTGATGCCATGTTAAGCTGCTTTTTATGTAATCTAAAAAAAATTAACATTGCAAAACTAGTTTATTACACGATCAGTTTTCTTCTACGTAATATGATAATATTCCGAAAAATTTCAATGTGAAATATAAATTATTTTTTTCTTAAGAAGGAAAAATAATTTATATTTCACATTGAAATTTGTTAACCAACCTTCTAATCTAACATCACATCACAAAGAAATACACACTTTCTATTCAGGGGAGGCCCTGGGTTTGGTAAATCCCGCACGGCGACGACGTGCCTTCTTTTATGGATTGTCTTGGGATTTTCCTATCTTAATCGCCCGCTGCGGATGTCTAACGCAATTAGCGTACCATTTGCTCTGGCCTCTACTAAAGGCCAGAAGGTACTTTCAATATTTACAAGTCTTGACTGCATAGTTCAAGTTCATAAGTATTAGCACATTTGTACGCGAACTCTTTTTAAAAGGCACATGTGTGATGTTGAAGTAATGAGTAATTGAAATTAAGAAGTTCAAATAAAGCATTTCTTAATAATCTCATCAGAAGGAATTTCTGTGACAGTGACAAAATTCAAAATGATGAGGTGATTGGGTTTTATCGCCCTTTTCGCAAAGAAAATAAATTTGATGATAGAAATTGTATCCATCTGTACAATGAAGAATTGATTCAATGTTTCCTACGGTATGAACATGTACCCTGAATGTAAGCTTATTACTGGTAAAATCAGAAAGGTGGTAAATTTGATATCGCGAAATATCACTAGAAGTAATTCTACCGAAGGAAATTTGCTATGAACAATCAATATCTGTAGACTTTTAAATAAAGACATGTTGGTGGCTGAGAAGCAGACTGTTCTGGGTCCATTTTACTATTTTTTTCAGGAGAGAGACTTCAAGTTATGTTGTGGGTAAGCATGGAATGGACTAGTATGGTTCGTTGCATGCTTAGAGAGTGGAATATTTACAATTTTCTTTGAAGCGCACATGCAAATAACGACGTAGGATGAAGCATACTGTTAACTGTAGGATGAAGCCAACTTGTTAAAAAAAATTGGACTTTAAACAGTCTGGTTCTCGCCCAGCGAATATAATAGAATAATGCGTAAATATAGTGGAGTGATCTATTAAACGCTGATGATCACGTATCCTCGATCCCTCTCGTACTTTAGAACGTGTTTTTGCCTCGATATTCACCTTTATTCTTCGAAGGAAGATTTAAAACTGAAGCCTCACAATATTTATATTTTCTACTTGGATATATCCCATTCAATGTACGTGGGGTGTGTTTTTAGGGATAAGAGTGGAGAGCACGGTAATATTGTTATACAAAATGGAAATGTAATACTTGCCATCCAGTTTTTTGACAAATGTATGTAATGGAAGCGAACATTATAGATATTTTATAGCATTATGCTCCTTCTGATGCATTATACATAGTAATACGACCGCTTCTTTGCTGTAATTTTCTCCACGATATTCGTAACGGAGGAAATCGTGGGAACGTAAAGGCCAGTTGGCGCGCATATTCTCAGAAGCCAAACCTTCTTATGAGCCCGTCGAGAGCAGTTACAGTAGATCCTCTCAGTTATTTTATTGTAACCATTTAATTAGTGTCATTTCGTCGACTCGCTTACGGAACCGTCCGTCCGTTCGTATCGTTCAGGAGAACACGATTTCATTATGGGACGTTTCTCTCCGACAAGCCACGTCGCACCGGAAGGGCTTACGTGAGATGCATGGAGAGCCCGGAGCTGTCGGCTCTCCCCGACAGATACGCAGTGACATTTCCGTCCAGTTTATTCAGAGCCGTCGTGTCCGCTGCATCGCACTGGAAAATGGCAGCTGTGTTGTTTACGTTAGTCGCAGAGCCCCGCGTGCGAACCCTGCGGTGCGATGTCCCCTTTTTCCCTTGAAACGGACGGTTTCTTCAAAGAAGTCGTGCTTCAAGGTGCTTAGCGTGCTGTAATGACGGGTCGTCATCGCTTCCGAGTGGCCACCTCAAAGTTACGCGGAAGGCGCCGCAGTCAAACGAATAGAATAGATGCCTTGTGTCTTCTAAAGGCGTTGAATTCTTTATGAACTCACAAAACGGAATACACCATAACGTTTGTCCTTGTGATATTCTTTTAAAAGGAGTTAACATAATGAAGTGAAGCACATTATTGCTGTGAAAATAGATAATTATTTGTCATTTTACTATTCCTATTTGTAAATAATAATCGAATAATGAATAATTTTAATAATTCTGCGATTTTAGCATATCCTTAACGTTCTTATTAAAACATGTTTTAAGGTATTTGTTTTTCGAAATTAGTGATGAGTTCTTTTTATTTGGTTAATTGTAACAGAGTCTGAAAATCACACAGACATTTCGAGGATAGAGATTTGTAAAATGAATTATTTAAAAGAAACTAGTTCCATTTGAAATAAATGTAAAAGTATTTCTAAGAGATAGAAAAGAGATAAAGAATGTTAGTAATGCATTAGTAAAAATTTGGCTGCATAGAAATTATGAATCGGTAGTTTTTTTTCACGTTAAAGAGCAAGGATTGTTTTCATTCCTAGAACACAAAATACGCAATATTTAAAAGATAAAACCATATCAGAGTACTTCTGTTTATTCAGTGTTAAAAATCACGTGTATTTTTTTAAAATTTATTTTCTGCATAATTTACAATCTGTTCCTATCGGAACAATAAGCAAATGGTGTCAACAGATACATTTCAGACGTGAACTTTTTATGACATTGAAAAATTTCATTTACAAAATCAGTATGGCAAATCTAAAATACTCTCTCTCCTCAGTCTATACACATGCTCACTGTTATCTAGAAGACTTGTTGAGAGGTGATTTGGGTGGTTGTACAATCTTCTCTGGTATGCTAGGCTCTTAGTGGCGATTACTTCCTCCAGTGGGATGATGTCGAGGTCTCTGTATATCGTCTTGTTTGTCACGTACCATGGTGCGTTGCATAGTTTTCTTAGTGTTTTAGCTTCGAATCTTTTTAGAATTTCTAGATTCGATTTACTGGAAGAGCCCCACAATTCAATACCATAGGTCCATGTTGGTTTGATTACAGTTTTATAAATCTGTATTTTGTTATGCAAGGACAGCTTTGATTGTCTGTTTATTAGCCATGACAATTTGAGGACTTTAAGTTGCGCTTCTTTTCTCTTAGTTTTGATGTGGGTTTTCCAAGTCAGGCGTCTATCCAAATGCAGTCCAAGATATTTGACTGTATCAGCTTCGTGGAGTTCTGTGTTGTTTAGTTTTACTTTTGGGCAGTTTTCTTTTCTTAGTGAAAATGTTATATGTTTTGATTTTGTTTCGTTTACGGGGACTCGCCAACGATGACTCCAATCTTCGATTTTGTTTAGATGTTCTTGAAGATGTTGTGATGCGCGGGAGGGGTCTTCATTTGCAGAAAGAATAGCGGTGTCGTCTGCAAAGGTGGTTATTGTAGTTCTTTCTGTAGTTGGTAAGTCTGAAGTTGATATAAGATATAAAAAAAGGTCCAAGAATACTTCCTTGTGGCACTCCTGCAGAAATAGTTTGGAATTCCGATAGAGCGTCCTGATATTTCACTTGAAATAGGCGATCGCAAAGATATGATTTGAGAAGTAAATAGTAGGAGTGCGGGAGAAGTTTTTTTATTTTAAATAGAATTCCTTCATACCATACCTTGTCGAATGCTTGCTGTATATCTAGGAATGCTGCAGAACAATATAGCTTTTTTTCCAGGCTTTAAGAAATTGTGTTTACAATACGATGGGTCTGTTCTATTGTTGAGTGTCCCTCTCGAAAGCCGAATTGAAAGTCAGGGATCACTTCTTTAATTATAGGCTTGAGGCGCTGTAAGAGAAGTTTTTCAAATACTTTTGATAGGACTGGTAGCAGGCTAATAGGTCGGTACGATTTAACGTCCGTGGCAGTCTTTCCTGGTTTCACGATCGCAATTATTTGAGCGTATTTCCATTGACAAGGATAATGGCTATTTCGAAGTATCGCGTTGAATATGGTTGTTACGAGTTCATATCCTTTACTTGGCATTTCCTGCAACATCTTGCCAGTAATAAGGTCAAACCCTGGACTCTTTGCAGGATGCGTGTGTTTTTTGATTGTTTGTTCGACTTCTCGTGAGTTGAAATGCTCTATGGGCAGAGATAACTGTAAAGGCACGTCCAAATATTCTAGCACTTTATTTTCAATAGTACTTACATTTTCTGCTGGTTTGAAAACTGAAGCAAAGTGTTTTGCTAAGCATTCGACCTTTTCTTCTGCGCTTCTTGCCCACGTGCCATCTTCTTTTCGAATTGGTGAGATGTGCTGTTGGGGTCGCTTTAGTTTTCTAGTTGCTTTCCAAAGCGAATAATTAGTTTCAGCAGTAGGTGATAGTGCTTGAATGTAATTAGAGAAAGATTTGTTTTCGTATTCCTTAATTTGTCGTGTTAGTTGTCTGGCTGCTGTGTTATATTTTCTTTTGTCATCTGGTTGTCGTGTCGTCGTGAATATTCGTCGGAGTCGACGTTTTTCTACCACTTTTTGTCTTATTTCTGCGGGATACGTTGACGATTTATTTATTGTTTCTCTTGGTGTTGCGGCCCAGGCAGCGTCTTGTAATGTATCCGATAGGTGCTGTATTGCGTCTTCGATGTTTTCTTCAGTTGTTAGCAGTGCGTTTGCAGATAGTTTATTGTTCACGTAATCGCGGTACTTGTTCCAGTTTGTCTTGTTACTTGTTAGTTTTAGAGGATAGTTTCTTTCAGATATATTTGAACTGATGGTCATTTCTACTGGGGTGTGGTCTGAAGAAAGGTCGTAGCAAGATTTTACTTCTACTGTACCAAGATGCACACCTTTTGCTAAGTAGAAGTCCAGGAGGTCAGGAAGCTTATTGACGTCAGTGGGCCAGTACGTATGTTCACCAGTCGATATAGTAGAAACATTAAGCCTGTTTGTTACTTTAAGAAGATTTGTTCCTCGTAGTGTGTTGAGTCGTGAGCCCCAATGCTGGTTTTTTGCATTGAAGTCGCCTCCAGCTATGAATCTTGATCCTAGTGTATTTATAAAGTCTTCAAATTTTTGTTCTGTTATTCTATGTTTGGGCGGGCAGTATACAGATGTTATCGTCAGTAAAGCTTGACCTTCTGTCACCATTACAGATGTTGCTTGTATTTCTTCAGTTTTATATTCGTTCATTTCGTAATGTTTGATTGTGTTTCGAATTATTATAGCGGTTCTTCCATGCGTTGTACCGTCCGGGTGCTTGGTATTATATATATATATCATATCCCGGTATCTTTAAGTAGGATTTTTCAGTAAAGTGAGTTTCGGATATTAGCATAATATCTATATATTTTTCTTTGAGAATAGTTACGAGCTCTCTTCGATGTTGGATTAAACCGTTTGCGTTCCAGAGAATAATTTTAATTCTTGGTGCCATTTAATGCATCTTGGATATTAATGACGTCAGTAGGTTGAGCAAAGCCCCAATTTGTTCAGATTGTTGTTTAAGGATGCTTTCGAACTTTTGGAATGAGGTTTCTATTATTTTGCAGAGATCTGTTTGGTTTTGATTGTAGGGTACAGCGTATGTTGAGTTTTGGGAAGATGCTGTACGAGAGAAGGGATTGGATTGAAAGTGGCGAACTGGGAGGGGAGGGAAATCTGAGGCGTTTGGCACTTTTTGTTTCTGCTTGTCGATGGTGACTGTTTCTTTTCTGTGCTTGTTACGTTTATTAACGTAATCTTGATACACCTGACAGCCTTTATAATTAGCTGGATGGCTTCGCGAACATAGCGCGCATGTTGCCGGCTGCCTTGCATCTTTTTTGCATTCGTCTGTGAAGTGTTCTTCACCGCATTTCACGCACCTTGGAGTTGCTTTACAGTATTTCTTCGTGTGACCGTACTCTTGACAGCGATGGCATTGCACTGGAATTTTCTTTTTGTACGGTGCTTCAAATTCTATTTCTGCATTTACAAGTGTGTCGATATTGTAGATTTCTGCATTGTTTGCACTTGGTTCTAAGTCTATAAAAAAGAGCGATAGCGGCTTTTTGCTTACTCGATGAAGTACATTGTGCATGTTACGAACGGTGTGACCCTTGGATTTGAGTTCAGCTTTTACTTCTATGTTTGCTGACGGATGCAGGTATCGAAGCACTACACGAAATGCTCTATCTTTCTTTGGTTGATAAGTGTGGTATTTGGCCTCGGATTCGTCAAGTTGCTTAATTATTGCTCTGTAAGCTTCAATGGTTTTCGGTAGCACTTTTACATCCTCGCTGTACATTTTGTACGTAAAATCCTCGTCTTTTACTTGTAGTTTAAGAAATTCTATTAATTTCGATACATTGGTAACACTTTGCACGAATATTGGCGGTATGTTATGATCTATGGGGGGCTTTTTAGGAGTTTCAACTTCTGATTTGTCTTCTAATGCTGCATATTGATTTTTATGCGTAAACACTGGCGCACTAACATTCGAGGGAGTTGGTATGGGCTGGTCACTGTAGGCGTGCTTTTTTCTTTTTCGAGGTTGTTGCCACTCTAGGGTACTCACGGTTTTATTTGAGGTTGTTTCAGACGACCCCGGACCTTGTAGTTGTTGAGTCCATTGCTGTGGTTGCGTTCCATGAAGTTCCCAGGGCTGGCCCTGGTGATGTGCTGTATAGAATCCTGTTTGATCTCTCATAAGTAGTTGTTGTTGATTTAAATGCAATTGTAAATCCTGATTCATTAAATATTGATGTTGCTCTAATTTTTGCTGCGCATTTTGTTGTATTTGTAAGTTAGTTATATCACTGTTTTGCCCCACGGGGCCACTTGTACCTTGACCATTCATTGGTATTGAATTAATATCACTGAATTCACTGTGATGATTTAAATCTTCCACTGCTCTAGCGATGTGCTGCCCCGTATCAGGGGAGCCACTTGAAAACATTGTCACTACACACTACACACTGTACACTGAACTCGTAGAGTTGTACTCTGCTAAACTTATCTCACTGAAGTCGCCCGTGAAGGAGAGCGCTCGGCGCACGTCCGCTCGCTACCGTGTTCGGGCGAGAACTACGTGTATTTTAGTTTGATTTTTTTTACATTGATAAATTAATGCTTAACTTGAGCGTGAGAAAAAGATAACTTCATCTTCGCGAGCGAAACATTCGAGAGTATCCAACCCTAATTCCTCGCATTTCCTACGCATTGACCACCAAGAAATCTGGTGGCAAGAAAGGTATAGCGCAGTTCTTTTGATGTCTGAATTAGTGTTTCTGAATTAGAACGAAATAAATTCTTTGCTCATTTATTCTCTGCTTGAGAACGTCTGGAATGATAGTTGCGTCGGCAGCAATCGATACTGTCAAATGCGCCTTTCTTGACCGGTCAGTCAGCAGATGTGAACGGAAACAGTGTATAAACGTACGAGCGAAGATAAAATGAGAATTTTATTTAATAATGTGCTATAAAGTGTGATTGAATTAGAATGAAATTGATATTTTAACCATCACGATCTTCACGCACTGTTTGAGCAGGTCTGAAACGATGTTTGCAATCGTAACAATCAGTACTCTTAAACCCACATTCCTTGGCTGGTCAATCTGCAATACATCTGGCGATAAAACAAAAAGAGTATCAACACCAGAGGAAACCAAAATTTCCTTCCAGAAAAAGTAAATTGTTTTTTTAAATTCGAACCAAATTAATTTTTTGCTCATCGATATCTTCACGCTCTGCTTGAGCGCGACAATAACCCCCATCACTTGATCCTGGGCGCGTAACAATGGCTTAGAAGCCGGCCCGCATTGCTCGCGCTCTTGGCCTGTCAGCGGCCAATGAAGTCGGCTGCGAAGGCCGCGGGCGAAGAGGAGCGTTCTGCTCGACCAGCGGCGCAGAGCTGCGTGACGAGCGGTCGCCCCCAGGGCCTTTCAGCTCCGCGTTGGAACTGCGGATGAAACTGCAGGTCCAAGGACAGGGGCGCTAGTGTCGCCCGGTGCGGCTTTGCGTAACGTGTCGTCAATATCTCACAGTAAACATTTGACGCACTTCCGGTAGATTTGCAATAAGCCAAAATCACGTTTCTTCTAATAATACATGTCAGAGGTGAACATAGAATTGCACATAGAAATGTAAATAGAAATGCAAATAGAACACACACACACGCGCGCGCTCTTGTGCGTGCGTGTGTGTGTGTGCGCGCGTGTGCGCGTGGGTGTGCGTGGGTGCGTGTTTGTGTGTGTGCGTGTGCGCGTGCGTGTGTGCGTGCGTGTGCGTGTGTGTGTGCGTGCGTGCGTGTGTGTGCGCGCGTGTGCGCCTGTGCGCGCGTGTGTGTGCGTGTGTGTGCGTGTGTGTGTGCGTGTGCGCGTGTGTGCGTGTGTACGTTTGCGTTTGCGTTTGCGTTTGCGTGTGCGTGTGTGTGTGTGCGTATGTGTGCGTGTGCGTTTGTGTGAGCGCGCGTGCGCTAGAGATACAGTGCTTTGGCGTCATGTTTTCTTATAATGTTTCTTTTTGCTAAAAATATTTTTTTTGACTCGTAGTCAATATTTATAATGTAAGCTATTGTTATATTGAATGAATTATTGAAAAATAGTGAAAGGTATATTTTTTTAATATGTATCGTTGGATTGTGTGTGCGACCGCTAAATCTTCATGCCCCTCCCCCTTGTGTATCCCATTGATAAAAAGAATCGTGACTGTGCAGTAAAGAGTGAACACAAGCAGTGTCTTTCGTAGCAGGGGCACCATTCTATGTCCTATGTCCATTACTGAGCCATGTAATACACCCTGTGTGACACACTTCCCCTCTCCCACACACACCTGTACTTTATGGGGGGGGGGATGGGCAGCTGTGCCGCCGGAATACGATGCGAAACGCGAGTATCGCGATATGCACATCCATCCATAAGCTGGGTGAGACCGTCTCCCTTGCTGGGGACTTCGCGGTGCTCTCGGTGCTCTCGGTGTTCGCGGTGCTCTCGGTGTTCGCGGTGCTCTCGGTGTTCGCGGTGCTCTCGGTGTTCGCGGTGCTCTCGGTGCTCTCGGTGCTCGCGGTGCTCTCGGTGCTCTCGGTGCTCTCGGTGCTCGCGGTGCTCGCGGTGCTCGCGGTGCTCGCGGTGCTCGCGGTGCTCGCGGTGCTCGCGGTGCTCGCGGTGCTCGCGGTGCTCGCGGTGCTCGCGGTGCTCGCGGTGCTCGCGGTGCTCGCGGTGCTCGCGGTGCTCGCGGTGCTCGCGGTGCTCGCGGTGCTCGCGGTGCTCGCGGTGCTCGCGGTGCTCGCGGTGCTCGCGGTGCTCGCGGTGCTCGCGGTGCTCGCGGTGCTCGCGGTGCTCGCGGTGCTCGCGGTGCTCGCGGTGCTCGCGGTGCTCGCGGTGCTCGCGGTGCTCGCGGTGCTCGCGGTGCTCGCGGTGCTCGCGGTGCTCGCGGTGCTCGCGGTGCTCGCGGTGCTCGCGGTGCTCGCGGTGCTCGCGGTGCTCGCGGTGCTCGCGGTGCTCGCGGTGCTCGCGGTGCTCGCGGTGCTCGCGGTGCTCGCGGTGCTCGCGGTGCTCGCGGTGCTCGCGGTGCTCGCGGTGCTCGCGGTGCTCGCGGTGCTCGCGGTGCTCGCGGTGCTCGCGGTGCTCGCGGTGCTCGCGGTGCTCGCGGTGCTCGCGGTGCTCGCGGTGCTCGCGGTGCTCGCGGTGCTCGCGGTGCTCTCGGTGCTCTCGGTGCTCACGGTGCTTCACGCCGCTCACTCTGTTCGGGGGAAGTTTCTCCTAAATACCCTCGAGTGTGTCAAGCATTGACACGGCGCACTCAGGAGCCCAACTGAGGGTCACCTGGTTGTTTCACCCGGGGTGCACGGAGTCCCCAACGTATCTCCTCTCTGCGGTTGACCTTTGCTAACGATGAATGAATGGCCAGTAGTCTGGCCAACCGGATGGGAGATTCAAATTGCCCATCTGTTTGACCTCGCCACATAAGCCCGTGACGCCATCCCTGCTCTTGGAGACCGTGCCCGGGTCACGCTTCATCTAAATTATGTACTTGGCAATGCTCTATATTTTAGTTTTTCGAAGAAGGCGCAAAGCTAGAGTGCGTCGCCCCCGCATTACGTGCGAGTTAAAATGCCCTCGCTGTTGTAGAGCGATTTTTATAAAAATGGGACGATTTGACGGCTAGTGCTGGCAACACAACTGAAGGTTCTCTAGTCGTGTCCTTGAATCTAATACTCTCCTTCCTTCAGTCGTTCGTTTTCAGTTGGCTAACTTGTAAATGGCTTCGACTCTTCTTTATGTGATGTCCTCGCCCTACGAAAATATAGTGCGTCACGAGAAATAATTGATATTGGGAAGTGCAGAGATACGCTCTTATTTAAAAATCCTTTCTTAAAATAAACTTTACATTGAATTTAGTTTTTAAGTGATAAGTTTTACGATCGTTTTAAAATTGAGTCTTGAATGTGAGATGTCTACAGGTGACGATGCACGTTTCTGCGGCTTCTGCGTTGTAAGGTGGCGAGCTGTGTTCGAGAGCGTTTCGTGGTCCCATGCTTTGCTTTTTATATTTATTTTTTATATGACACTCTTGTAAAAACTAAGCGAAACTCGTAGGCTTCTGTATAGTGATGTCTTCGCGGGAGCCGTAAACAAACACTACGAAGGGGTGTGACAGAACAGCTGCCGCGGCGGAGGGATGCTTCTCTGAATTACACGTGATGTTCATTTGTTTCACGAACTGTGTAATGCCTTTCGCTGCAGGTGTCGTGCTACTAGCAGCGATTGCAGGCAATTACAAATGCTTCCAGTACAGGATGCAAAAAAAGTTGAGTTCGCAGGAAAGCTAAGTTCCCTGGAGAAGCGTGGTGGTGAGCGAGGTTTCAAGTACAGAGACCAAGTCCGATGAAGTATGAAAGTTTAATTGAAAAGTAGAGCTGCAGAGCAGCGTGAAGTTGACACAGCAAAGTCTCTAGGCTGTCTGTCCGATATCAACGCTAGAGGATCCTTATATGGGAAACAGGGAGATTTACGAGGCCATTACGCCACCCCCGCCAGAACTCGGCATGCCCTGGACGCAATAAACTGATATAACTGTCAGAGGACTTTTGCCCTTTTGAAAACTCACAAGTTCCCAAACATTCCTGTTTCCATGTCGGGATCGTGTCAGCGTTGACGGCGGTTTGGGGAGCCCAATCACCCATGACCTTAAGCAGGGCGCCTGCTCCAGACGCGACCCTAATTTAAACATGTTTGAAGAGTGATATTTCTTTCACGTATAGTTTGAAAGAAATATTCATTGCTCTTCTTAAGCAATGCGTACTTCATATGTACGTAGGTGCATTTACCATTACAACTGTGAGTTTGGCCCATTCTTATAAAAATCGCTCTTTACCGCTGGCGTGGCCTCAGCGCGAGGGCCCCTGCGGGGGCGGTGCTCGCTTCGCGTCAGCACACGCGCGTCTGCCCCTCGTCGCTCGCGGGCCCAGCGAACGCTCGGACGGGTGAGCGCCGGCCGCTGGATCCCCTGGGGCTCGTTCCAGACGGTGCTTCGGTCTTGCGTCAGCGGCTGGAAAAGAAAGAGAGAACGAAAAGAAAGAAACGTAAAATATAGGGTGGGTACAGTGCCTTCTCAACCAACGCTCGGGCCAAAGGTCCGTAATTTTGGGAAGGGGCCCCTGTGAAATTTTGAAAAAAAAAAACAACAAATTTAGTAAGTAAATTTGCTCATTTAATTTAAGTAAATATTGTAAATGTCGTAAGTCAACAAAAAAGGTTTGATTGCGAGTATTTATAACTACTTTATTATTAATCTTATTATTATAAACATTGTAAATTGGAGAAAATAAAATATTAAAAATAGAAACCATTTGCCATGCAAGCCTGGGGATCGACTTACTCTTAAAACGGGTCGGGGTAAATGCCTTTCGAGAGAAACTGCACTAAGAAAGCTAGAATAAAAATGAATTGCCGAAAACTTGGATTACTAGTACTCAATAAACTAATTTAGTTTTGATTGACTGTGGATTTTACATTCATACCTACCAATCGCAACTCTAGATAAAACAACTCATCTTTAAGTAATGTACTTCTCTAAAGATAAAGTTGGTCGTTTCCTTTCTCTGGCGGATCCAGGATTTTTCTGTGAGGGAACTAAGGAAGTAGTATCAAGTCAATTTCATGATTTCTTTCAAACATTTTTATTTATGCTGTATTTAAAATGCATTTGAATTTGTTATTTTGCAGTTATTTATGACGTATTTATCTTTGCTACTGAATGCTTTTCGTTACTATCGAAAAATGTTAAAAACTATTTCTAAACGCTTGGCTTCTGGGAGGAGGGAGGACTGACGCCGCAAGAGCTCCCCTTCCTTAAATGCCCATTTATCTTTTTCTATTTGCATGTATGTATTTGGCATTTTAGGATCGGATTTAACAGACCTTTGCCAGTTGGCGGTGTTTGTAAGTCTGGGCTCCGTTTTATTTATCATCCACCCATTTCTTTCGTCACACAGCTATAGAAACAATTTGTATTAGATGGCTACAGCTCCGTTTTTATCCAGCCTGGAATCGAACACAGGACCACCTCACAGAAACATAGCACGCTGTCCATTAGCCACCCGAGGGGACACTTATCTAATTACTTTCTTAACAGGAGTGTATTTGAAACTGACTACATAAGCAACAGACTACAATAAGCATTTCCTATTTCTAAATCAGAGGCATACTAATATCGAACGAGATATGCAAACGTAGTCCATCGCAAGCTTTATCACGAACTTTTTCGAATACATTGCTCTTATCTCCTAGAGATTGTGATGTAAATCAACCCGGCTAATTGTCAAAAATTCGAAACAGATTTTCAATTGATGCAAGCAAAAATGTCTCCAAACGGAGCTTACTCTGCTGTCATTTGCGGTTGCTTAGAACACTGCGGTCATTTTAACGCATTTCCCTCGAGCAAAATTCTCGGTACAAACATTAGCAGACTCATTTTTCTCGCACAAAAGTGCGTGGTCAAAGAAAAACCATCTCGTTTCCTCCTCTAACTCTACGATGCCTTGCCCTGTTTGCTCCCGACCGTTCACCCGAAATCCGCCTCACAAACGACGAAGGTTAAGGAAGCAAAACATTTCGCAAGAAAAGTAGCAGGATGCAAAGCCTGTGTCAACAGCGCCCCGGGCACGACGACCATGCGACCTTCCCCTCGGCCGGGAAGGACGCCGCCGCCGCCGCCGCCGCCGCCGCCGCCGCCGCCGCCGCCGCCGCCGCCGCCGCTGCCACCACCGCCACCGCCACCGCCACCGCCACCGCCGACGCCACCGCCACCGCCACCGCCATCGCCACCGCCACCGCCACCGCCACCGCCACCGCCACCGCCACCGCCACCGCCACCGCCACCGCCACCGCCACCGCCACCGCCACCGCCACCGCCGCCGCCGCCGCCACCGCCACCGCCACCGCCACCGCCACCGCCTGCTACGAGTACCAACGTAACCGCGCGCGACAACGTAACCGTCCCAACGCCGTCGCCACAACGTAGCTGCTGCTACCCACGCCGCCGACACCATCTCATTGCAGCAGCCACGATCCACTGTTGCTTGCATCTCCGCCGTATCCAATCACCGTCATTATCTCTGCCGGCAAAACCATTACTGTCACCATCGTTGTATCCATTCTCACCACCATCCCCACCACTACAGACTCCATCCTGGAGACAAACCACCATCAACATCGCCAACAATATCATGGTGACCGCCGCCGCCGCCGCCGCCGCCCCCACCCCCACCCCCACCCCCACCCCCACCGACACCACGAACCCCACCCCCAACACCCCATACACCACGAACCACACCCCCACCACCCCATACACCACGAACCACACCCCCACCACACCATACACCACGAACCCCACCCCCACCACCTCAGACACTACGAACCCCACCCCCACCACCCCAGACACTACGAACCCCACCCCCACCACCCCAGACACTACGAACCCCACCCCCACTACCACCCCTACCACCAACGACTTCGACACCACGACCCCCACCACCACCCCTACCACCAACGACTTCGACACCACGACCCTCACCACCACCCCTACCACCAACGACTTCGACACCCCCCCCCCCCACCACCACCACCACCCACACCATCACCGACGACACCACCATGGAGACCACCACCACCACCACCCACCACCGCTCCCATCCCGTCCCCAAGCCCATCGTATTTCTTCAATCCCACTGCCGGCACGGTCACTACCATTGCCATCGTGGAGTCGCCTCTGCCGCCACGATCGGTCTGCACAAACGTGACACGGTGTCCGCTGCGTGGCGGGCGCCGGGAAACCCGACCGCGTGTGCGGATTTATTGGCCCCCCTTGCGGCAGAGGGGCCGGGGCTTTCTGGAGCGGAAGATCCGGGACACGAAACAGTACGTTTAGGTTGTCATCTCTCTTTCGCAAAGGTAAAAAAAAAATCTTAAAGGTCATACTAAGTTGTGGTAAGGCGGATATTCACAAGAATATTACGAAATAAAAATGGAATTGTATATGGTATATCTACGGCTATCGGTTTGCGACAAAAATTGCACGGCATGCAGTGTTTTAGAAAAAAATTAAGTATGAGAAAAAGTTTTCTTAATGCTCTAGAAATTTCTTTTAGCTCATTGCGTGCCGAAAAATTTTGGGCTGATAGTACATCATCAATTGTGTCTTTCGGATGTTGTAAATTTCGTGCCTGGCTATATAGTATTGAATCTTCTTTTGCTGATATTGAAGTCACTGGTCTCCCTATTGGATATCTTAGGATATAATAGAATATTTCCATTTTCACAGGTTCTAGGGAAAGAGAGATTGTCTACTTAGAGATAATCCACGACATTTCCAGATCAGAAATTGGTGACAATTGGAGTGAGCATTTATCTTTTGAAATAAAGATAATAAATGTATTATAAATGCCTAGTGCACTTATTCAATAAGATTTGTATATCTGGGTCTCGTTGAAAACTTGTAAAATGAGGGCGATGGATGTGAAATTTTATTTTGCCCCTTCACATTATTACTTTATATGCTAATTACTACGGAGGCGATTCGTGTGGTATGCGCATCTTGGTACTATTATAATACCGGCGATTGCGTCTCTTATAGCCAGGAGCACATTCCACCGCCAATGGAGAGAAGGCGATGCTCGTGTTCACGCGACAGGTTTCCCGCCGGTGAGTGGTTGCGCAGCGCGGAGCGGTGACTGCCGTCGTCGCCACACCTGCTACAATTATCTCCTCTACATTTCTACCTCCTCTACCTTTTGTACATTGTTTACCGTCTCTACATTCTTCATCGCCTCTTCCTCTTCTACTTCTACTTATCTTCTCTCCTCTTTCTCCTGTATAATCTGCTCTTCACCCCGCCCTGCTTCTGCCGCCACCATCGTCGCTGCTGACTTACGTCACAACTACAACGCCACCTCTGCTCTCTCTTTCTCATCAGCTGTACTCTCGTTCCTCATTGCTATCTCCTCGGTTCGACCTCCATCTCTCCCTGCGCGTTTCTGCACCCGCGGGCGACAGGTGAGCCGCCCCCGCCCCCGCCACCGCCACCGCCACCGCTCCCGCCCCCGCCCCCGCCCCCGCCACCGACCCCGCCACCGCCCCCGCCACCGCCACCGCCACCGCCACCGCCACCGCCACCGCCACCGCCACCGCCACCGCCCCCGCCACCGCCACCGCCCCCGCCCCCGCCCCCGCCCCCGCCCCCCGCCACCGCCACTGCCACCGCCCCCGCCACCGCTTCCGCCCCCGCCCCCGCCCCCGCCCCCGCCCCCGCCACCGCCACAGCCACAGCCACAGCCACAGCCACCGCCCCCGCCGCCTCCGCCCCCGCCCCCGCCGCTGCCACCGCCGCTGCCACCGCCGCCGCTGCCACCGCCACCACCGCCACCGCCGCCGCTGCCACCGCCACCGCCACCGTCGCCGCCTCCGCCTCCGCCACCGCCTCCGCCTCCGCCACCGCCACCGCCACCGCCACCGCCACCGCCACCGCCTCCGCCTCCGCCTCCGCCTCCGCCTCCGCCTCCGCCTCCGCCTCCGCCTCCGCCTCCGCCTCCGCCTCCGCCTCCGCCTCCGCCACCGCCTCCGCCTCCGCCTCCGCCTCCGCCTCCGCCTCCGCCACCGCCACCGCCACCGCCACCGCCACCCTCACCGCCACCGCCACCGCCACCACCGCCTCCGTCCCCGCACCCGCCGCCACGAATTGAATATGGAAGCGCGGCGCTCCTCGTCCTCTCGCCCACCAGCAGCCGCGCCTCCAGCGCGCGTGGTTGGAAGGCCCAGGCTCGTGAGCCATCAGTGCATGCCCGCGGTACGTGGCGTAGAGTGGCTCTTCTAGTAGAATTTCTCCCCTTTGTGCATTGATTCTTTGTGGACGAAACGAGAGCGAGGCGTCTCAAAATAACACTTGTAGTACAGAGATAGGATACTTATCAGAAATGTACTAATAATGAGTAAAATATAATTAAATATATTAAAGTGCCATACATTAACATTTGTATTGATATCTTAGTATTTATCGTAGTTATGCGTTTGGCAAGAAATATTTTGCGGTATCTAAATGTCTGGATGATTGTGTGGGGTCTCATTGATTGTCTGCAGTTGTGTATGGAAGCTTGTACTTAATTGCACTGTTTAGAATGTGTTACTTTGCAGTAAGCTTCGGGCAAAATAGGCTGATGTGCTTATTACAAAGTGAACAAAACACTGGGGCTACGTGAATCAATAAGGCTGACGCGTGCCGCTTCGCGTATTGAGAATGATCCCAAGAGTGTGTAATTGTAAGTTCCTATGAATACTTATAAAATAATGTACGCAACTCGTGCGTTTGGCGTACTCGTTTTAAAACTACGCATTCTCCTCTATTGTCGCCTCATCCGTCAACATTTCATTCGTATGCCCAACACTCACTTTCTGTACTAGAAACGTAAATGTCTCTCAAAACTTTAAAATATTTTATTAACTTTTTTGCAAGTATGGTTACGTCAACTGTTTTGATGAGTCTCGAGGAGAAGATCTCTCAGATGATGTTACTTTATCATGAAGTTTCATTTCTTGATTCCTAAGTTTCCATAATAACTTGATACATTTTTAACTCATTCTTCATGACTTGAGTGAAGTATTTAGAAAATATTGTTGACATTTTTAGACAACTTGTATTTCTAGGGACTTTTTGTTAGTGTGACCAATTTTGACGTAAATATCTGTGAAGTCCTTCTCACAAGAGATCAAATTATCATATCAACAATGACCGGGAAATTTCTGAAATATTTGTAAGCCTCATGTCACTGACTGAACTCTTCACCACCCTTTTTCAAGAGTAGGGGTGGGAGGAAATTGGTAGGTGTCATTCAGAAGTATTCTTATTTGAAAGCAGTATCTCTACTTCCCTGCTTAACTTTGTTTTGTTTTTTTTATTTTTTTTTATTTTTGCTATTTGAAATTTGACGATTTTATTACAATCCGATTATAGAATAGAGCCATGTAATTAGTGAAGCAAACACCCACAACTAAACGTTAAATTTGTGCCGAAAACTGTTGATAAATTGAATACCTCAAATAATACTGAGTGCTCTTTATGAACCCCAGTTACAAAGCACCTTCGTTGCAACTTCATAAGGCTAGGAGTAACAAGCCTTTGAGAGCTAAGACCTCCCATATTCGTAGTACCGGGATTTATTTCTGGAGACAAGTGAGTGACGACACGCGTGGCCGATCCTTTACGCGAGGACAAGGATCGAACGATCACCGTTGTTTCGTGACTTGCTTTAATGGCGCGTGTTATTGTTCTTGGCAAAAAATGTAAACTTCCTTGCTCGTGAGCAAGATGTTAATGGTTTAAATGCTCTTTTCGTAAATACAATTTACTCTCAACTGAAAAATGAGTAGTTGAAGATTTAATTACGTACTTAGAGAACAAAAAGCTGCATTAGTTAGCTGCTAAAATAGTTGTTTACTCTAAAGCAAAGGAGATAGAATTATAATTACTACTTTCCCGTATCAGAATAATTAATGCGTGGTAATGCAACTGAATGGTTTTCGCATAACATTGCTAAGAAAATGTTTCAATTAATACCGGTTAGACACTGATTTAATAAGTTGTAATTGTGAGTGTTCATGCAAAACGATAGGTCGTCAAATAAAGGGATCATTTTTGCTAAAAAACGTACTAGAAGAAATATAAATCATATGAATTTTGAATTAATGTTTAAGCCATTTGCAGACACGACTTACTTAAAAAGACTAATTAGAGAATGATGATTACATGAGAGTACAGGCATAAATATTACATGAAAAAGTGTCGATAAATGTTTTGTTTAATTTTTTGTTTCATTACAAAATTAGATTTAATTATCATCAATCAGATAAATTTAAGACGTAACCATTCACGAAAATGCTGGGAAGAAAGAAATTCACAGCCATTTCAATGCATATTCGTTGTTGCATTGAAACCTAATATTAATACCTGTTATATTCATGGTAATTCTTGCTCATTTACCTTCTGCATACTATTTTCGTTTGGTATCGATCAATACCTAATTCATTATCATTATAACGTCTTGTTTATTGTACAACTATTTACTGAAATCATATAATCTTACTCGTTATAATTTTAACATAGATAATTTTCTTCATACATCCAACAAATCTTATTCTATTGTCTCCCCCTTACAACATATTTTACACGACGAATATAAGGCAACATCTGGCTCACGCAATACTCCAAATATCACAAAACTATAAAAACACGCGTTTTTTTTCTAGAATTCTTTCGGAATATCGTAGCGGGTACCGGCTAAGAATTATGTCAATCGATTTGTCGTTTCAAGAGGAATCGAATGAACTAATGATCATATGTGTAGGTGCCGTGGGTCTCGCAAAGCGCGTTTCAGTTGCCTAAAAATCGCTAATACACAGAGAATTTTCATTTTTACACTCGGAGAAATTTCTTAGAACCTTCTAGATTGAACAAAAAAAATCAGTTACCCATTAGTAGCTCAAGGCAGGAATGATAACTCATTTATTTCGAATGGTGGACTAGAAGGCGACTAGCAGGGAGTATATGACTTCTTTGATAATTGTACTGAACTAGTGGTTGGTTATCTAATTCATTATTTTTACTCCCAGATTATTACATGAAATATCCGCAGTCGCTTTGCAAGATAAATCAGCTCATCCACGCTTCAGTTAAATCTGTCGTAAATGTGTCTTCAACTTTATCACACCGAAATGAAAGATCAAGACTCAAGATTTGTCACATCACACATTGAATAAGAAGAAAACAATAAGTTAAAAAACACACGCAATAAAGAATGTCTGATCTTTTAACCATATTCTTCATCGTAGCTGAAATTGATGCAATCAATCGCTTACGAGAAGGGTTTTAGTTTCGTATTTTGAAACGTGTTCTTATGAAATGTGTTCTCCGAGTTAAGGTTCTGTTATTTCGGAGAAGCGCGCAGGTTGACTTGGAGAAAGCGTGAATCATTTACATCGCTAGTAATTATGCAACATGTTCGACTAGAGCGCAGTCTTGAAAAAAAAGAGAAGTGATGTTTTTCTCGGCGGCTTCGGAGAAGAGAAGTTGGAATTGAAAAAATAAGTGTGCGAGAGGTGAGACACTTTCCCTGGAAACTGAAACCGAAACCTAATCGAATATCCGAATCTCAATTTCTTCAAACCCTTCATAATTTAATTTATTATACATTTCGTCAATTCTTTAAATAATTTCACCAACGAAAACCTACTAAGAGAAAATAATTTCTAATTTTGAACAAGATGCGCACCAAAAGTATAAAATTTAGCTTAACAATTAAATACTTGTTCTCAAATGGAAACCAACTTCATGATTACAAAAATTGTACCCCGTGTGCTGCATTTATGCAAGTAATAAAAATGTAAAAATATAGGTTGAGTAGGTTTTAGAAATGTGAATTTAGAATTCGAAATATTTGGGCTATAGAAAAAGCGGAAAATCAAAACAAGTATACGAACAAAAAATGTCAGGAAAACTATAATTTAAAAAAAATTAGAACCTTTCTTCAAATTCTTCATCCTTGAATCCTAACGTTTCAATCAAAGTGACGACGCAACTTTGAGGGACATAACTCTATGGAGAGTAGATATAAATAAAAATGGAGGAAGAATAATAAATGATGTGATGTACTTAACTCATGGAAGCTTTGGAAAGCGTACCACTTCTTTTTACTTCAAATGTTGTAACTCATTTCGACAGAAAAAAGAAGAAAAGTAACGCATATGCAAAATAAAATTGCCGTTCTGTAGAGGGGACATTTTACATTCAGCTGAGATGGTTATTTACCTCCGTAAGACAAAACATTTTACTCTTCATACCAATTGTTTTGTGAAATACATTGAATATTTTTATTAGTAAAAGTGTACCATATTCGAAATTCTGTCTTCACTTAACTTATACAAGTGATCTAAAAAATCGTTATTAATATCTTTTTAGATCACTTAGAGCACTGATTATATCCCTTGTAATTCATATTGACAACCGAGAGCATGAGAATTAAAAATGCCCATTGAATTTCTTACTACTTTTCCAGCCTTTGGTAACGGCTTGGTGCAGCAATAAGATAAGCCACACCTGTCACAACCACCTTCCCGTTACTCGTAATTGTTATTCTGATTTTGGTGGAAGTTTTTTCTCATTATTTTGCTTCACTAAGCCCCTCATGTGTATATACACATGTATACACATACATACATGCATAGTTGCATGCATGAATACATGAATGCATACATACGTACATGCATGCATACATGAATGCATACATACATACGTACATGTATGCATGCATACATACATGAATGCATACATACATACATACGTACGTACATGCATGCATGCATACATGAATGCATACATACATACGTACATGCATGCATGCGTGGGCAGGAACTTTTACGAATAGCGGACTTGTTGCTAATTGGATTACCTTATTACTGCCCTGTGTGCTTTATTTAAAAAAACATCCCATATTCGGCGAAGTGGCATCCAGGGCTAGTGAACCTTCTCCGCGTCTACCCCTCTCACCCGGAAGGCCAGTGCCCGGAACAGCGTGAGTGAGCGAGGCGGAACGGACGCCGGGCCTTGGCGGGAGACGGGGCAATTTTCGTATCCTTTCGCGAATATCCGTACAAATCGCGTGCGCTACTGCTGCTCGCTTTCACTTGTACTTGACTTCGCCTCGGCGATCTACTCGTGGCTTGGCCAAATAGGAGATACGTGGGTAATTGCAAGGTACTGCTTCGTGGGCAGTGGCGTCGTGTGAAGTCTCCAAGAGGCAGGAACACCGCCACCTCCTGGAATATAACATGCACTACTTTATGGGACTAACGACCCGAGTAGTTGACGCGCCTGGAATAAAAAACAGTTTCGCTCGCTCGTGCGTTTCTTCAACAACTCAATCTCTCTGCAATTAAATTAGTTTTAAAAGAATTTGCTGGCGTAACTAGGTTATAATGCATTATATTATAAGGCAAACTTATTCGTAGCTTAGTGGTCACAGTACGATTAGAGAACCCTTTTATATAGTTCCTGGAAGATAATACTGGTCACTATATACAATTTGTGGTGACCAGAGTTATCGGCATATATTCTCAGATATCTCTTGTTTATCATAATACTTGAACATATCTTTACCTCTCTCCCATCCTTATTCATAAACTCTTTTGCAGTTTCTGTCAAAAAAAAATTTGGAATATCACAATCGATCAATAAATAATCTGAAAGAAATGTAAGTCGTCATTGTGAAAACCTATAATTGCAATCAAATTTTAGATCAATTTCTCTGCATTAATTTGTCATTGTTCCCTGTCCAAAAGAGAGAAAGTGTATGTATTTGATGAAGAACTTGCTCTATCTTTCAACATGTAAGCTGAAAGGATAATTTTCTTTCAAAAGATTACTTTTCTTGTCATGCCAGAAACGTGCATACGCCAGTGTAGAACTAGATGTTTTCCACTTAAACATCGTACCACATTAGAGCAAAATTGTAATAACTTCCAGCTTCCATTTCTTCAGAAGGAAAGTAACTTCACTGCAATTTATTAATGAAATGAGCATTAAATACCCTGTTCCTGATTTTAGAGCGCGTATTGCAATGTGTTACGTCTGGCCGCTTCCTGCGATGATTGCAAGAAGGTCATGCAATCGAAGACGTAATTGCTGCGGGAAATTGAAAGTCGAGGCTACGCAGTTGTAAAAACCGAGGCCTCCGCCGTCTCGCGCTCGCCCTATGGGGCCTTTTCCCGCGATAAACGCGTAATGATAGACATTGAGGCGGCGGCGAAGCAGTCGGAGAGCCATTCTTGAATGGTCTTGAGAAATGGATCCGTTTGACGTGGTCCTAGCGAACTGTTTTATATCGCAATGCCTTTTGGTTGGCAACGTAATCATCGATGTTCTACTCGTAGAATATGTACCAGTAAAGATGAATAATTTAACTGTGTCAACCATCATAGACAATTATTTCTGTTAAGTCGTCGCTCAGAAAACTGTGGATTTATTAGTAACATGACATAATTTGATGGTAGTTGAGAAAAAATTCAGAAAAATGACTGTTTTGTAAGCCAACGAATTTTAAATATTTACTTTTCTTCCAATTCCCATTCAATTTGTTCCGAATATAATTAACGGGTATTGCAGGATCAATGAAAATGCTTTTGGTTTCAACATATTTTTTTTTATCAAACCAAGCATTGAGTTGTGTGCTTTTTAAATGTTCTTGAAACAATGCATCAGAAGCATTCTCTTCAATATACTTGCGAAAACTAAAAACATCAAGTTGAACACACAGCGTGATTATTCAGACATATTGTAAGCGAACATTCTGGATCAAAGCTTTAGGGTTGATAAAACCCATATTTAAAATAGTAGAGACAATGTGAATAAGATATCCATTCTTTTTTGTAAAGTGATCGTTTTTACATGGCCTTTCAACCCGGTCCAGTGGAAGCAATATTAATATTGACACCGATCGTGAAAAGTTGCATTGTTTTATTATGATTTATTTTCGAACAATATTGTTCGGTTTCCATGCCTATAAAGAAAAGTCCTCTGGCGTTAAGGTAATATACTTGTATGATTTGTTATAAGTAGCTAATTGTGCAAAAATCTTACTTCTCTTTTCTCGTGGTGTTTGACTGATAACTAGTAAAATTTACACTATCGTGAAATAACTTAGTGTTCTAAACCGGTAAAAACATACAGGTTAAATTCGACAATGCTGTAGTCCCCTCTCAAACTTTTGTCGTTCAAAATCACTCTCTCCTTCTAAGAACCTACAAACGAAGAGAAAGGACCTGAATACTTCTGACACGAGAGCACTATCCCGGGAAGCTGCTACGGAGAAGTAGTTGTTTGAGAGGACCACAGAGGTTCATAGAGAAGTTCGGTGTTTTCCTAAAGCACTTCTCCTTAACAGCACATGACGTTTTGGAATGGCTTTGGGAATGTATTGGAATGTGGACAAGACAAATACCGTTGTAATTAAAAATTGAAATAGTTGCGTACATACATATGGACGACTTGCAATTATGTTTATTCTAGGATGAGATAATATTTAGTGTTTCGTTTTTAATAACTAAATTAACTCCGTATTATAGTTGAGTTATATGTAGGTTTTTACAACGCACTAATGAGTTATACCTTCTCTCTCAAGCAAAAATACTCGTATTCATTTTGCAGAATAGTTTCAAAGGAAAAAAAAACTGCCATTCGTGTTGAGATCTTATTGTATTTTTTCGATAGCGAACTTTTTTTGTCAGTCTGGAAAAATACAATCGCATAAAGACTTCCTTAGTATCAGAGAGTGAAGTTACCACTTCCTTCCACTTTTTCTCTCATTGGGTTACATCATCCATAACAATGCAATAAAGCAACTCGCGCGTACCAACTGCAGATCCTCAGGTCTATGATCTGTTGCACTTAATCTGGTACGCCTTTTCCCCTACTCTTCACATTATACTTTCTCTCGAAGATACAATTTGTTCTGTGAGTTTCACTGCACTTTCACTTGCAATAATTGATTATGGCATTTCATGTTCTGAAGAGTCATGGATTTAAAAGTTCACTAATATTAGCAATTTATAAAGAAGTCAATTGACGAAGTCTTTGATAGAATACCTATCTTATAGAGAATCTCTATCTATCTTACTCTAATAAGTTTTTTTTCTGGAATACTACATAGATCACAAGTAAGAGTAAGATAACAAAATTGCGCTTATTTTAAATATATTGTAGCTTGAGGAAAAAGGAATATATTTTAGGATTCTACATATCAAAAAAGAGAAACTGATAACGCATAATTTACTGCAATGATTTCGAGAAGTACAAAGAATGCGCTAAATTTTCCTTGCATTATCGGGCGCGACGAAATTCAGTGGATACCAGAGACTTCTCGGCAAACGACGAGTAATACAAATGTGACACGAATTGAAATCACAAACAAATGTACTGGTGTTGTAGAAAGATATTCCAAGTGGTAACTGAAGATCAATTATACAACACATTTTTTCCCTTCTAGTGGATTTTTGCTAGAAACTTCATCTGAAGCTTAAGCCCGAGATAACTGAATAACACTGCCTCTTACAAATCTAAGGTCCTGAAAGAAACCACTAGTTTCGATCTTGAGATCTCCAACTCCCAAGAATCGCAGCGAAAGTCGGGACGCCGGGTCCCCTTCACCGTTTTGAGCCAACTGTCACCATCCCGAATCGACGGTGAATAATGGATACGAGGTCGCGGAACCTGATGAATAAGGAACGAACTGGTATAAACGGCTTTCACAACGCGCACAGCCCTTCGCTGGTCAGCTGAATAATTTCTACCATAGAATATTCCCACCACGTCCCCGCGTCTGTCAGAGGATACAACTCGGGCGCTGCACGAAGAGCTGAAAAAAATAAAATGCATTTGGAATATATCATGAGGGGAGATATCGATACCGGCGCAGCAATAAAAAACTCCCATTTTCCTTTCACAAGAAATTGAAGTATTTACTTATTCCTCGCCTGAAACTAGATGCTGCGCGTCTAGGAATGCAGATGACGGAGAACACGTCCGGTGAGCATGTGATTCGGTCACATGCCGTACTGAGGTTGTTATTCGCTTACGCTGGTTGAACGACACTTCGTTCGCAACCAGTTGCCATAGAACCTGTGATGAATAGAAATTCACCATGTTCTTGCGTTGTTATGAAACGAATTCTACATTTTTTTAGATGAAATTGAAAATGAATGGCAACGTCATCTTGCTCCGTTGTTCTTAATTTTTTAGTTGATTTTTTAACATTTTCATCACTTCAAGAGAAAGGCATCAAATGATCACAGAAGATTAGTTGATATGGTTTTCATGTGTGAAAGTCATGTTCCTTTTAGTCCAGGAAGACGAACAACGAATTCAGGCTGAAAGTAGCACTGATAAAAAAAGCTTAAGTTTTCATAATTTTCTCCTGGCCAATAATTAAAGTAGAAGTGAAATTCTTGTCTGCACCTTGGTATTTACTCTGAGAAAGTATTGATATTTTTCCGGCTTTGAAGGAGTATAATCTTTATTACAAAATTACAGTTTTCCATAGTTCGTTCGTGAAATAAAAACCCAATAATGAATTGGGGTATATAAATTTCTCTTAATAAACAGAAATACATAAGAAATATAACTCCAAATCAAGAAATATAAAGAAAGAGGTACTATTCGGTGTGGAAAGGAGGATTGTTCTAATACTAAATTTATTCTAATCTCATTGGTAATTGTATTCATGGAATAACGGCAGATTTGGTGGGATTTGGTTGCTCCAAGATGAAGACTGGAATGAATAGAAGAATGATAAATGTAACTTATTTATTGACCATAGTGTGTCAGAAACTTGGAGAAATTTCCAAATATACGGAGTCATACTGCAAGCTCGACTCCCGCCACGCTGAGAGTTACATCATGCGGTTGTGGGGTAGTTGGCTTCCCAAAGAGCATCACAATACTGAAGTGTCATCTATTCATTACATTAAATCCTTCATCACTATTCCCATCCTCTTGATTACTCTATTATCATTAAAGCAATTGACGTCACAACAAATTGTAACTGTGATCACCAGCTCAGGAGGCACTAAAAAATGAGCTTCCTTTTTCTCTGACTCTCAAAAATGAGTATCAAATCATATTATGTGCACTGCGCAATCTAATTAACTGAGTTGTTTATTGGTGTACGAAAGATAGTCCCGTGGAAGTAACAGAGCATACTTTCCTTACTAACAAATCCGCATTTAAATTACTTCTCATATTGTCGCCGTACTGAGACCACAATATCCGGTCTGGATAGCCGAAGTTGCGAAACCTGAAGATAGCCGTAGTTGTCTCGTGCCTGAAAGATGGCGGGTTCGAAACCCGCCCCGGGCGTGATTGTTTGTGTGTTGTATACGGTTACCATTACCTCCAATGTTACTTACAGTGGTCGCAATATGATCTCGGTAGTCTAAAATCTTAAGTACGTTTTTTAAAAAGCTTAAAATTTAAAAAAATGACCAAAATTGTTATAACACTGCAAATGCTATTGAACCTTTCCCTACCAGCGGCAGATAAGCACAGTGTAATTTTGAAATTTATGCATTAATTGCGTGCACCTTACTCCAGCTTCGGATGTCACCCAGCAGTGTCCCGGGCCCCAGCAGCACGCTGCCTCCCCGCGCTTTCTCTCCGCGCTCAACATCGCCTCTCGTCTGAAAACGCCGCGACGGCCGTCAACTTCTTGCCATCTGACTGAATCCATTTACAGGCATCGCTAGACTCGCAGATCTCTGCTTTCTCGTTCTTCAATCTTTCGAGGTGGCGCAAGAGACTTTGTTCAACTTGAATGCAAGAAACGCTTTGTTGTCTAATGTTGATCTACTCGAGAAAAAAATGGACAATGGTAAACTTTCAGGTTATATTTGACCCTATAAAATGAAAAGAAATTAAAATACAATGGATGTGTCGTGTCATTAAATTATTTTACTAATTTTATTAGTTCTCAAAAATGAAAAATAAAAATAAGTAAACTATGTTGGTTTAAAATAATCATTTTATTATCTTCTATTGGTGACGTCGGGAGAACAGTTTATATAATAATTAGTATATATCATAAAATAATCAGTATATATAAAACTAATAATTAATTAGTATATATCAGACAAATTAATAATTAATTAGAATATATAAGAAAAACTCTGTTCGTAACTGGAGTGGTCGAGTGGGAAACGTGAATAATCTTTCAAAAATGCGTAGACGTTCAGTCATAAATAGCAGCTGGCATTTGAAACTACGCAGTTGGATATGATAATTGGAGCGATACGTACACCTTGTTCACGACTCGAGCAGATAAAGAGTAACAAGGCGGACACCCGAGAAGGTGTCGGCACGGTGCACTGCGTTCCAGAGAGCTTCCACCAGAGCGTACTGCGGGCGTAGTCTTACCAACGCAGCGGTCGAGATGCTCGTCTGCCCTCTGGGTCGTAATTCACACCCTGCGTGTTCCTCCCATGCTCTCTGGTGCACTGTATCACCGTGCGTCCTCCGCCGCCTTTACATGGCTCTCCGGCGGCGTTAGCTGTTTCATCGGGCGTTGTTATTGGCCCGCGCAAAAAGATGGTCATTTTATTTATATTTCTCTGTATCTGCAAGTGGGAGGTGCTATTGGTTAATTTTCCTTTCTGTGCGGTGGTATACTACTCTAAAAATACGATGTCAACTAGACCACACAGATAGTCAACAGAATATTTAAAATCATCTCATGACTTACATATGTAGACGGAATATGTGAGTCAAACTGAGTGTAAGAACCAAATGTTTACGTAGAGATATGTTCTTCCAATTACAGATTCCTTCTGTTTCACGCAAATGCTAGACGAAATTTCAACTTATGATTATTTATCTTAAAAGGTTATTATTGCATTACAGAACATGCAGTAAGGGCGTCACCAGCTTGTAGAGAATTGAAAAACATCTGAAGATTACACCCAGCAATAGAAATTAGAAATTATTGAGAAGGTCGCCGTTAGCAAATTGATTCAATCGTAGAACTCCTGATAAATCACATCTTCGTTGACGCCCATCTGCGAAGTCGACATGATGAATGTTCCCCCACTGTCACTGCCTAGTTATCGGGCAAGTGGTGCCCCACCCACCCTCCCATCGTTAGTGAACCGTCCACTTGGTATCTGTGAAAGCGGCTGCAGTGATTCAAGGCAATATTGTTTGCCTGCAGCATCGTTGACCGTGAGGTCTACAATACGAATTCCGACTATTTTCGATGCCAGTTAGAATTCTGGAAGCAGACACCTTTAATTGGATTTGTAGATCAATGCCGGGACAAAGGCCTGGAAAATAGGCTACGGTCCGCTCGCGATCATTCCTTCATCATTCTTGGCCCATCATCATTTCTTAACACACTTGTTAAGTCTCAGGTGCTTGGTGACTGATTGGGTCCCAGAACACTGGGTATTTAGAGGTATTTTAAATATCAATAATTTGTTTGGTGAAACAAATGCATATACCCTTATTATTAGAAAGCTCGGATTTTCGTCAATTGAAAACATGAAAAATGTATGGTGTACAAAGTACCAATTTTTATATTTTATTGACAGACTTAAATATATTAAAAAACTACGATTTAAAAAGTCTGTACAATACGCATTTTTTAGAATAAAACTTTTTATATATTTCATCAAAAGCTTTTTTCAAATGTTTCCGGAATTTTCTGAAGATGATTTTCGAATGATTTTCCAAAAATTCATAATTTTGTGGCATGCTCAGCGTTCTAAAATAAAGAACACACGGCTCGATACAGAACTCCGTCTACCACTGTAAGCTAATTATGATGAACAAGTGACATTCCGGCTCGCATTTCGCAAAAATATTTCTCAAGTTGGCCAAGAGATGGCAACACAATACAGCCGCATCAATGGAGATATTTACTCGTTGCCCAGAACCGACGTACCCTCGGGCACGTGCGCGGAAAGACGAGGACAGGTGCGCCTGAGCTATACTTGGGCTTGGGACTGGAACATTAAGGCGGCTCCACACATTCGGCATTCGCCGAGCAGCGAGCTACTGCTCGCCCAATACCGAACAGCTGATGTGGTGTGTTCGGCGAATGTTTGCTCCCTTTGATGTGCCCTAAAGACCGACACGCAGAGGGGAGGGCGAATACCGAGAGTTCGGCTCTCGGTGAATCGCAAGCAAACCCTCCACACTACTCGAGAGTCAGCGAGCGGTTGCTCGGGATTCGCCGAATGCCGCATATGTGGAGCCGCCTTTAAGCTGAGCCCGAGTATAGGTCGGGCTTGGGCTTCGATGTGTTAATCACAGTTCGATGCTGTTCAGTACAATACATAGCTTCAGTCCAGTCGGGTATTGAGAGTTTATCCCGTGCGGGGAGGTCCGCGCCAGGGGAGATCAGTGACTAGGGAAGTAAGCAAGCTGAAGGTTTCAAGTTCCAAAGGTAGAGAAACGCCGCCACTTCCGGGAATGAAACGTCCACTACACTTATCGGACTAAAACCCACTGAAGAGCTCTAAATCCATATTCACTCACAACTGTACAGTAGAAGCCATTCAATCCGAACTAATTGGGTGTGGTATATTCGGATTCGGAAATATTCAGATTACCCGAAAAATGTACCGTACATACGTATATACTTGTATAATAGCAGTCAATGTAACGTAGCGTGCGATCGCATCATCAAGCAGATTCAGTTCTTTACGGAAAAAGATGATTACCGATTTACTCTAAGTGAAAATTACTGCTACATAAACATGGGATGTACACAGTAGTTACCTGTTAAAAATTCGCTTCATTTCGACAACTTAGGTTTCAATAATTAGATGTTTAGTTCTACAGTAAATATAAAATCCTTTCTTTACACTACAAACAAGCATTTTATTTATTTTGTTAATGTCTCCTCCATCTATTTTGTGTGGATTACCCGAAATTTCGGTTTTTCGGGTTCGAAGTTGCGTGATTCTCCTGTAGAGAGTTCTCTCATAGCGGGATGTTCTTCAAAGCCCCCGCCCAGATGCTTTGACGCGGCCAGCTCCCGGATCTACGCTCTCACCGTCGCCCACCATGCGGACTTCAAACATTTCTCCAGGCGGTCTCTCCTTTCAGTTCAACACTGCTTGGAGCACTTCGTATTGTGTTGCGTCGTATTCTTCTTAGCGTTGTCATCGTGTAGTTTCTTTTTGCATTTTTGTCTTACGAAAGGGAGTTAGAAATAATTTTGCACTGAAAATATTGAGACGTGTTTCCAACCAGCATCAATCTAGTTGATACAATTCGTTCAATATTGGTTAAAAAGGTGTCCTCCATCATGATTGTTTCATTGTTATATTTATTTAACCAACATTTCAAACGCAGGTTTATTAATTTCGACTTTCTTTCATTTATTAATTTTTCAATTTGATTGTATTGCTTCTGGAATATTTTCATGGAGACGACTAAGGACTTCTATTCATGATTTCTCACAAACAGATAATTTGTTTGACAAAAACTGGAATCCGCTGGCTAGACGTCACGCTATCATGTTTTATAATGTCACGAGGGTTTATTATTGATTCTCAGTTTATTCTCATTGTTCTCAGTCATTCCAGTATTGCAGGCAACACTAATAATGAATTGATACATTCTGTAAAAAGAAATAACTGACTAAAACAACTCAAGACAACAGATGTTGCCATTGCCTCACCGGTTCTAGGATTTACGATCCGACGGTCACGTATTTTCGGCACTAGTTACGAGTAGATACCTTGACAGAATTCAGCTGCTGCCTTGAGGTATCTGACGGATGGCTACTCCGAGCGGAAGTTTTCTGTAAATTTTCCGATCAATACCAAGCGAATTCCTGAGCAGTGGTCTTAACAAACTGGTTGTAGTAGTTTTTTATGTCTAACAAAATTTTCTCTTGTTTCAGGTAAGATCTTCATCATAAAAAGAACTGCATCTCTTCGTGTATTGTATGCGACGATGCGAGGCGTCGTTTGAATCGGTATCAACCCAACTTCAGGAATTTAACGCTTGATATGCGTGAGTAGAAACCATATTTTCTATAACAAACTATTTTTTTTAAAAAAACGTGTTGTTTCGTACTACAAACCGGAGAAATTTCCTATATGCCTATACGATAAAGTTGGTATTTCATTTATGGTCTGCTTGTGGTCACATTCACAAATAATACAAGCGAGTGCACGAGACTCAACAAGTCGGACCGGGAGAGGTGGTTCATTGCATCAGCTGATGTCACTGCAGTGCCTCTGACCGGGAGGTTCTATGTGGCGGGATTTCGACACTAGCTTGTCAGCTAGGTCGACCTAAGTCGCTGTGTGGTGGAGAATTCCAATGGCCGGCTGCTCTGATCGGTAGTTTTTCGTGGTTTCTCCCACCAACACCAGGTGAATGCCGGAGCAGTACTCTAACAAATGGGTCACGGACCACGCGCGATCTTTCCTTCCTCATCATTGTCCTATCCTCACCCTTACTTACAAATCTAGACTTACATGCACTCAATACAGCTCATGCCGTGAAACCAGTCGGTAATTGAACAATTGTCCCCTCTGGGGGGTGCCCCTCTAGGGAGAGATCTGGAGGGGGGAAATCTGCATATTGACATGGAGGTCCCAGTGTGGATTATTTACAATTAATTAGTATGTAAATATTAACTTACTATTCCGAAATTATTGACTTTTAGAAATTAGAATGTGAATAAGGCAGGTGTTTGCAATGTAAATAATGTAGGTGGAGCCCGATCGTGAGTTTTGAGCTTGTTCCGGCTGGGGCGAATCCTCTCTGATGGGAGGTACGTGGTTGCAATTCCGCAAGCCGATGTGTAGGTTGGCGCCGGATCTCGCCACCCAGGTGGAAGATCTCCGCCACACCCCGTGATAAAAGCACACACTACGCTTGCGGGACACAATTGCTGTTGACGCGCCCGGAAACGCTGATCAGTCTATCAAAACGCTCAAATGCCAAGTGCCAAAGGCGCGCGGGTTTGCGGGCGTTGCGTGGTCGGAGCCGCGTGGTCCGGCAGGCCAGACGCTTTCCGGAGCCGCGTGGTCGGAGGCTGAGTTGGCGCGGCGCGGCGCTCGCTCCGCAGAAGGCCGTCGCCGAAGGTCGCTGGCGCTGTAATGAGACGTCAGTCAAGCGGCCGACAGCGCCTCGGCGACGGGAGGGGCTACAGCAGCAGCACCGCCTGGAGATCGCGTCGAGGTAGCGGTGGCGGCGGCGGCGGCTGTAACTTCTGCTTCTACGGCACCGCCCCCGCATCTGCCGCTCCCTT
This sequence comes from Gryllus longicercus, assembly GCA_038098605.1. Taxonomy (NCBI): domain Eukaryota; kingdom Metazoa; phylum Arthropoda; class Insecta; order Orthoptera; family Gryllidae; genus Gryllus; species Gryllus longicercus. The sequence continues at coordinate 144,712 of JAZDUA010001139.1, forward strand.
CCGCCTAGTGATAGACGCACGATGGAAGTGAATGCTTCCTGGTGTTGCGGAGAGAGTACACTGCGAGCGAAAATTATGATCGCTCACTGATTCTGAGTGACAAGGCTCGTAGTTTGATATCTCTACATTATTTTTCCGGAAATGCAATTGGTTTTTGCTTATTTCGGCGCATTCGATTCACTGAATATGTGATGTCAAGATGTCATGGAAGTGTCCAGTATACCTTTAAGTTCACTGAACTCTAGCACTAATATTTGCAACAATACAGACTTGTCAATAAATATGTAATGATGCTGAGTGAAGATACGTGTGTGTTTTGAGAAAAATATAGTTTTATGAGTAGTTTTATGAGTGCATTTGGAATATAATATATTTTATAGAAATCCGAACTTGGTTCTTCAGTTTGAGAGAGTAGTCGGTTTGTGTTCTACAGCTATGGCACATTGTCCAAACAGTCAAATCCAGAGTCATGTAGAAATATCGTTTTTGTTCGGGGTTTGACGCTGTACATGTTTAACAGTCTGTCGCTCCAGGTGGTTGATTGATTATTCTGGACACGTCAACTGCTAAAGTCAATCGCGTAAGTGTTGTGCATGTGTTTAATCGCGGGAAGTGGCAATGATCTCGTCCGGGTAGCGAGATCGGCACCGCCCAGCGTCGCTTGCGGGGACTTTTTCCAACCCGGTATTTTCCATCAGCGGGGCACCGACAAGATGAAGCTCCCGTCTGGTCTCCCGGCATGTGTGGTAGTGCCGTGCATGTGAGTGGAAGTAAGGGATGAGGATTGGAAAAGGAAGATGAAGAACAGATCGCATGCGGTCCGTGGCCTGTTTGTGAGGGTACTACTCCGGCATTCGTCTGGTGTTGATCGGAGAAACCAAGGAGAACTACTGATCAGAGCAGCCGGCTACTGGATTTCCCCTTCAGTCAATGGCTGAATTCGACCTACCTGACATGATAGTGTCGAAAATCCTACCACCGTAGGAATTCGAACCTAAGACCTCCCGGTCAGAGGCACGGCAGGTAGCTCAAGGCGATATATCGCCGATGCACAAGAAATATGACGCATCTAAATTAATTGTCGTTTTGGAGGATAACAGTTTATGTTGAGCAGAACCGATCATCTCGTGCCCAAATACAAATTTGATTTTCACTGTCAACAGCCGGTCTTGTATATTATCTTTATAAACTTTTTTAGAGTACAAATATAAACTCTTTTCCTTTCAACATTTAACTAAAAAATGTATATTTTTTACATGTCACTTTTCTGTAAACAAATAATATTAGATTTAACTAAATTTAAATTTCGATGAGAATAAATAATATGTATATTGCGGAAACAGTGGGAGCCTTACGAACCTTCAGAAGAAAGGTTTGATGTTCGTGAGGTGGGTAATACTCCAGGAACGTTGGAATTGCAATGTCTTTGTGTTCTGCGGTCACATTAAGATGGCCATCATAATGCAAAATTGGGTTATCTTAATTTTTGTTTTCGTGTGAATATTATTATTATTATTATTATTATTATTATTATTATTATTATTATTATTATTATTATAGAGGCGTGAAGAGTCTGAGATTTTGATCAAATCTTATATATGAATAGATAAGGTTTTGACACATGAATTCTTACATGCTTATTTACAAGAGCTTTTTTTAAGTGAACTTCAACGATGATGTCCATAATGTATTGGGAGGCTTTCGCGCAATTATTCTAGTTTTTGTGATCGTACTAATGAATATAGTACGTTCTATTCGTGTATGTCTAACGGATTGCCTCGGTTTGTACTATACATGATGTCAAATAAAAAAACAAATGATTTAATGAACTGGTCGAGAATTCAGATCGTTCATAAATTTTTATCGTAATACAACCTAGACCGCATAGTATTGATGCTAGTATGCGATTCATTACATCTAAGCTATTGTTCTCTTGTTTACTGTAGGTGACAGTTGAAAGATGGGAATACCTTCCTTTTAAAACACAATAGACCTGTCGTCTTTGTAACCACTGGCTACAAATTTGGTCCTGATTTGTTACATTCTGTTGTACAATTGAAGGGGCAGTAACAATTGTGAGACTAAGCTGACAATTAACGTCAGGTCAGGTTGCTTTGTTATGCTTGATATATATGTACTAGTATTATTTTTCCCTTTGGTACTCTACAGGTTCTGCTAATTAGTATGAATGTGAAATAATGAAAACATTTGTATGACATGAACAGGTCATGTATATGCATGGGGTATACCACAAAGAAACTTTCTCAAGACACCTGTTGCGACTTCCAAATATCCATTTGTTCCACCTGGAACGAACATGCCTTGCGGAATGAAGCTTATCTTAACTGCGGATTGTCTTGGGATGAAAAGTAGAAATATTAGAATTCTTAATTGCGACTGTAATATTTTTCAAGTTTTAAATAGAGGCGTTTGATTTTTCTGTACTCTTAGAATAGAAAAAGAATTCGTGTCTTGTATGTATGTAAAAATAAATACGAAACTTGCTCGTGTATTTGAATTTAAAATATTCGATTTTCTTGGTATTTGTTGCACAATTCCTTCTTTATAGTAAATTGATTAATTCAATTTCAGAACAGATTTCAGATACGTAGTGTCGATCACGATTTCCTTTCTCTCAGTTCTCTTTTCATTATGAGTTTAAAATATATTATATTCCGTATTTTTTATTACATGCATCTTGTGTTGAAGCTTAGAATTAATATCACAATTTATTTGTAGCAATTTTTGACTTCAATATGCACCAGATGCATTACGTTTTTTTCTTTTATTGCTAAATTTTCTATATTTATAGGTTATGTAATATGGTCTGTAGCTAGAATAAAAATAATTATTTCGTGTTAAATGTTCTAAAAGATATAAAGTTTATATTAAAAGTAAATAAAACAAATATCAAGGTTCCTAGCTGAAATTTTTATGTAAATATTCTCAAATTTTATGAACCTCCTTCAAAACACATGGTGTATTGCGGTATGAATAATTAAATGACCGTCAAAAATTCCTGAAAATTCTTCAAACTGACGGTTTTTACGTAACTGCAAATGGCATGCAAATAGAAAATATAACCGGGCAAGATGCATTCGTTAGAAATGAGACTATAGCTTCAGAAACGCATGTTAAAAACAGTGGCACGTCGTGCCTGCACCAGCAAGTTCACACTACAACCAAAACATTTCGCTATTTACACACATTTAGTTAAATGTACTGTTAATATTCTTCATTTGTATAATTTCTCTCGTGTTCAATAATTGCGTTACAATTATCGTGCCTAAATTACGAATTAAATCTAAGAGAATAACCCCCATGTGTACTACGAGCCTGATTGTTTACTCTTTGCTTCATAGAAGTGACAATGTTGACACATAGGCTGCGAACGGAAGCCAGCGTGGTGTTGATGGGCATTTGCCCCCATGATGATAATAAAAATCTCAAAAACATGGGAGGAGCTGAATGAGTGCGCAAATCTTCGTTCTCCGCGGACGGAATGAACCAAAGTGGTACGGTGTGAACACAATTCGCGAGAAAGCTGAAAAGTAGATCCATCAAACACGTTGGTATTTCATAAACATCCAAAAATAGTTATATAAGCAATAATCACAAAGAATTTAAGAAAACGTAACAATTCAACCTTAACGTCTATTCTTCTTCAGTATTGTAAAATTTTAATGATAAATTGTAATTAATGATCTTTCTGATTATATTTTAATAAAGTCAAAACAATTAATATGACATTAAAAAAGTCAAAAAACTAGAAATTTGATTTAAAACTGTTAACATGATTTATTAACAAACATTCATTCATATTCATTAACAAATTTGATTTAAAACAGTTAAAATGTCGTTACGAATTCACGTTTTGATCCATGCAGCTTCAGGCTGTTTGTTGATCAAAAGTGAAACGTATTATACGAGTACTGAGGTAAAGAAGACGTATGTGTACACTTCATGAATCAAATGAAATGCTGAATTCAATGACCTCTAACTATGAGTTTTCGAGTTGCATTTTTGGGGAGAGGGGGATCTCATTTTTTTATTATTACACTGATGACACTAGGGTATTTCAGAGGAATTTAATTTACCGAAAATACGCATATGTTCAATATTCTTGGGACATGCTGAGATTCAGTATTCACTTCGTCGTTCTTATGAGGTACAATGGTTTGTATTACAGTTTTACGGTCTAAGAAATAGAGAATATCTAGAATCCAGAGATTCTATTTTAGTGTAATTAATAATAAAGCTAGTGAGACTGGTAATTTCGAATATATTTTCATTTCAAACATCTGCACATTTCCAAATTAGCTTCCGTTTGTAATATAGTAATTTGAATCTGAAATAGGAGAAATCTTGCAGGAGTTATAGGGCTTCGATTTTTGGATACTACAAACCATTTTTCTCCCTACCCACCGGAGCACTCCCGTTACACCTCCCAACCTTCTGCCCGCTTTTTTTTCGCCCTGCGAAACTGGACCACTTCCCTTTTCTTATGTCACGGTCGGCACGCACAATTACCCACGTGGTTACATAGCCATTCAGGTTATTAAAAGGAAGAAAACGTAAGCGCGAGCGAATTGTGTAACTTTCGTTACGTTCGTGAACATGGCGGCACTAACTAGGCGCGGGGTTACCAACCAGGTTATTGTATGCATCTTTCCCACGGTGCAGAGCCTGTAAATGGAACTGTGTTTGGAGCGCCCTGCCGCATGAGCCGTTTCTTCACCGGCAGTGCCAACGGTATCGCCAATTGAGCAAAGGATCACTGGGGGGCGTACGGGATAAAGTGCTTCTTGTCAGACTTGTATTCTCGAAAAGGATATGGGAGAGTTCTTCACTCTAGATTTATTATTATTATTATTATTATTATTATTATTATTATTATTATTATTATTATTATTATTATTATTATTATTATTATTGTTGTTGTTGTTGTTGTTGTTATTGTTATTATTATATTATAATAATTATTTTATTAGTATTGTGTGTTTTCTAGACATTGGCTACCAATTTTAAATTACATGGTCTAAGTATCATTAAACTTACATTCTTACGTTACATACGAAATTTTACATTATCATAATTGTTATTGCTACGTATTTCATCACATTTTATGTTATTTCTAAATACGCCGAAAGATACAGTAATTAGTCAACCTGAATCTCGTATGCATGATTTCTTATTTTGAAAAACTCCTTTCTGCCGAACAAATGTTAATTTTGATGTCCAAATGTACAAATATAAAACTTATAATGTGTGATGATGCATCACAACATAAACTCAATATAAAAAAAATTGTGTATAAATTACAAATATACGAGAGATACCGATCAACAATGGAGAATCGGAAGGAACTGTATGGCGAATTATAAATAATGAGAATGTCAAAGAAGAGCAGTGTTACTAATAGATGGGAAAATAGCGGAATTTGTAACAATTATAATAGCAAATGAACCCGTGAGAAATTTCCATATTAGTTAAATTACGTAAAAGAACGCCAGAATCAATTGTTATGGAATAACTAAATAAGAATAGCGCATGTTATGAACAAGAAGAGGCAGAACGGATTCCGACGCGGCGACGATTGAATGGAAGTAAAAGGTTCTCCGAGGTAGGGATAATAGAAAGTACAAGTTAGTTGGATTGTTGATGATAAAATGTCGTAAGATGTAGAAGTACAAATCTAGTATGAAGAATGAAGAATTGCAAAAGTGATAACTAATTTTGAAAGATAATATATTTATGTAAGACGATGAAGAAATGTTATTTAAAATATACGTGAAATTCGACGGCTAAGAAGGCAGCGAACTCAGAACAGGAAAGTGACAAAAACGGGACATTAGTAATACGAGTATTGTAAAAAGACCAAGTCTTGTTGTATATTATAATAATAATTCATTTAGTATAATGAGTAAATAGCCATACATTTAAGGGGAGTAATTTAATGGGAATAGCTAAATGTTTAAAGGGTTAGTATTGTTATTGTTTTGTTGTGATTGCTATGAATAGTACCATGTATGTTTTTGTTTGTTTGAAGCAGAAGAGTAATATATGATAATGTTTCATTGATTTGAAAAACAGATATTGTTTATAATAGTGGTAAGGCAAATTCTCGAACCCAAAATAAATATTTCTTACATAAATGTTCGTAACCGTGAATTCGTATGGACGGTCATGTCAACCCACAAAAACAAATTTCTCAAGACGGATAGACCTTGGCGTATAAGCAGGGTAATGGTTAAAGAAAAAAAAATAAAGTTTCGAAGGGTAAAGTTAGATGTTAATTGTAAATAAATACCCGGGTAGTACAAGAAAAATCCAGCAGAAATTATTGAAGTGTTAAATGCAGATCATGAATTCTCAATACACCATTTATTTTATTCAACGATGCTCTCCGAGGCAATAGAACACTCAAATTAATTTCTATTCCCCAGGTAATTTTAGTGAATGAAGGTACGTGATTCACAGCTCGCATAATGCAGCGTCATTAATCACGGAGTCCGCACACCATTCGTCACCCTCACCCAAAGCGAAACTTCGTGACCTGCACTTCAACTAGCGAGCGATGGCCACGTGGTTTATGCCAAGAAAAAAGACTAAAGTCGTGTTCACGGCAGTTTCAAAAAGCATTAGTTAGCTCCTCGAAAGTAAACTCGGCTGCACGTTGACTTTCGCGGGCACGCCCGCAGGTGCTGCCGCCCACGAAGTTAGCACCCTCGTGCCATTGGATGCGCTGGCTTCCGCCGCCTCCCAGACGTCTTTAACCCACCTCACTCAGTCCTTCAGCTTTGAGCCCATGCCACACCCACGCTGCACCTTCTTAATCTTCCTCGACATAATTTGTGGTCGAAAAAATATTTCTGGGAATTTTACCAATTTATTGATGTTCATTCGATAAAGTGAAATTTATGATACGTTATTAATTTGCCAAGTTTTTATACTGTAGAAAAATATTAGTTTCTATATTGTGTGACGGTCCATTCGAGCGCGTCCCATAAAATGCACCAAAATAATTGAAATTGACGTGTTTAATATAGACAAACAGTCGAAGGTGCAAAGGTGGCAGGGTATATTTATTTCTAGAAATCCAAGGAACTGCGGTGTTAGCAGACGTGGGAAGAGTAAATAAACAAAGAACATTTAGGAAAGATATATACAGTCACTCGAAGTCTAGGTTATTCGTACAGAATTATTACAGAAAAATTTTCATTAAATAAATGTTCGTACGTTTGGCAAAGACAATTGAATGTGAGAGATTAATGAGAAGCACTGTCTGTTGTTTTCAAACTGCGCCGTAGAGAAGAACTTGGCAATAATGCGTTAGACAAAGGGAATTATGCTTTTGTGTTTTAACATCGTGGCCGAAGTCGAATCTTTGATTTTCACGTAGAAGTTTGTTTTGAAGGAGGTAGATTTCGTGAAATGATGCTCCTAACAGGAGTGTATTAATTCGCGAGTGATTCAATTTGGAATTGAAAGAAAAGGATGCTAACCACGACGAGAGAATGCAGATATTAGCAGCAGTCGGAGACGGCTCCATTACAGGCTGCAGCAACCATGGAAGTGACGCGATTTTGCCAAACGATTTTGTAACAAGGCCAAGACTTGTAATTCAGTATTATTTAGTAAATGGCCATTAGAATAAATTTCATTTTCAAAAGGAGTGCACTCGCGTGAATGAAATGTAGATTAAACGTGTGTGAATAGTTTGGATGGAAGGATAGAATGGATTAGTTTTCTTTTAATATAAATGTTGGTGTAATCAGAGAGTAAATTTATGTGTCGTGATATGTTTTGTATAATAGAAAGCTGATGTACGTCGGAGAAAAGAATTCGGCGAGTAGCATTTCGGAATCTTGTTTATAAATAAATAATTGCTGATCATATTGACAGTATTGTTAAAGATCTGTGTATATATTTTAGTAGGTAACAAAAACCCAATATCAGGAGAAATGATAAAAGAGAGCCAGGTTCGCAAATCAATATAATACGAGTATTTGTTTCCTGTGTAGGGGCAACTTCGTGAATTCACACCAAAATTATAAATTTGTACTGTAAGAGCATAAACGTAGCTTTTTCATATCGTCAAGAAAATCAAACATTATAGACTTTGCAGTCAACATAATAAATTATTCGCTTACAGATTTTAACTCGCTCACGTGTCGGGTGAAATTCTTAAAAGGGTTAATTGTTAGTAAATTTTAATTATGTTAATGATCCTTTACAATTATAAATATATTCATGTAGTACTTTTCTTAGTCTTAAAAACTATTTTAATTCACTTTAAACTTGGACACGAAATATTTAAGAGATCGTTTTTCAGGCTTCTTTTTATTTATTTTACCCTTATACTCCCTTCACCCATACAACTTTGTGATTAGTCTCTTACCTTTATCCTCTTTTTTGTTTACTCTCTGTATTAGCTTCTTTTATATTCACCAGCTTACATCCAAATGCCTAATAAAACAAGATAACATACTGTAAAAGTTGGTGGTGATTTTCACTCGCTTTCCAAATTTGATATGTAGCCCACATACGTTGTTCCTGATGTAATATTTCGAAGACCGTACATGAACGCATAATAGACAAAAACACGCACATAAACAATACCTTACCCTTGCGTATCCGCCCATTCCAATATGTATCTTTAATTACAAGTCCAATTTTAGATTCTTTTCTGAAATATCTTGGATCATCTTATTCACGAAAGTGCATCAGCCTGTAGTCACGCAAGTATGTATTCCAAGACGGAACGGAGTGTGTTGAAAATATTCATTTTTCTTACATTGTTTTCCACAACGTATGTCACATCTTTTTACCTGGCGCTTCCGCCACATCCTGCTTGGAAAAGAGAACTGTGACACCTATTCCTGCCTGAGGGAGGGTATCACAACTCTTCCGCCTGCGGGGGTTGCTGTCACCTGTTCCTGCTTGAAAGGGGGAGGGTTGTCACCTCGTCCTACCTGGGAAGGGCGTCTCCTCTGCCTGAAGAGGGGGAGTATCGCCTCTGCCTAAGGGGGGGGGGGAGTGTCGCCTCTGCCAGAGGGGGGGGAGTGTCGCCTCTGCCAGAGGGGGGGGGAGTGTTGCCTAAGCCTGAGGGGGGGGCAGAGTCACCTCTGTCTTGGAGGGGGTCGTCCCTACATGGCTAGGGGTGCTCTCGCCTCTTCCTTGGGGGGGGGTGCTGTTGCTTCTTCTTGCCTGGGGAGGGTGTCAACTCTTTCTTCCTAAGGAGGTGGTGTTGCCTCTTTCTGCCTAGGCGGTGGCTGTCGCATCTTTCATGCGTAGGGGTTGGCTGTCGCATCTTTCATGCGTAGGGGTTGGCTGTCGCATCTTTCATGCGTAGGGGTTGGCTGTCGCATCTTTCATGCGTAGGGGTTGGCTGTCGCATCTTTCATGCGTAGGGGTTGGCTGTCGCATCTTTCATGCGTAGGGGTTGGCTGTCGCATCTTTCATGCGTAGGGGTTGGCTGTCGAATCTTTCATGCGTAGGGGTTGGCTGTCGAATCTTTCATGCGTAGGGGTTGGCTGTCGAATCTTTCATGCGTAGAGGTTGGCTGTCGAATCTTTCATGCGTAGGGGTTGGCTGTCGAATCTTTCATGCGTAGGGGTTGGCTGTCGAATCTTTCATGCGTAGGGGTTGGCTGTCGAATCTTTCATGCCTAGGGGTTGGCTGTCGCATCTTTCATGCCTAGGGGTTGGCTGTCGCATCTTCCTGCCTGGGTGGGCATTAGTTCGCTCCCGCCTGGGGACCCTGTCGCCTGCCTCTTCCTCCCGCGTTCTTCCGCTCCCGATGCCCTCGCGGCGCGTGCAAGGCCAGTGCTGCATCGCCTGCAACGCTCCGCTCGTGGCTGGGTCTCGGCGGCGTCGATCGGAGATAAATCGCCTTTCCTGGACTGCCGCGGTCCTTGACCGGGCCGCCAAGGTCGTCTGCGCCGCTTCTGCCGCGAAGCCAGCCACGCGCGGCGTCCGCCGCCGCAGATGAGCACCCAGTTCTGCCGCCGAAGCAGAGAGCTTTTAGTACTCGCTTACATCTCATATATTTAGAATTCGCCTGTTTCGGTTAACAGTGCTTACAACGAAACTATTGTTCATAAAAATTCTTCTTCTTCACTTCATGGATTAGGCTACTGTCTGTTCCGTCCTCACAGTTTCTCTCCATCGTTTTCGTGGCCTTCCCACGTCTCTTCTTCCTCTCGGCGCGTATAACAAAGCTGCTTTCGGAAGTCTGCTATCACTCATCCTTTCCAGATGTTCTACCCATCTTTGTCTATATTCTTGCATTCTAGTATTAATTGATGTCACTTGTAACTCTTTTCTTATTTCTTCATTTCTTATTCGGTCTTCTCTTGTGCATCCTTTTATTCTTCGCAGAAATTTCATTTCGCTACTTTGTATTCTTGTCAGTGTTTTTTGTGTTAATACCCAGCTTTCGCAGCCGTAGAGTAATGTAGGAACTGCCATGGTATTGTAAAATTTAATTCTTGTTTCCGGTCTTGTCTTATTTTTTAAAGTGTTGTGTATCGTTCCACATATTTTTTGATATTCATAAAAATTACCGCTTAAAACTTCTTCATTCAAAAATGTCTTTAATATTTTCCCATTCTCTATGCTGTTTCGTATTGTTGAAACGATACATATTTCTTGTGACCATATACAATAGGAATTTTATTACGTCAGAATGCCTTTTCTGTGGTAACACAAAATGTCATTTCGTTCTTAGAACCCAAGTGTTTCTTATGCAAATTATTTCATATTCATAATATTTATGCTAAGGAGTGAGTTGTGATTTAATGTCAGAAAGCAGAAACTCTTGCAAAGATCCATTGTCATGTCTCAAACGTGACTTAACTGTTGTGAAGCAAATGCGTACGTGATTACACAATACTTTCCATAGTGTGTGGATATAAATATTTTACGGTGAACGGTCGAGTGAAGGGTAATTTATTTCATACGCTTGTGTTGTTTTGACACATAACGATAGTAAACAAAATAAGAGTAGTGACGGTTTAAAATGATTAATAATTAAAGAACATCCTTTTACAGTAATTTCAGAAATTCGGATTTATTATTACATACGGGTCAAAAGGTTTTCGGATGAATTAACCGGCATGAGTTTCTCAGGGAAACAAACGTCATAGTAGTGCCTCCGACCGGCAGAGCCTGGGGTTCGAGTCCCGTCAGTGGGAAGACTTTCCACATTAGCTTTATAGCTTGGACGAATTCAGCCACTGTATGGAGAAGAATTCTAGCGGACGATTGCTCTGATCAGGAGTTTTCCGTAGTTTACCGAATGCCGTAAAACTCTAACGAACGGGCCACGGACCGCGAGCGAACTTCCTTTCCTCCTCCTTGTCCTTTCCTCGCGAATTACTTACAGGCACTTACACTTACTATAGAGTACGCTACGACACATATCAAGAGACCGATCGGTAGCTTAGATCTTGTGCCCGGGTGGTGCCTAACCGAAGGGAGTTGCCTGGTTGGGGAAAATGCTCGCAAGATAACGTAGGTCGGCGCCGAATCTTTACAGACAGAAGGGGGAGATCATTACCACCTCTTGCGATTAAAACATACACTAGACTTACAGTAAAAACTACCTTGGAAGTTGACCAACCAAGAATCAGTAATCAACCAAAGCGATGAATGAATGGTCTCTATTATTTTTATAAATATCAAGAGGCATATATATATATATATATATATATATATATATATATATATATATATATATATGACAGTAATTATATTATTTCATATATAAATTGGACAATTCTTTTCGCATGCTATTTATTCGAGACAACCTCTAAGAGACTTGGATTTAATTGCCTCTTCTCACAGACGCTGCCGCCCGCGATTGCTGCCGCCCTTGTGAACGTTCTCCAATAGTCAGCCCCGTCGATTCCGACCACGCGCCGAGCGAAGCAATGACGCAAAGCGCTTCTTTCTTGAGGGACGCGAGCGGAGGCGGCCACTGTGACGAAAGGAGGAAGCTGCGGGTGCTCCATCTGCGTCGACGATCTCGCGTGGGGGCGCGCAACTCACGTCGCAAGCGGTGCTCTGGTCGTGTTCGTGCCCGGCGCCGTCTCTGCCCGCTCGAGTGGCTATGGGAGCCGCTCCGCGCCCGGCCCTCCGCGCCCGGCCCTCCCGCGCCCGGCCCTCCCGCGCCCGGCCCTCCCGCGCCCGGCCCTCCCGCGCCCGGCCCTCCCGCGCCCGGCCCTCCCGCGCCCGGCCCTCCCGCGCCCGGCCCTCCCGCGCCCGGCCCTCCCGCGCCCGGCCCTCCCGCGCCCGGCCCTCCCGCGCCCGGCCCTCCCGCGCCCGGCCCTCCCGCGCCCGGCCCTCCCGCGCCCGGCCCTCCCGCGCCCGGCCCTCCCGCGCCCGGCCCTCCCGCGCCCGGCCCTCCCGCGCCCGGCCCTCCCGCGCCCGGCCCTCCCGCGCCCGGCCCTCCCGCGCCCGGCTCTCCCGCGCCCGGCCCTCCCGCGCCCGGCCCTCCTGCGCCCGGCCCTCCCGCGCCCGGCCCTCCCGCGCCCGGCCCTCCCGCGCCCGGCTCTCCCGCGCCCGGCCCTCCCGCGCCCGGCCCTCCCGCGCCCGGCCCTCCCGCGCCCGGCCCTCCCGCGCCCGGCCCTCCCGCGCCCGGCCCTCCCGCGCCCGGCCCTCCCGCGCCCGGCCCTCCCGCGCCCGGCCCTCCCGCGCCCGGCCCTCCCGCGCCCGGCCCTCCCGCGCCCGGCCCTCCCGCGCCCGGCCCTCCGCGCTCCTGGTCGTGATGGCTCAGGGCATCAACTGATGTCCCTGCTGTGTCTCTGATCGGGAGGTCCTAGGTTCCACTCCCAACGGTGTGCAGGATTTTCGACTCTAACTTGTCAGTTGGGTCGGATTAATTCGCTGACTGAAGGCTGCTCTGATCGGTAGCTTTCCGTAGTTTCTCCGATCATCATCAGACGTAAGACAGAGCAATATCCTAATAAACAGGCCACGGACCACGCGCGATCTTTTCTTCCTCTTATCATTCTATCCTCCCCCTTACACACTTACACCAACAAGCAGTACACTACCACGTACGCTGGGAGATCAGTCGAGAGCTTAGGGCTTGTCCCGGCTGGGGCGATACCTCGCTAGTGGGGGGATGCGTGGTTGGGAAAATCCCCGCTAGCCCACGGCAGGTCGGCTCCGGACCTCACCATCCAGCGGGGGGACCGCCACCTCCCGAGACAAAAACACGCACTGCTCTAACGAGACTAATGACCTTAGCAGTTGACGTGGCCGGAATCACTAACAGTCAATCATCGGCATCAGGTCCTCCGCGACGCGCGGCCCTGGTTCGTGTTGCTCGCGTGAACCGCGGGGATTCTTGGGTCGGGAGGGCACCCGCGGAAGGCTGCGTTCTTGCCCCCCTCCGGACGCGGGGGTTGGGGACGAGGAATGGGGTTAGCGTAGGTGGTTTCGACCGGTATGATCACGGCCGTTAGGACTGTTTATTTTCATCCAAATTTTGGTCGCAAATAAATTGCAATTTTTTTTAATGAAATTTCATTTTAAAGATATTTATTTTATTTATTTATGTACTATCTGTTTGACATGTTTTATGTTTTGTCAGTTAAAGTTTTCCGGTCGCTCGATATACTAGTGGGGACCTAATTAAATTAGAAAATGGAATACTCCAATTATCAGGTTCTTTCCATCTCTGAAAAGTATTGTGAGAAACGATATCCTTTGTTAATGTGTACTTTTGATTTGTACTCGTTCAACATTTCACTGTGTTGCTAGGTTGGTCAGTTAGAACTATTTTTTCTGTTAGAATTCTTATGAATAAACAATATTTTGTCTTAATTGATAACTTTTAAGTTTAACTGAACTAATCAATGTTCCCATTATCTGTATATTTAAAAATATTCTGCGTAAGTGTTAAAGATGACTTTACACATCCAACGTACGCATCACATGTTCTTTAAATGAAAGGTTAAATTGGTTAAAAAGGTTGTCCGCGAGTCATGTCCATTTCAATTACTCGTTATTAATCGCCCTTTTTAAATTTGGCTATCGGATTCATCTCTTGTTCGTGAACGAAGGTAACTTTAATTGGCGTAGCTGTAATTAGCATATGATGAGCTCATTATGGGATTGGCTTGCGAGCTATTTTCTGATCAAAGCCTCGGCCATGTCGCGCGAACGCTCGTAGGCGTTGAAAGCCTGCAATAAGCGACTTCGCTCGCGGCGCGCGCCCGCATGGCCGTGGAAAGGGGGGAGGGGACATGACGGGAACGAAGAGGCCCAGCCATTTGTATGGGTATTCCACGGATGTTCCAATTAGCCATTTGCGTTAGCAGCTAATAAAAATTATACTCCCGGGTGAGATGATGGTGGTTCACGTAATATGCGATGAAATTTTGACGGTGACGATTATTGACGGATATTTATTTGTATATTATGTATTTATCAATATATTCATGTATTTACATATTTGTGTATTTACATATGTGTGGTTTACGGGATATTTAAGTAATAAGTTCATTGGAGCCCATGAGATGTATTATGAGTACATGACAGAGATAATGATGAGGTGAACAGCGATGGAGAAATGGTAAATGAGAATCAAAGTGAATGAGGATAACCCCTAAAACCCACAGCATATCTGACGAGAGCATATTTGCCAATGTCAGTCACAATTTCAACTGGTTGGGATCGAACGTACGCCCGAGCTGTGGAACTCTCTGTTGGCCTCTTTTCGTTGGCGTGTCCAACACTTTTTAACAATTGTTTTTGCGTACTGATTATATACACATGTACAACAATATCGACCCCCTCGATTGATTCGGAAGTCAAGGGTTTCATTTCTATAATATCGTTCAAGCTACATGCTTTTCCCATTTCCTCTTGCTACATAATTTTTATTTTTCTCATAACGTAATACTCGTTTTCGTATTTCAACTAAAACATAATTAGCTAACTTAGTTTTCTGGTGTGTGCGTTTCCTTTCGAATACAGTATGTACAAAATACGGTATAAAATAATATTTTATTTTCTCTAACTACACACTTTTGTTTGCAACATTTGCCCTCGATTCCAATTGTGCTCGGCAAATGAATACAAGTTGAAAATGAGCACAGAATCGAAGGAGAATTGTGCCGAGTAGAGTTTAGAAGACTGAAGACTAAGCAGGAAGTGAGCAAACGAAAGGTAACAGGGGCAGATTCTGGATCAGAGTCAGTACAGATGTTGCGGATATGACGGTGCACTCTTGAGAGAAACATAAAGATGCAGACTCTGAACAAACAATGATACTGGAGAAGTTGGGAAGAAGAAATGTGGAGGCAGGGGACGAATATACAAAAACAAAAGTAAAAGTAAAAGAGTTTGCACATATTATTGTATTACAAAAGCGAGGAGATTCCGGCAGCGTTAAACACCAGCAACAGGTTTCAGTAAAGCGAGAAGTTAGGTAAACGGTTTCCAAAGTTTTCAATTTCACAACTTTTGCATAAGCAAAGCATAAACAAAATTTGATTAAGAATAAACGTAATTAAATTTCTTATCTTTTCTTCATTCCCAACGCCTTTTCTCATTTCTACAGAAATACTTCAGCTAAACTGATAGAAATCTGCACATGAATGATTTCGTCCTACTTATTAAATTGACTCGCATTTCGCACTCCTCTCCCATTCATTTTCCCCTGTTCTCTTTTCTTCCCACTCCGACTCCTCCACCACTCTCCTCCTCCTCTGTTTCTCTTCTCTTCCTTTCTCCATGACCCCTCCTTCACTCTCACCCCTCTCCCCATCCTCTTCCCCTCTCCCCATCCTCTTCCTCTCCCCATCCTCTTCCCCTCTCCCTATCCTCTTCCCCTCTCCCCATCCTCTTCCCCTCTCCCCATCCTCTTCCCCTCTCCCCATCCTCTTTCCCTCTCCCCATCCTCTTTCCCTCTCCCCATCCTCTTTCCCTCTTCCCCATCCTCTTTCCCCTCTCCCCCATCCTCTTTCCCTCTCCCCCACCTCTTTCCCTCTCCCCATCCTCTTTCCCTCTCCCCATCCTCCTTTCCCTCTCCCCCATCCTCTTTCCTCTCCCCCCATCCTCTTTCCCTCTCCCCCATCCTCTTTCCCTCTCCCCCATCCTCTTTCCCTCTCTCCCCCATCCTCTTTCCCTCTCCCCCATCCTCTTTCCCTCTCCCCCATCCTCTTTCCCTCTCCCCCATCCTCTTTCCCTCTCCCCCATCCTCTTTCCCTCTCCCCCATCCTCTTTCCCTCTCCCCCATCCTCTTTCCCTCTCCCCCATGCTCTTTCCCTCTCCCCATGCTCTTTCCCCTCTCCCCCATGCTCTTTCCCTCTCCCCCATGCTCTTTCCCTCTCCCCCATGCTCTTTCCCTCTCCCCCATGCTCTTTCCCTCTCCCCCATGCTCTTTCCCTCTCCCCCATCTCTTTCCCTCTCCCCCATCCTCTTTCCCTCTCCCCCATCCTCTTTCCCTCTCCCCCATCCTCTTTCCCTCTCCCCCATCCTCTTTCCCTCTCCCCCATCCTCTTTCCCTCTCCCCCATGCTCTTTCCTCCTCTCCCCCATGCTCTTTCCCTCTCCCCATGCTCTTTCCCTCTCCCCCATGCTCTTTCCCTCTCCCCCATGCTCTTTCCCCTCTCCCCCATGCTCTTTCCCTCTCCCCCATGCTCTTTCCCTCTCCCCCCATGCTCTTTCCCTCTCCCCCATGCTCTTTCCCTCTCCCCCATGCTCTTTCCCTCTCCCCCATGCTCTTTCCCTCTCCCCCCATGCTCTTTCCCCTCTCCCCCATGCTCTTTCCCTCTCCCCCATGCTCTTTCCCTCTCCCCCATCCTCTTTCCCTCTCCCCCATCCTCTTTCCCTCTCCCCCATCCTCTTTCCCTCTCCCCCCATGCTCTTTCCCTCTCCCCCCATGCTCTTTCCCTCTCCCCCATGCTCTTTCCCTCTCCCCATGCTCTTCCTCTCCCCCATGCTCTTTCCCTCTCCCCCATGCTCTTTCCCTCTCCCCCATGCTCTTTCCCTCTCCCCCATGCTCTTTCCCTCTCCCCCATGCTCTTTCCCTCTCCCCATGCTCTTTCCCTCTCCCCCATGCTCTTTCCCTCTCCCCCATGCTCTTTCCCTCTCCCCCATGCTCTTTCCCCTCTCCCCCATGCTCTTTCCCTCTCCCCCATGCTCTTTCCCTCTCCCCCATGCTCTTTCCCTCTCCCCATGCTCTTTCCCTCTCCCCATGCTCTTTCCCTCTCCCCCATGCTCTTTCCCTCTCCCCCATGCTCTTTCCCCTCTCCCCCATGCTCTTTCCCTCTCCCCCATGCTCTTTCCCTCTCCCCCATGCTCTTTCCCTCTCCCCCATGCTCTTTCCCTCTCCCCCATGCTCTTTCCCTCTCCCCCATGCTCTTTCCCTCTCCCCCATGCTCTTTCCCCTCTCCCCCCATGCTCTTTCCCTCTCCCCCATGCTCTTCCCTCTCCCCCATGCTCTTCCCCTCTCACCCCATGCTCTCCCCTCTCCCCATGCTCTTCCCCTCTCCCCATGCTCTTCCCTCTCTCCCCCTTGCTCTTCCCCTCTCCCCCATGCTCTTCCCCTCCCCCATGCTCTTCCCCTCTCCCCCATGCTCTTCCCCTCTCCCCCATGCTCTTCCCCTCTCCCCCATGCTCTTCCCCTCTCCCCATGCTCTTCCCCTCTCCCCCATGCTCTTCCCCTCTCCCCCATGCTCTTCCCCTCTCCCCCATGCTCTTCCCCCTCTCCCCCATGCTCTTTCCCTCTCCCCCATGCTCTTTCCCTCTCCCCCATGCTCTTTTCCCTCTCCCCATGCTCTTTCCCTCTCCCCATGCTCTTTCCCTCTCCCCCATGCTCTTTCCCTCTCCCCATGCTCTTTCCCTCTCCCCCATGCTCTTTCCCTCTCCCCCATGCTCTTTCCCTCTCCCCCATGCTCTTTCCCTCTCCCCCATGCTCTTTCCCTCTCCCCCATGCGTCTTTCCCCTCTCCCCCATGCTCTTTCCTCTCCCCCATGCTCTTTCCCTCTCCCCCATGCTCTTTCCCTCTCCCCATGCTCTTTCCTCTCCCCCATGCTCTTTCCCTCTCCCCCCATGCTCTTTCCCTCTCCCCCATGCTCTTTCCCTCTCCCCCATGACTCTTTCCCTCTCCCCCATGCTCTTTCCCTCTCCCCCATGCTCTTTCCCCTCTCCCCCATGCTCTTTCCCTCTCCCCCATGCTCTTTCCCTCTCCCCATGCTCTTTCCCTCTCCCCATGCTCTTTCCCTCTCCCCCATGCTCTTTCCCTCTCCCCCATGCTCTTCCCCTCTCCCCATGCTCTTCCCCTCTCCCCCATGCTCTTCCCCTCTCCCCATGCTCTTCCCCTCTCCCCCATGCTCTTCCCCTCTCCCCCATGCTCTTCCCCTCTTCCCCTCTCCCCCATGCTCTTCCCCTCTTCCCCTCTCCCCCATGCTCTTCCCCTCTTCCCCTCTCCCCCATGCTCTTCCCCTCTTCCCCCTCTCCCCCCATGCTCTTCCCTCTTCCCCTCTCCCCCATGCTCTTCCCCTCTTCCCCTCTCCCCTCTCCCCTCTTCCCCCTTCCCTCTCCCCTCTCCCCTCTTCCCCTCTTCCCCTCTCCCCTCTCCCCCTCTTCCCCTCTTCCCCTCTTCCCCTCCTCCCCTCTTCCCCTCTTCCCCTCTTCCCCTCTCCCCCTCCCTCTCCCTCTCACCCTCTCCCCTCTCCCTCCATCTTCCCTCTCCCCTCTCCCCTCCCTCTTCCCCTCTCCCCCTCTCCCCTCCCTCTTCCCCTCTCCCCTCCCTCTCCCTCTTCCCCTCTCCCCTCCCTCTCCCTCTTCCCTCTCCCCTCCCTCTCCCTCTTCCCCTCTCCCTCCCTCTCCCCTCTCCCCTCTCCCCTCCCTCTCCCCTCTCCCCTCTCCCCTCCCTCTCCCCTCTCCCCTCCCTCTTCCCCTCTCCCCCTCCCTCTTCCCCTCTCCCCTCCCTCATCATCCTTTTCCTCCTTTGCACCCACAGACTTACGTACCTCAGGGCATCAATTGATGTCCTGCTGGGCTTCTGGCCAAGAAGGGCTCGTTCTCGTGGCCCGACGCTGGCAGGATATTCGATACTAGCTTTTGGCTGAAGTGTTGAAGGAGAATTATAGCGGTCGGCGGCACCGTTGTGTAGTTTCCCTGGCTTCAACCATCAACAACAGAGAAATGACTAACAACCGGGCCACGGACTGCGTGCGATTTTTCCTTCCCCTTTCTTGTCCTATCCTCGTCGCCCAGCGGGAGATCAGTCTCCCTCTTCGATGGAGTTCACTTACGGACTAATGACCTTAGCAATTGACGCGCCCGGAAACGTTAATAAAACAATCATGAATCATCTACCCCTGCCCTCATCCCCTTTCTTTTCTTTCCCCCCTCCTACCGTTCGCCCTCTTTCCTCTCCTCCCCTTTCCCTTCCTCTCCCTCCTCTCTCCTCCCCTCCCCTCCTCTCTCCTCCTCCTCCTCCCCTTTCCCTTCTTCTCCCTCTCACTCTCCTTCCTTCTCCACCCCCTCATCATACTCTTTCTTTACCTCTACCCCTCTCTCTCCCTTTTCCTTCTCATGCGCTCCTTCTAACCCTTCTTATCTCCATCTCATTCTTCCCTCGCTTGTTCCTCTCTCACTCTGCTCCCCTCCCCTCTCACTCTATCCTTTCTGACCTGCTCAGCGTCCTCCACCTGTCGGCGTCCGCGCGTCTGCTACGCGGTTATGTCAGCCCGCGGGTGCGTTTGCCGCGGCTCCTTTGTTTCAGGCGCTGCCGCCGCCGCCGCTGCGCCTGATGCGCAAGCTATTTTAACGCGTGACGAGAGTACAGCCGCTCGACCGCGGTGTTCTGCGAACTCTTTGACTCCCCGCAGTAAGGGTTTAACTGTCGGATCTCGTTAGCCATGCAAAAAATCCTTCCGGCTTCTCCGTGGAGTATTGAAGTTGTTTCTTTTCGTACTGACGGTCAAGTGAATGGGCAAGAGAAGTGCCCTTCTTTTAGGGACGTCATTATTTCATGACCCTTTTTGGATATGGACATTGTCGTTTTAATGCATTATGTCTGTTTTTTAGCGTCTAACTTGCTACTCAAAGCAAAAGTACACTCTTCGTTATTACGTAAGTTGACTCAACACTATTTACGTCCTTCCAGTCTTCATTGATCTCTCAGGTGCATTTTTGATAGAAATATTAGAAGAAATATTAGTTTCTGGGATTTTCTCGTATTAAATTGATGATGTATCATGTCTTTCATTTGTTTAGTTGTGATATATTAAGGAGAGAGGGATAGCAACGAAAGTAGATAAAGCTTTAGATCGTGTAATTCAATAATCACGATGGGTTTTATGGTACATAACTGTGATGAAGGTACGTGAAAGCGTTAAAAATGGGATTCAAGGAACAAGAGGAATGAGTGACTGGTGGAAACCAAAAGCTTCCATCATCTCATCGCTCGGCGATGGCTGAGATTCAAAGGTGGACAATGACCACTCTGGCCACTACGAATTGAGGGGAGATGTTTCTTTTTATCACAGTGCTAGAACACCTGGGAAGGGGTTTAATTGAACCACCTCGGATGACACGCCCTTGATGAGAGATAAGAGACTAATGTTAAAAACTTTCAGGTTTATAGTGAAGGGCCTCATTCTTTCTTGGTCATTGTTTCTCGGGAGAGATTAATGGATTAATAAATCCAAAGCCATGACATGAATATTCTGGGATGCAATTAAAAAACGGCTTTTAGGCCGAAGAAGAACGAATATAATGGTCACTCTTCGAGGCAACGGGGAATATACAAGGAAATCACTAAAAAAGCTCAAATCGCATTAAATCTATTTTCTAGATTTATTGTTTCGTACAAATGTGTTTGTAACGGGTGGCTGGTGATTGATCTAGTAACCTATCCCTAACGTGGGCGAAAGTGTTCTGAGTTTTCTATTGAACATCCTTTGTCTCCCAGCTCAGCCAGCAAGTTTGGATTCTCAAATTAGTCGCTAGGGTACTCCACAACAACGGACTCGGCCATGTTTATCCATAACTTGAGGTGTTTCCGACTTAGCGGGAATTGGGCGAGGTCGGTAATTGTTGTATGATATAATTGAATGAAGCATTATGCCAGAGTTGTTTGACATGTCGAAAGCACGACACGGCCTCTGCATTTTCCTCCCTGTCGCGTCTCCCTGCACCTCGGCCGCAATCAAATCCGCGTTCTGGGAGTGGAGAGACCAGTAAGCTTATCCACCTATTGATCGATTAATTATTTGGTTTTAGAGTGCGTCAACTACTATAGACATTCTTTCCGTAAGTTCAGTGCATGTTTTTATAGTGGTAGTTGACGGTGATCTTTCTCCGTTGGATGGTGAGATCCGGCGACGATCCACATATGGCTTACGGGGTTTACCCAACCACTTACAGCGGGGGGGACAGCCCCAATGGGACAAGCACCCGGCGTGCGAGCAAATGTAATGCATATAAGTGTGTGTGTGTGTGTATGTGTGTGTGTATGTGTGTGTATGTGTGTGTGTGTGTGTTTGTGCGTAATGTGTGAGGATAAGGCATGGAAAAGGATGGAAAGACCGCGCGCTGTCAGTTATAAAGACATTCTTGCTCCGCCATTGCTCCAGTATTCGCCTGGTATTGATTCCAAAAACCATGAAAAATTAACGATTTGAGGAGCCGGTCGCCAGCCACTAAATTCGTCGTAGCTATCCAACCAGTGTCGAAAATCCTGCAACCGCTTTCTCAGCGAAGTGCGCCAGTTTCGCACAAATATGTACCACATGCTTCAAGAAATGTATAAAGGCCCATTCACAATGTAAACGTAAACATAAGCATAACGCATAGACATAAACATTAACATAAGGGATAGACGGAAGTATTCACAATGTCTGACATAAACGTAAGCAAAATAAGAGTTTCTATTGGCTTTGAGACATATTAGTACTACTATTCGTTGAATGTGAGAATCGATTTCGAAGTATCGACTTTCTCCAGTGCTCTTATGGCGTTAGTTAGTCTATTGACTTCGCTCATATTTCGATTCTCAATTTTGAGTTAACGTACTGTGATTGGTTCATTTCTTATGTCTTACTTAAGCATAAGCACAGACGTTTGAAGCTTGCAAGCTTTTAAGTCAACGTCTTACATGTTATGCTTATGCGAACGCATTGTAAATGAGTCCGCTTGTGGACGTAGCCCTAACTTTTACGTTAACGCCATGCCTATGTTAATGTTTGCATTGTGGATGGGCCTTGATAGTGCGTGTGACATGGTGCATCACGTCCGTGCGGGAGAAATACTGTGGCGAGAACCGACCTCGTCTTGCGTGCGCGCACGTTGCGGCGCTCTCTCCGGGCGATCGAGAGCTCGCGAGGGCCTTGGCGGCGGCGGCGGCGGCGGCGGCGGCGGCGGCGCTTTCATCGTTGCGGGCGGGCGAGGCTCGGCGATGCGGCCGCGTGGAATGTCGGGGCGATGAGGTAATCGGGGATTTCATCCGGCGGCGGCGATCGCTTCGTATTGGCGAATGAAATCGACTGACACCTGCGCCAGTGGATCGGCATGCCGCTGCCCAAGGTGATGGCCCGATTCCAAAAAGCACCGGGGCGTAATGTGTGTGTGTGCGAGCGTGTACGTGTGTGTGTGTGCGCGAGCGTGTGCGTGTGTGTGCGTACGCGCGCGCGTGTGTGCGCGCGTGAGCGTGTGTGTGTGCGCGTGCGTGCGTTTGCGCGTGAGCGTGTGTGTGTGCGCGTGAGCGTGTGTGTGTGCGCGTGCGTGCGTGCGTTTGCGCGCGCGCGCGTGCGCGCGCGTGTCTGCGCGCGCGTGTGTGCATGCGCGCGCGCGTGTGCGTGTGTGTGCGTGTGCGCGCGCATGTGTCTGCGTGTGTGTGTGCGCGCGCGTGTGTCTGCGTGTGTGTGTGCGCGCGCGTGTGTCTGCGTGTGTGTGTGCGCGCGCGTGTGTCTGCGTGTGTGTGTGCGCGCGCGTGTGTCTGCGTGTGTGTGAGCGCGCGTGTGCGTGTGTGTGTGCACGCGTGTGTGCGTGGGTGTGTGTGTGTGTTCGTTGATGAGGTAACTTTCGCTATCCGTCCTGTTGATTTTTTTCGCCCCACAGCACATTTTAGAATGTTTTACGAGTCGCGATCGTAGATAATAGTTTATGGTTTACGCCCTTCGTCGGATTGGAATAGTTGAAATGTTGAAGTTTCGGATTTGTACTCGTTTTTTTGCCTTCTCGTTTCAGCTACTGCTTGGGAACTGGAAGATCAGCTTAAGGTGGAACGTCGTAAACCATTAAGTTATTACGCGCATGAGCATCATCACTCCATTTTTAGAAATAACTTTCGAGAATGTAAAGTATGATGAACCGAGTTTAGCCATGAAGTTCAAATAAAGCACGAAAATAAACACAGTATTGTTGTATGCAAAATATATCACAAATACATTTAATGTTGTTGTAAAATATCCTTTAAAAGGTTAATTAATTAACTTTTTCAGTCAGTACATCACATTCAAAGGACATAATCCATTCAAGTCACTGCCATGAGGGTGCAAATTTTTGACGTTATAGGCTTCAGATTTTGCTTATCAGTGCACTCACATAATGAACGAATGCAGGTGCAGCTAAAGTCCAGGCGGGTCTCGTAAAGCTGCTCCCAAACGACTCATAAAAACCTTCACAGAAAAACTTGCCGGGCTTTCCTTGGACGCCTAAACCCCTCAGGCCGCGGTTCGTGAATACACAATCACATTCCCGTCTCATATTTCTTGTTCTCAGCCACTCCTCGAATAAATGTCCTTGCTGCTGTTCTTAGGAGGCGACCTTTAATTGCTCGGCAAATCGAGGCGGTCAGGTTGTCGTGAGTGTGGCCTTCCTCGGGTCGGTTCCAAGAGCTCGTTGCACGTTCGCAGTGGTCCAGAGGATGTTGGTTTTAGAATCTTAAAATTACTTACACTTCAAGGCGAAAAGTGTTCTGAATAGTTCACAAAATAATTACAATGATAGAGAGGGGTAAAGGCATATGGCGAGACTGACGAAAAACAAATTTATAAAGTTTAGAAAGAATGTTCTTAGGCGTGCAGATCTTTTTTAGCAAAACTTCCAACATCAATGTTCGTTACTTAATACTATAAATACAAAACGCGTGTAATCATATATTTGTAAAACTTCTGTACACCTTACCTTGCTCGAAGAACACTTTATAATTTTTCATTTATTGTCAGGGATCATCAAGTCACAGTCAAGGAGAACTTTGCAAGAGCCGATAATCCATATTTTGCTTTTGCTGCCGTATTGTGGAGACGAATCTTAATTATTTTCAGATGAGTATAATAGTTTTGTGTCTCTCTCGTTTTCATATACTGCCGGTTGTGGCATCTAACACGTATAATGAATGTAACATGACATGGACGTGGAGTATTTCTATTGATAATGGTGCTGCTGGCTGAGGCGAGATTTACGTCCCACTTTCATCATCAGGGTGCGATCGTTTTATGACCAAAGAGATTGCGACGTGGGATATCGCTTCTGTGATTGGTTGACCAACATCACTATATACGACCCGCATAGTTCCGCCTTCCTCTCCTTGCAACCAAAGACTTGTCATAGTATTTTTTAGCACAGTTACTCCCAGTGTGTTAGGCGGTGTAAACAATCATACGCACGCTAATTATTCTCACGTATCTGAGATGCAGTTAATGCAAGCTGATGCGATATGACCCACGATAATATTTATAACATGACTATATTTATGAATGAGATTAATAAGCATATTACATGTAACCTTTGGCGAACCCGCGAGGGTGGGAGAAGCCACTGATACTCGTAAATACATATAGCATTTACGAATTTCTGTACTAACGAAAGTCATTCAATGTATCAATTCTTTACGTTATAAATATTTAATATAAGTCATCAACTATGGATACATTTTATAATGAGAATAAATGAAAAATTCTTTACAAGAAATCACCAAGTTGGTGGGACACTATACTTCCCCTCCAAGAAAATTCCTGGGTGAGCCTCTACGCGCACACAATGAAAGATATATAGATATCATTATTTTTGTTGTGGCGCACACATGCTAAAACCTCTTCTCTATGTATCTTTGTAAGTTCTTAAGAGTAAAGACACTAGATATTGAAGGTAAATAATGTAAATAATGAATACAGAAGTATATTATTAGATATATCATCTTATTAATTTGTAAAAATCCTAAAAAACATCAACAAAGTCAAAATTAAATTTAAAAAATCCTTGAGCTCCGGACACCCCTGTTGGTGATGTATACCAGGGTAATTCTAGGGTTAAAAAGATAGAGAAAGGGACAGAAGGAACTGCATAAATTAGCACACGTGGGGCACACGTGGAAGTAAAATTAGATAGACAGTTGAGCACGTGGGAAAAGGAAGACATTATTATATATAAACCCCATCCAATCTACCGTTAGGGGCAATTCCACAGGCATGTCCACAGGCATGCTTGTAGAAACCTGGCCATATAAACAAATTTCAAATGTAACAAGTTGTTCTAACGATAACGCTTCTTGTGGAATAAACTCAACTCTCTCTTTCTTTTGACTATTTTGAGCTCTGGAGGAGTAATTGCGTGTCGGGGTGGGGCTGTGTCGGGGTGGGGCTGTGTCGGGGTGGGGCTGTGTCGGGGTGGGGCTGTGTCGGGGTGGGGCTGTGTCGGGGGGGCCTGGCCTGTGGCGGGGGGCCTGGCCTGTGGCGGGGGGCCTGGCCTGTGGCGGGGGGCCTGGCCTGTGGCGGGGGGCCTGGCCTGTGGCGGGGGGCCTGGCCTGTGGCGGGGGGGGCTGGCCTGTGGCGGGGGGGCCTGGCCTGTGGCGGGGGGGCCTGTGGCGGGGGGGCCTGTGGCGGGGGGCCTGTGGCGGGGGGCCTGTGGCGGGGGGGCCTGTGGCGGGGGGCCTGTGGCGGGGGGCCTGTGGCATGGCAGACGCGACGCCGCGGCGGTGACGGGGGCGGACGCTAGATTGGCGGCGGGTGGGAGCAGGGGCGGCCGCGGCGCCGGGCAGTGCTTGGGAGGCGAGCGGCTGGAAGGTCGAGGCGGCGTGGCGCGCGTTTCCGCAGCCGCGCGCAATTATTCCTTGGCGAGACGAGCGCCTTTGAATGGGCGCCGCAGCCGGATCTGCCGGCGGCGGCGAGGGCGACTGTCGTGTGAGAGGCGGCGGTGACGAAGGCGGCGATGGGGACGTAGACGCGTGTATACTGGGATCAGCGTGGTGGAGGGGCGGCGGCGAGGGGAATGCCGGGGGAGGGCGGGGAAGGTGGAGATGGCGGAGGGGACTGTTGAAAGCGTGCGAATCGGCGAATGACGCATTGCCTGACTCCCGAGGACCAGAGCATTGTCGTATGGAGATGAGACGGTAGCTCATCAGAAATTATTGAATGAATTATGGACCACATGTAGAGAATTTGTGAATCAGTCTTCGAATCTATTGTTTTAAAAATACTAAATTCTAAAATATTTGAAAATTAATGAAAAGTGTAAATAAAAGAATAAGTACCGAACCATTTAATATGTAACATATTTTCTCTTTTATTTTGCAGGTAAGCCATGAAAAATTACTTGCACACATGACTGCACATAACGCATTGCACCATGGATCAGATGAAGTTGATACAGAGTTTGAAATCAGAAGACTACAATTGGGTGAGATATAGTTGATATTTTCCTTTTGGAAATGAAGATGAACTCTCGCATTCTGTTCCTTAATATTTTTCTTTTCTGTCAAATGATATTTGTAATCAAATAATAATTTTGGGAAGTGGGAAAAGAACGATTTGCCAATTACACTATCCTCATCTACGTTTGATGTTATTTCTTCCTTTCACTATTGTAATAAAACATTAAAGAAGTGAGAAATAAAAAAAATGGTTAAAAATAAACAGCTATAACTCACATGTAAAATAACAAGTAGCACATGACAATCAAGAATGGAGTTCGAAGTCTTGTGGACTTCTGTTAATTTATCCAAATAATAATTACGATTGAATTCAGCTCTGCTGGAGCGTTGTAAACAAATTGACAAAAGTAGCATTCTACATTAACACATTTTTTTACAAATTAAAGTAAAAAGTCATTAAATATTCAAATACAAATTCATTGTTACAAATGCGGGTACTAGATATTCAAGGGTAATTGGTCACAAATGCGATAATAAACATTAGAATGTTTAGATGATGAGCATTTTTCGTGGCGGCTGGCTGTGACATTGAAACCACATTACTCTTTCATCTAACATGCCGCTGATCATAAGAATGTATTTAATTAGAGCGTAAAATGGTTTTGCTGATTAAGAACGCTATAAATCCTTATATGCTAGCGCTCTTTTTCTTACTAGAGGTTAAAGCCATTGTAGGAGAGCTGCACATGGCCAGAATAGGCGAAGGCCTCCTGGGAGGTGGTCTGTTATATTCACCGGCTACTTGATATAGTGCACATAAATCCCACATGGGGCGTCATTATGCTCCGTATTTGCCTTGCAGTAAAGGTCTCAGTATCCAGTGAATTGACTTTACCGTCTATTCGCAGCTAGTCCTCAACAAAAGTTTATGGTTTTCATCGAAAACCGTAAATTGAAATACCGTTTTTTTTTAATAATTAACCGTGTTGTAAGGTTTGGGTCTGTACGACCCGAAAGAAATTTGTTTTGCTCACACAGGCATGCTTAACTGGTGAACATTTTGATACTTTCTGAATTTATTTATCTAAATATTTTAAAGTACTCGTATGGAGATGTGGTTTTTTTGTTACAGTTTTCTTAAAAAATGTAATTCGTAGCTTCAAAGTTACTTTGCGAGTATATCTGACCCGTTTGTCAAACATGAACTACATTATTATGTATGGTATGAGAATTGGAAATACGGTAGAATTTTGTTTTAATAGGATATAATTTATGTAGGCAAGTATGTTCTACTTCTGCTGAGAAGGAAGAATAAAATCAGAGTATGACAGACCAGTCTGACCTTGTGAGTAGTTAGCTCCAATTGCAATTTCACACGTGATTATTTTTATATGTCGTCGAATTTGGACAGTTCTAAAAATAAAAGTAATAATTCTGAATACAAATGGATAAATTAATTCTGAACTTGTTCTCAAGTAAGCAACAGAAAAGTAAATTTTACATTTTTTAATTCATTACATCCTTTGCTTCTAACGATTTTCTAATGGCTGAAAAAACAGAATTTCAGCGCGTTTTCACGAGATAAAGATAGTAATACTACGAGAAAGAAACGCAAATTATTTTAGATCTCAATCAAATTAAATAAGCTGCTCATGACCATATCAATTTATCAGTGCATTAGTTTGCAAGAGGAAATAATCAACCATTTTGTGTTACAATATGATTGGCATTTTTACACCCAAGATTTTACGTTTCAATTCATCCTGATTGAAAAAAACGATGTTATTGGTGGACATTGATAAATGTCTCCTTAGTGAGTATAGGGCTTTCTGGAATTATCACACGAAATAAGACCTTGCAACAATGGTCTGAAAATAACACTCAACAATTTCTTCAGGATTTATTGGCCATTTGTAAAGATGTAAATATTTTCCAATATATAATGGAAATAAAATATATTTTATGTCGTATTTGTGGTGAAACGTAATTGTAAATTTGAAACACATTTACAACAAAGTATTGAAGCACGAGCAATTGAATAACTTCAGATAATAATAATAATAATAATAATAATAATAATAATAATAATAATAATAATAATAATAATAATAATAATAATAATAATAATAATAATAGCTATTGTACAATAACATTCTAGGTTGATTCAATAAATCCCTGTTTAATCATCGTTAGTGTATAAAAAAACTTTTCGGGTACTATAGATTCGAACAGTACTCAAGGGATAAATAACCGGGGAGTTTTCTTGGATTCGTAATATCAGTATTTGAAGGGTAAAAGAGTTTGAGTACCTGTTATTTAGAATCATTCTCTTTATTCACAAAAGTGAAGAGGCACATTCCTGAATATTTTTTGTATTTGCATATCCACAGAGTTTTCTGTAATCTTTTGTATTGAACTCTCATCAACACAAAGAACTGTTTGCTCCGAGAAACTGAGCGGCGGCACTCACCATAAGTTTTTCAGGTCAATGAGATTTCGTCTTCTGTTGTAAGGGGTACGGCATTCCCCACTTCTATTTTACAAATGTGCCACTCTTTGTTATACAAGATGAAGGCTCTCCAAATCAAAGTTGATCTACACGAAAAGTCTTTTGGACAAAGGCTGGATAGTTGCCCATCATACTTGAGAGAGTAGATGTTAACCTTTCCCCCCCCCTCTTTGATTCGTCTAAAGAATAACACCCTGCAATTGTGAATAAAGCAATTCTTAACATCACTATAATTCACGAAATTCAATTATCACCGGAAGGTGAAGTGAGTACTGTGCTTGATGAAAAAGATAATATAAGCTAAATACATTTATCTCTTAAGAAAATGTCTGTTTACTTTAGGAATACTTGAAGTAAAATGCAGGTTGGGTTGATTTATTGAGTGCGAAGAGCGATAAGGCTAAAGAACATTTGACTTTCAAATTTTAACCTGCTGAATCAATTTCTTACAGCATTCATATAGTTACCTTGTCCATTCAAGCAATTTATCACTATTACACTAGCAATTCATTTGCTCGTTTTTTGAAAACACGATAACAGCGAGTTCTAATTCTGCCTACGAAACTTTTCCAGTGTTACAGGAATTTTTATGTTTTCGCAATAGAGAATATATATGAATACTGAATAATAGGGTGACAATTAGATATCTTTTGTGTATTGGCCCGTTTTGCGTGATATGTTGTTGAAGGCTTGCACATCGTTGACTGATTGATTACAAAGAACACCAAGATGGTAATGTTTGAGACTTAATGAACTTATTTGAATTAAATGGATTAATTTGTGAAACAGGAAATTTCTGCGTTCCTCCGTGGCTAATAATCGATACTTCAGGTGAAGAGTCTGTGCTGCTTATTTTTTTAACATGCTCAGAGTACATTTCAGAATAAAGTAGCGGGTTAGAAAAATACTGAAAATGTTTATAATCCGGACAGTTAAGTAATTTAATTTCATTAATATTTTCATGAATATCATTTCGCGTGAATTTTTCAGCATTGTTTTCTGGTATTACAGAGTGATAAATTAGAAAATCCTTTAGTGCTAAGTGGACTAGACTAATTTTCCTAAATACCTGATTTGATGATAATTTATTCATGGTAATATAAAAACATTTATTTTTTGTTATTTTGTACGGGAGGAACACGATTTCCTGACTTGTAAAAAAAGAAGGGTTATTACAGCTGAGATAAAAATAAATATCTCCATCATACACGCACGGCACATCAACAAAGGTTCTTTCATATATAACTGTTCTAACACTTGAAAAAAATACTTACAAAATGAATCAATGCCTACCGTCCTTCTAGTATTCTCCGTTGCATTTACCCAGGGAACGTTTTTGAGGTGTATATTGAATAAAAAACTTTCTCTGTGTTCTGCATTCTAAAATATTTCCGAATGAAAAAATATGAACGTGTGGCCTAAATTCATTAAAATTAAGCAATAAAGAAAACAATATCACAAAATTACGATGTTGGATGTTTTCAACAACAAAAAATGAAAGCTTGTTTTTCTTGGCCCTGTGAGCTTTTTGATCTTTAATATCACTCTGGTGGTCGGGATCATATTTTCTGATCTAGCAGAAATTATTTATACATTTTGAATCAAATGCAGTATCAGTTCGGAGAATATAGTTCTCGTAGACGGCTAATCTGAAACCATCCCAGATCTTTTAACATTTACATTCAAAGCAATGTATGAAATTCGCAAAGATCAAAATATTCTTGCTCGTAATGAGAAGCAATAATGTGTATTGACAAGGAACACAGATTAAATAATGAAGGTATCTGAAGTGGTATGTTATATTTATTTTTTTAATTCCTTCCAATAATGTATTAAAGTAGTACGCATTAAGATGAGCAATGGATGAAAAAATCATACTTTTACGAAATAATTATTAATTCAACGCATTACTTGATAGCCGTGAATGTAAAACAAATGATTTTATGTAAGAAATAAAATGTAGAATGTCTTCACAACAATAAATTATTTCAGGTCTTGCAAGAAAACGATGATATAGACATTTTTTCCGTTTCTTCCTTCTCTTTCGGAGTCTTGGGTACCCTGCCTCGGTGGCCATCTCTCGATTCCGCGGAAGCGAAGTCCTTTTCGTTCCGAGGAACGAGATTCGCATCTCGTTCTCGACAGCTCGTCGACTTTTTGCCCAGTCGACCTTCCACCTCGGCGGGCGGCCGAGAAAGGCCATGGCCGCCTGCAACCCTGCTTCCCACCCAGCGCTCGCTTGCTTCCTTTCTCGCCGCACCGCATCGCGACGGGGCCTTGCAGTGCTGCGGTGCACCACTCGCGGAAATGTGTGTATTCTTCGTTAGGCCCTGTGTAGATTGGGAGATCTGTTGAACCACCCATTTCTGTCTCGTACGGAACGGTCCCAAAGTGGAAAGCAAATTCAGGACGGGTAATATAGGATGGGGTTCTATTTAGAATATAGGGAGAGAAGTTCTGTGAAATAAAATAGCAACTCAGGAAACTGAAGTAGAAATTTTGTTTTTGACACGTGGAAACCTCTCTTACCTTCTTGTGTACTTAGGCCTCCAGATAAAATAGTAGAAGAACCCACGTGCAAAATCAATCTTCAGCATCAAATCATAAAACAAATAAAGTCAAATAAGTATAATTTTGTAAGGATTACTTTTTAAAATGGATTACCAATATTACTAATTTCAATCATACAAATCTATACTAGCAGATTTCAGAAATTCCAACAGAGAAGAATCGTGAAAAAATGTAATTCGGCCATTCCCTAAAATTCAGCCGAAGTAATAGTTCTATCTAAAGGAATTTGAATCTTAGGTCAGAGATTCGTTACATTTAACTTCGGTTTTCAAAGAAGCTGTGACATTTTTTGATAGATAAGTCTTCATTTGTGAATATAGTATGAATTATAGAATAATGTTATAAAAAGTGCTTACTTTCTGTTAACGTCTAACAAACAACAACAAACAAAATGCCAAAACCCACTATAAAATTTACCAGAATATCTCCTGCTTGCGTTTCTGCCATGCCTGTGTTATTGATTTAGAGCCTCCACGCATGCAGAGAATCCACGCACCACCGCCGCACCCATCCCACCAGCTCCTTTCACACGTCCAACCCCGACCTCCAGGCCGCGCTAAACCTACAAGAGGGCACCTCCGAGGTGCACCGTGCTGGAGGTCGACTGCTCACTCTGAGGTCGTTCGATACACATTCCTCCAGCGTTTTTTACCGGTGCGAAATGACGCTTTTCTCCGGAGGAACGTAAAAAAAGGCGTAGCCCGCTCGAAATGACCGTGCTAAAGTCTTACGAAGTCGAAAAGAAGTCGGAGGGCCAACTAGACTTGGTCTCCTTGTCCACTAATTATTTTATTTACAACGCCTTATTTCACTAAAAAAATAAGTGCTACATGCTACGTGGGAAAATAAGTCATAACGTTATTGACACAATTAACATTAATACATGCGGTTGATTTTAATTTTTACCAATTTTACAGAGTTGCCAAATGACAGGGATGAAGGGGAAACCTTCCAAAATTTTTAGAGAGTTGACGTCCTTCTCTTTTCCTTCCACCATGCGTGCATAGGGAGAGGATATAAAATTGAAAATTCAAAAATACAGGAATAAAAACATTGTAAGGTAAAATAATAGTTTTGTAAGGTAAATAATTGTATCTTCTTCTCCTTTCAATACATTCCCTTAGGCTCGAATAATGTTTTCTGCATTATTAAGAATATGTAGTAGACAAAAGATAGACAATCCACGACGTTGGCGCTCGACTACGCGCGCGGCCGCCACGCACACTAACGAGTAAAAGTTTACTGTATTAATTTCCTCGATTCCTTTGGAACGTATTGAGTTCCAATTAGTACAATTAGTGCAGTTTTTTCAAGATAAATGAAACAGGTTATGAGTTTTCATGTTGTCGGTTTCTAATAATAAATATTATTTGAATTATTTATGCTTCTAAGACTCAATGTAACGACTTAATCTACAGCGAGAAAATAAGTTTAATTTCAAAAACATGTCAACACACAGAATCAGATTACATCCCAAAAACAGAAATATTACTTTTACTGTGTATATAAATGTTACTTTTACTGTATATATGATGAATACACAACATACGTGGCTTTTTGTGTGTTCCTTCACGCCCGCAATTATATTTCTATGAGAAGTAGCAAAACTTTTAGAACTTAGCTGCATATGCCCCCGCAACTTCGGTGCGGCAATCACCGTTTGCTTTACACCGGCCTCTCCCAACAGGAAGGCAGCAGCTAAGCACAGTATTAGATGATTGGAACCGAGACACAAGTCATGTACGTGTTCACCCTGTCCAGGAGTGCACAATGTGATTACATTAGTCATTACGACTAAATAGACAACTGTCATTCAGAAATGAAACAAAATTGCTTATGGAAGGACGTCTATGTCTATTGAAGAAATAAAATCCGCAAATTATTGCATATATATAGAAACAATGCCGCCAGCATTTTCGTTACCAGAGGGTACCACTGGCCACTAATGGGTTAATTGGGAAACGTTCTTGCGCTTCTGTTTCTTGTTACCACTTGTATTGCAACGTTAGTTATCCAGTAATTACAGCATGTACTCAGATTCGTGTGTAACAGACGAAACGGAATATTTTTTTAATTAAAAAGATTGAAGATCGTGCTGGAAATTGGTGACATTCCCAAACGGTGCCCTCTGCACGCAAATTGCTTATCACAGCAAGTGTTCAGTAAAATTTACTACTCACGAAATGAGAAGTTCGCTTGGCAACGAAGCTTGCCGGATATCCGGAGCTCCTTTGTCGTCGTCCGATGGAGATGTGGAGTGAGGGGCGTAGCCGGGTGGGGCAAGTGGGCGGGGCGGGGCGGAGCGGAGCGGAGGCGACTGCGGCCTGCGAGGCAAGCGCGGGCGAGAGACAGATGAAGGTCGCGCCGCACCGGTCCTTTCACCAGAGCAGCGCACACGCGCTTAGTAGCTGCCTCGTCGCGTCTGTTATGCTTTGTTCAGGCTAGAGGACGGGTTTTTTGACGGGTTCTAAAACACTTGAGCATCGCCCAAGACGGGAAATGTACTTTTCCGCTAGCCAGATGAGCCGTGGGCCAGCCTCATTAATGCCTCATTGTATCAGATCAATGCACGCAGTTTGAGGTTATCGAGGTTACCGATAGTTTTTCCCGAGTGATTTACTCTGTGCTGATATAATTCAAAGATATTTTGTAAAAAAAAAAAAAAAAAAACACCTGATAAAAATCTTGTCTAAAAGCAGATAACAATATGCGTGAGAGCGTAGGCTTCCGCGGCCGGAGTCAGTATTTACTAGACCATTCTGCCTCAGGCCAACAGGCCAACCGGCCAACCGGCCAACCGGCACTCAGGTAGAGGAGAAACTGAGCCTGATTTAAACTCGTGCGCAATACATCTCCGCGCATTATGCCCTGAGGAAGGTGTCAGAATGGCGACCGAAACGTCGGCACCTTCGCCATGGACGCGGCGTCACCCGGACAGCCTAGTAAATACTAACAATATGCGTGTGAATTGATTCAACAAACGGATGTGAACGAAGAGGCCAAAAATATAATTTCAGATATCCCGCGTTGTATATCATCATCACGATTGTAATAAAACTCGAGAGAGACAAAATTGTAAATAACCAAGTTACGCATGTAAATAATATTTCTTGAAAAGGATGTTTCAAACGTCCTAAAAGTTTGGAAGAAAAACTACAAGCCGAACCTCTTCCAGTGAAGTGAAAAAGGTAGTAATATTTCGTTAATATTCCGTCAGTCTTTTGTATTATTTGCCTCACATTATATCCACCAATATATTTATTATACATCAATTTGTGCAAATGAAACTAAGTTGTTAACGCAAAATAATTATTTTTTTCAATGATGTCATTATTTTTTTTCCTGCTGTATCTTCCGGGACGAGGAATCTGAGGAATGAGATGAATCTCAACAGGCGGTAGACGCTGCAGTTCTGACCAGCGAGGAACCTTGAAAGAGATGGACTGCAACAAAGTGCTCGAAGCTCATGGAATTCCACCATTGTTTGTTCACTGAACTTCTTAGAATGGAAGACGTAATAGAATTTTTCCATTTCATGGGTAGTCGTTGTTTCTTCTTTTCACTTCACTTTTGTTTTCCATGGAAAATAGGTCGTTCTGAGACAAAATTTAACAATAATACGCTAGTATTTTTTACCACTTCTGAACAAAAGCCTCTTTATACCACACAACGCATGGAATTTCAGAAGCTGGTAAGGATATGATTAAGTATTATATTAAATGATATTATGACGCGGCGTCACCCGCACAGCCAAGAAGTCAAGGTTAAAACATAACGATATTTCAAACAATGTTTCTTCAAAATAAAGTAAACATGTAGTTGATGATTGTTGAAGTAACTGGCCAAAAATAAGATATTGATGGATCGTCTTGTGGGACGTTTGTGTATTATCATATTTTAATTATTAAAATAATTTACGAGAGTAATACAAAAAGTATCTGCACTCAATGTTTATAATTGTTTACAATAGGATAATATTTACTATGAGACCATTTCCACACAGACACCATGCTCTTGGATACCCTGAGAATAGAAAAAGGATTTTCTATTAAACAACGAGGCTTGTGGACTGCTTCCTCACGTGTAGGTCGGAGGCAAATCTTCAGCCCCTTAAGGCATCTTCAAGTGGACCAAAGAGATCGTAATTAGACAAGATCAGAACTGTATCCTGAATGCTCTGACACCTCCAAATACACACTTTGAAGATCTATGACAGCAGTATGTGAATGCGTTGTTGTCTTGCAACAAAAGAATCTCTCGACGATCCATCTCAGTTTTCTCATATGCCAACACGGACTAACGTTCATATTGTTTTCCTCATGAATAGTCACTCATCGGTTGTACATAATTCGGGCACGCTCTTGATCAATATTGAGATTAGTAGTGGCATAGGCTGAAGATCTTTTCTCATCCTGCGGGCTTGTTTGATTTTTGAATGGATCAATCCACTAATAAACTCTTTGCTATGAAAGAATATTGCACTCACATTGTGCGGAAAGATTTCTAAGGAATTCAGCTTTCGCTAACTTAAGAATATTCACAAATAGTAATTACAAAAGCCCGTTATTGCTTTGTGCAATCGGAAGGTGGATCAACCACATTTACATCTTAGAAATTGAATCGAACATATTTACCATAAGCAAAGTGAACAGTGTCATCTTAGGTTGGCAAGTACACAAAGCTTTAGTCACCTACGGACGATTAGAAAGAAATTTCATACTTAGTGCCTCACCCTCATAATTTACATTTAAGTTAGTATAATTAGTAAGTTAATCGTGTAAGCCGGGTTATACTGCAGAATAACACGGCTCATACGATTTGTGAGCCGTGTACGATTTGTGATACGATTGTATCGTACTCTCATGTGTAAACATACATTCGCCGACCCCGTTGAAGAAACAGTATAGTTTAATGGTAACATTCAATGATAAATAAGCATATTTAAAGGTGAAATCAGAATTTCTGAACTGAAGGCACCTCCAAGACTATTTTACTGAATTTGTGTGTAATGTAATTATCAAAAAGAGCATACTTTCTCATGTGACAGTACAGGGAAGTGATGTATTGGCAGCATGATACATTGAAGGAAAGAAATAGCAGTTTGCATAAAACACTAAGAAGTAAGAATCCAGTAAATGAAGTTATATTAACAGCAATATACAGTAAACAAATTCGGTGGATATAACGCATTGAGATACATCGAATACTCTAAAGCGAGGTGAACGCATAAAGCTGAAAATATTCAGCTCGTATAGCAAATAGTGTAAGGGGCAGCGGTGGATTAATATTGAGGTGAAGGGTCACCCGTTCTTGGATCAAATAACATAATTCTCAGCGATGAATCGAATGCACTGAGAGGATATTACTGCAGGCGAGATTTGCACTCCTAGGGTCGTGGCGATGGAGGTGGAATTCTTGGTGTTCAAGGATGGGAGCAATTGTAGGTCGGTACCCAGGGCGTGAGAGGTGGCGGGAACGGTGGTGGTGTTAGTGGTGCCAGCGAGGAAAATTGTAGGTAGGTGGAAAGGGCATGGGTGAGGGAGGGAACAACTGCAGAACGGTGGCGAGAGCGGCAACCGTGGTAGTGTTGGTGAAGAGGGCCAGGCA
Source organism: Gryllus longicercus (assembly GCA_038098605.1). Lineage (NCBI taxonomy): Eukaryota > Metazoa > Arthropoda > Insecta > Orthoptera > Gryllidae > Gryllus > Gryllus longicercus. The sequence continues at coordinate 182,020 of JAZDUA010001139.1, forward strand.
GAGGGGAAGATAAAGACGATAGTAGGTTCGTGGCGAGGGGATGACCAAGTGATAGTGTTGGTGGCAAGGGCGAGAGCGAGAGCGAGGACGAGGACGATTAAAGGCAGGGAGGGAGGCAGGGAGGGAGGCAGGGAGGGAGGCAGGGAGGGAGGCAGGGAGGGAGGCAGGGAGGGAGGCAGGGAGGGAGGCAGGGAGGGAGGCAGGGAGGGAGGCAGGGAGGGAGGCAGGGAGGGAGGCAGGGAGGGAGGCAGGGAGGGAGGCAGGGAGGGAGGCAGGGAGGGAGGCAGGGAGGGAGGCAGGGGAGGGAGGCAGGGAGGGAGGCAGGGAGGGAGGCAGGGGAGGGAGGCAGGGAGGGAGGCAGGGGGAGGGAGGCAGGAGGGAGGCAGGGAGGGAGGCAGGGAGGGAGGCAGGGGGAGGGAGGCAGGGAGGGAGGCAGGGAGGGAGGCAGGGAGGGAGGCAGGGAGGGAGGCAGGGAGGGAGGCAGGGAGGGAGGCAGGGAGGGAGGCAGGGAGGGAGGCAGGGAGGGAGGCAGGGAGGGAGGCAGGGAGGGAGGCAGGGAGGGAGGCAGGGAGGGAGGCAGGGAGGGAGGCAGGGAGGGAGGCAGGGAGGGAGGCAGGGAGGGAGGCAGGGGAGGGAGGCAGGGAGGGAGGCAGGGAGGGAGGCAGGGGAGGGAGGCAGGGAGGGAGGCAGGGAGGGAGGCAGTGGGGAGGGAGGCAGGGAGGGAGGCAGGGAGGGAGGCAGGGAGGGAGGCAGGGAGGGAGGCAGGGAGGGAGGCAGGGAGGGAGGCAGGGAGGGAGGCAGGGAGGGAGGCAGGGAGGGAGGCAGGGAGGGATGCAGGGAGGGAGGCAGGGAGGGAGGCAGGGAGGAGGCAGGGAGGGAGGCAGATAGGGAGGCAGTTGTAGTGTTGATTGAGAGGGCGCGGTCGAGGCGAGGGTGAGGACGGAGGACGGATTGGGGGGAGGGAAGGAGGGTGTCTGTGTGGTTGGGTGGGACACAAGGGCGAAGGCGGTGGTGGTATTAGTGAGAGCGAGGGCGGTAGTAAATAGATGGCCAGGGGGCCAGTGCTATTATTGGTGGCGTGGGCGTGGGCGTGGGCGTGGGGCGTTTGCGTGGAGGCGGTGGCGGTGACGAGGGCCGCGCCGTTAAAGGAGTGCGCCGCAGGCCGCGCCGTCTCTCTCGATTCAATTTTCATATTTCGCCGCGCCGGGCGGTGGGCGCGGGGACGCGGGGCGGCGCATGCGCCGTGTGGCAACCGCGCGAGAAGCCGTGCGGAACTCGGCGCAGTGACCGGGCGCGGCCCCTCGCTCCGCCCCGCCCGCCCGCCAGCCGCCCCCAGCCCCCAGCTCAGCAAAGCAGCGTCTTCGTCCATCGAGGGCGGCTGCCCTCGGGGACAACGCCTGCTACCTACGCAGCGCTGGACACGACGTATTCTGCTCGAAAGCTTTGCTGCTTCGCTCTGCCTGTTACAATGATTACAATTTCATGGCATTAAATAGTGTGAATGCAATAGTACCATAAACAGTTCGCAGAAAACGAGTTTTGCATGTACGTGGTTAGCAGAAAAAAAACCATAGAAGAATCAGGTAATTTAATATCTTTGCCGCTATTCTAAGAACGTTGTAACCAATTAATGTTGAAGAAATTGAATAAAAAATGAATTTTCTTTTCTTGTTAATATTTGATAAGAACATCATAGTCGTTTCATACGTGCGTCTGCAGAACATAAATATGAAGAGTACTCGTATAAACCGTCTATTTGGGTTAGAGTTCGTTTTTCCTCCTCCTCGCCTGGAGAGGAGTTACCACTAGACTGACTTATATGAAGCGAGTACGGTACCTCTAGGGCGCCAAGGACAGTTCTCCATATGGAAATGACAGCGGTGTCAGCCAGTGGCTCCTTCGGTCGTTGCCAAGTCACGCCGTCGGGTCTCGAAGCCCGGAGCCCGCGAAGGCCTCGCCCGGCGCGCGGCTCGAGCCACCGGTGGTCGTTGGGTCACGCGCCCGTCACTAGCTCCGTGGAACGCGCATCCTGACATAAGCGCCTGCTCCCGCCATCACTGATGCCTGTCCCCGCCTCGTCCCGTTCCCCCGCCCGCCCTCGTCCCGTTCCCGCCCGCCTCGTCCCGTTCCCGCCCGCCTCGTCCCGTTCCCGCCCGCCTCGTCCCGTTCCCCGCCCGCCTCGTCCCGTTCCGCCCGCCTCGTCCCGTTCCCGCCCGCCTCGTCCGTTTCCCGCCCGCCTCGTCCCGTTCCCGCCCGCCTCGTCCCGTTCCCGCCCGCCTCGTCCCGTTCCGCCCGCCTCGTCCCGTTCCCGCCCGCCTCGTCCCGTTCCCGCCCGACTCGTTCCGTCCCGTCCCGCCCCGCCTCGTCCCGTCCCGCCCCGCCTCGTCCCGTCCCGCCCCGCCTCGTCCCGCCCCCGCCTCGTCCCGTCCCGCCCCCGCCTCGTCCCGTCCCGCCCCCGCCTCGTCCCGTCCCGCCCCCGCCTCGTCCCGTCCCGCCCCCGCCTCGTCCCGTCCCGCCCCCGCCTCGTCCCGTCCCGCCCCGCCTCGTCCCGTCCCGCCCCCGCCTCGTCCCGTCCCGCCCCCGCCTCGTCCCGTCCGCCCCGCCTCGTCCCGTCCCGCCCCCGCCTCGTCCCGTCCCGCCCCCGCCTCGTCCCCGGTCCCGCCCCCGCCCTCGTCCCGCTCCCGCCCCCGCTCGTCCCGCTCCCGCCCCGCCTCGTCCCGCTCCCGCCCCCGCCCTCGTCCCGCTCACCGCCCCCGCCCGTCCCCTCCGCCGCCACGTCCCGCTCCCGCTCCCGCCCGCCTCGTCCCGTCCCGCTCCCGCCCGCCTCGTACCGTCCCGCCCCCGCCTCGTCCCGTTCCCTCCTCCGCCTCGTCCCGTCCCGCCCCCGCCTCGTCCCGTTCCCGCCTCCGCCTCGTCCCGTCCCGCCTCCGCCTCGTCCCGTTCCCGCCTCCGCCTCGTCCCGTTCTCTGCCTCCGCCTCGTCCCGTTCTCGAGCCTCGTCCCGGTCCCGCCTCGTCCCGGTCCGCCTCGTCCCGGTCCCGCCTCGTCCCGGTCCCGCCTCGTCCGGTCCCGCCTCGTCCCGGTCCCGCCTCGTTGCCGGTCCCGCCTCGTGCCGTTCCCGCCTCGTGCCGTTCCCGCCTCGTGCCGTTCCCGCCTCGTGCCGTTCCCGCCTCGTGCCGTTCCCGCCTCGTGCCGTTCCCGCCTCGTGCCGTTCCCGCCTCGTGCCGTTCCCGCCTCGTGCCGTTCCCGCCTCGTGCCGTTCCCGCCTCGTGCCGTTCCCGCTTCGTCCCGTTCCCGCCTCGTCCCGTTCCCGCCTCGTCCCGTTCCCCGCCTCGTTCCCCCCCGTTCCCGCCTCGCCCCGTTCCCGCCTTCCCACAAAATTTCCTGTCATATTCATCCCAATCCAATGATTTTAGTTTTACCACCGCCTCATCTAACGTCCTTGGTCACGGAAACAAACCAACCAAAGGATTCTCTAGCAATTTCAGTTTCAATATAGGCTTAAGGTGTTCAGGACATTTATTGAAACGATCATCAATAAATCATACTGAGAAAATGAGCACTGTTGGAGTGTTTAAATGAGAGAAAATGGTTTGAAAAAATTTCGAATTACTCATATCGCAATAGCTTCAGAAATAATAGACCCCGAAATTTTAGCACATCTGCGATATCAACGCAAAAATGTCACCGTTCGCCTCTGACGAGAGTAACTTTCACCTAGAGTAATTCTCGTTTCGAAGTGTGAAAGTTGATGTTTTAGCGTGCAAATTGAGTTGTTGTTGGATGTGTTCCTCTTCTTAAAACTGTTTTCACAGACAAAATGTACCTTACAGAGAGGTTGTTTTGTTGTCCATTTTCTTAAAATTTACACTGGCAAAGGTGGCGCAGGGCATCAACTCATGTCAGTCACTGCAGTGCCTCTGATCGGGGAGGACCTAGTTCCCGACGATGGCATGATTTTCGACACTAGCTAGAGAGCTTGGTCTAATGCAGCCGCTGCCTGAGAATCCTAGCGGCTGGCTGCTCTGATCAGTAGTTTTCCGAGATTTCTCCGTTCAACACACGGCGAATGCCGGAGCAGTACCCCAACAAAGCGGGTGAATAAACAAGCGCGCTCTTTCATTCCTCATCGTTGTCCCTTACTTACACACACTTTCTTTCACATGCACCACACACTAGTCGGGGGACCAGTCGGGAGCTTAGAGCTCGTCCCGTCTGGGGGCGGTGTCCTGCCGGTGGGAGATAACTACTTACTTCGGCAAAATCCTCGCAAGCCACATAGGTCGCCGGACTTCGCGCCGGATCTCGCCATCAACAGGGAAGATTACTGCTACCTCCCTCAATGAAAACGTGCACTACACTTACGGGACCAATGATATTAGTAGAACGCGTCCGGAGTCGCTAATCAATCTTGCCATTTACATACTCTCCGCGTGCGAGGGGTTCAAAAATTCTACTTTTGACCATTTTAATTTGAGATTTTATAATCTCGGCCAATACATCACCGCCACGAGTATCCTGCTGAGGTATGTTGACTCTTCAATTAGGATTATCTTCTCGTGGAAGAGAGGATGCTCTTAAGTATGCAGAATACTGGTTAAATCGCCCATCAGTTACAAAGATCAGGTCGAAGACACGTTTTTGATGCAACAGTTACTAGAAATTTCGCATACTTAAGTCGGATGACTACATTTTCTACAAGTCCAGTAATTTGAGACCATATTAGTTAAGATCGGGTGTCACTTGGTATGTAGCCTATTTAACCAGTAAATATTATAATAAGCCTTGTTAATTATGATAATTAGACCTGTGCTAGTTTGAGGATCTTATCTTAATCGAACAATTTCCCCATTCAGAGATATTCGTACTCACTATCCCATTTCTGTTAGTAAATGGTTGTACACTATTTGTAATAAGATAATTCCCTTCATATTGTTGAACAAGCACGTACATTTATTTTAGAAAACATTTACATTGTGGCTGGCAAATATTTGAAAACAATTATTTCTTCAATAAAGAACTTTCGAAATTTTGTTATTTTTTGTTATTTTTAAGGTGCATTGTATTATCATCTTTACAAAACACTTACAGATATACGAACTATCAACATAGTTACTATGTCCTACTTTCTATAATGAGATGGTGTTCCTCCGAGATTCTCTTCAACTATCCATCAGTACAATTTTTTCGGGCTATTGGAAACTTTTTATGATACTAATATTTTCTGTGCAAAGCAGATATTAATTTTCTAATCGATAAATTGATTTATAGAACTATATCCAACTCTTAAGTTCTCGAACAGTTGAATTGGCACCCTTCAATCTCACTGAATTTAAGTTCATTGATGAGAAAGAAGAGCTACCACTTAATCATATCTCTAACACGAAATTTTGGGTTTCTCGACTAAGGTCAACGCCTCATTGAACCGTTATCCTGTAAAGTACTTCAGTGCAGATTTCGACACATTATTCTCTGTAATTTGTCGTTGCGACTGCAACGTTATCCTCGTGTTCTTTGCATAGTTATATGATTAACCCATTTTCATAATCGTGGTAATAAATCTGAAGCATGAGGTAAGCTTTTAAAATACAGTTTTTTCTGCAGGAAACCGGTTTGCTATACGTTTCTTACTTGGGATTA
>JAZDUA010001201.1:0-152774 GCA_038098605.1 Gryllus longicercus
TTGAATTTTCTCAGGTTTGGGAGTTGAAGAACTTATAACACTAAGCAAAGGCTTTTTTCTTTGAGAAGAAATAATAGGAGACAGCTGGGCTCTGGAAATATTTGTTATATCCTTTTCTGACTTATCTAATGATGCAGACATTTCAAAATCTTCTTCCGAAGATCCCAACCACTTCAAAATAGCTTCATCAACAAAATTTGATAAATCCCCTTGATCCTCCTTCCATGCTTCTGAAACATTATCGCTTTTTACTTCCTTTCCAGACACAATTTTATTGCAACCATCTTCTTCCAAAGGAGGCATATTTGACACATGATTTTGCTTGATGAATTTTTTTTGTGATCCATTCCGTAAAATACTAGGTGATACACAATCAATATCATCTTGAACATCTGTATTTGTGATATTCTGAGATAAATCAGGGCTCAAATTCAGAAGTTGTGAAATGCCTATGTCAAAATTTGGTTCAATATCTTTATGATCAGCTACTGTAGATTCACTGTTTATTGGAATATTCAAGTCAGTACCAAGATTATGCTCATGTTCATCTTCGTAGCTTAAGGGCAAACTTGGTTCCCTGCCCATATCTTTTAGATCACTCGAGAAATAACAGTCTTCTTCATCTTCGTAGCTTAGGGGCAAACCTGGTTCCCTGCCCATTTCTTTTAGATCACTGGAGAAATAATGGTCTTGTTCATCTTTGTCACTTACAGGCAAGCCTGGTTCCCCGCCCTTTTCTTTTAGATCACTGGAGAAATAATGGTCATCACTTAAATAATTCCTAACTTTTCTTCTCTGCCCTTGAGTAACTTTAGGACTTTTATCTTGCTTACTCTCTTCACTCGAATTTTCCCAGATGTCAGGATCCAGTAACTCATCAAAATCTGCAAAACTTTCAGACTTCTTTACTACCTCTTGTTTTCTTCCACTGTTATAGTTTTCCCAAACATCAGGATTTAGCAAATCATCAAAATATCCTGAATCTGCCAAAGTCACGTCTTCCCGAACTGCTTTGTTGTCTCCCTTTTCGAAGCCAACTAGGAAGTCAGATAGTCCAGAATTTTTAAACATTCTTGAAATTCTGCAACAGGAGATTATCCCCTCCTCCAACTCTTTCATTTTTGAAAGGATATGCTCAGACATAATGAAACTCTCACTTAATATGTCAACCATATTTTCCTCAGTATGTTCTGTGGTTTGAATTGTTTTGAGAATAGGGTTATCAACAAAAACTTCACAATTGTCAGGAACAATAGCATTGTCTTGGGTCCACAGAGTTGTAAGTCTTTTCTGTTTAGCCTGCAATGAGATAATACACAAATAGTTAATGCTCTTAATAGAATTGGAGAATATTCAGAAAGAATATTCCTCAACCCACACAAGGAACTGAAAGTAATCTAAGAAAATAGGAAGAAGCATGAAAGTGTTCAACGCAGCCAATCACCATCACCCCTATTTCTTCAATCAAGAGTAAAATACAGAAACGTCTCAACAAAGGCTGGCATAGATTTTTCCTATATTTTTAACCTTCATGCTATGTTATAAATTTAATCACTGCTATGGTGAATGAGGTAGATCCAGATTGAAACAGTATCTTCAATATTTTTTTATGAATTTAATTATTTATATGAGATAAGTAGGAAGAATAATTATGGTCATTAGGAAATAAATATAACCTGAAAACTAGTTTTAAACAAGTTTTAGGTGGCTGAACTAATACAAAGAAGAACACGTGTAATTGTGGATTGTGTATACTTATATATTTCAATTTCACATTCAAATTCTAGAGCAATTATGATCGGTTAAAGTCGAATTACTTCATTTTGCTTCAGAAATACAGTTAGGCTAAGATTCATTTTTTTCTAATTTAATGAATAATTTGAGATTTGAGATATTTACAAATGTTGTGGGTCGCCTACATTTTAACACAACCATTTTATGCTACTGCTTCATAATTATCCAAAAAAGTCATTTAATGGTGCCAACTGCATCACTGACTAATGATTTAAGTATTAGACATTCCTGAAACAAATACTCACTTAAGCTGACAGGGAGGCAGAGGGATAGAATGCAAACAGATTTTAACATGCACTCTATCCAAATAAACAAAATACATTCACTCTGAACAAAATTAGACCGTCATTTTACAATTCAGTATGATGGATTGTGCTATGATGTGATACCTCATTTATCATTATCATCATTTGACTTTCTGCTCTTTTTTCTCTTATTTTCTACAACATTGTAATACCAATAGCTAAAAATGTGAAAAACCTGCCATATGCCTTTTTTTTATCCTTTGTTAAGAATGCATTTAGAATTCTTCAAATGCTTAATAAAGGATATGAAATAATTCCAAAATGGTATTTAAAAAAAATTGTCATACAACTTACTTTTCTGTTAACAAGCTCTGCAGCAGCATTTTTTTCTCTTCTTCGAGGCCAAAGAGAATTGATGTTTACTTGAGATGCCATATCTGTAAAGACAGAATCATATTGGAATCACGGTTTAAAATTGGAAAAATTACCAAAAAACCTAACCTAGCAACAAACACAAAATATTCCCGATAGTCTAGTACAGTAGAAATAACAAAATATTTTGACACCGCAGCTTGAAATCTATCAACTGAAGTAATTGTGCACTGACCACATAAAACAGCAGTTTTCCCTTTCTTGTATACGTAGTACAGAGAAAATTACATAATGCCATAAAAAATTAACCAAACAATTTTGACAGACACACAATTTTGGGGAACCTTGCACAGAATTTGTAAGTCAAATCTGTTCTACATCGACAAAATCACCACTAGATAAATATTTCTTAATCCATTACATTCTTGAATAGAGCAATTTCACAAACTATTGTTTTGAAAATAACACTATTTTTCATGAAACTGAGTAAAAATGTGACAATTTTTTCAAAAAAATGCAATTTTTTTCTTTTAACTCTTAGAACTAAATGATCCATATCCTACTGAATAATAGGATCTAGAACATTTTGCATTAAAATATGAATTTTCAAAAATTATACATACATGATTTTTTTGTCTTACTCATAGTTGCTATTAACATTGTAAATGTATTTATAGTTTAATGGATTTGTAATAGATGGGAAGGTTTCAAATAATCTCTATTGAAGTTTTGAATCCAACAATAACAGAACAAAAAATAGTGTGTTTTCAAAAACATTTGGTTCAATTTTTTTTCATTTTTACCTCCAATATCTTTATAAATAAGTGTTTGCTCTAATATGATATTCAGAATACGTCATTTCGATTAACCCTTTGCGCTATGTCAAGTGGAACTTGACGATCAAGATTTTTGTTTTCTGCTCCGATGTCGAGTCCATCTCAACATGGCTCTTTTGGTCGTTTGCCATTATATTTTTGGTTGTTGGAAATTGCAGTAGTAAACAGTTATCAGTTGTAAAAGGATTGCCACACCAACAATATCAATATTCTTTCATACAAATCATTTCGTAGAAGTTTTTCAGGGACTTGGTGGGGAAGAGCAAAGGGGAAGTCGGAAACGGGGCTGCCAATGATGAAGAACGCTTCAATAGTGAATTACGCAAATAAATTTCCAGGAACAAATTTCCGGGGAATAAGCACTAGGACTGTGCTTTGTGTTCAGAGAGGAAAAAGAAAGGAGGCAGGAAAGAAATTGTATTTTTCTGTGAAACATGTTCCAGGCAGCCAGCATTCCAACCAGAATAAAGCTTCAAAAGATCATACCCAGAAGAAATTAAAATTTTAAACATGTAAAACCTTAGAAAATAAATAAACATTTAATGAACTGAATATTTGTTTTTAATTAAGCACATTAATGATAACCAATTCATCAATACCAAACTATCATCAGTGCTTCGAAGCCAACGTACAGAATTCATAAAGAGTTTTGGGGGACGCACAGCACATAGCATCCAGAGTGCAAAGGGTTAAATTAGGGATTCCCAATCTTTTCCTTGTGTCAGCCTCTTTTGAAAGAATTATTTGCTTCAACAACCCCCTGACATTTTCTTTATAATATACAGCACACAACATAACCGCAATACAAAGAATTGAACCTTAACAACTTATTGATAATAATTCCGTATACTAAAATTTCTATTTCCAATAATAATTGAAGGCATTTCCACTTCTAAGTAGATTAGATTCTAAACTTCATTTTGTGCAATGGTTACAAAAAGTAGTCTATGTTGAGCATGTTTTATGAATTGGCCATTACGTTTGAAGAGTATGAATTGTAGAGAATATTTTCTTGGGCAATAAAGTAATGTTGTGAATTCATAGTTAAAATTTTCTGGGATTGCAAAACATGTCTACAAAAAATGTAATTTATTATTATATGTTTTGTAGTGTCATATCAGAAAACATTTATCAACTTTATTAATTTTTTTTGAAATCGTTGAGAATTTGATTTGATATCACCAATTGGTCACTCATTTAACTTTTCTTCTTGTTCTAGAGCATCAGTTACTTTCAGACCTTATGAACTAAAACAAATATTTTAAAAAGATAAATACATTTTTTAATTAATGATCAGAAAACTAGGGCTTTTATGAAATGCACCTATTTAATAAAATAAATTATAAATGCAATAATAAAACCAAAAATACTACTCTATTTACTTAAAAATATTAAATGGAATTTGAACTGAAACCAAATAACTAAAGTTAGGTTAATTATTACAAAATAATTTACAGTGTTTCAATAAAATACTAGTTTCCAATATCAGTACTTAAAATACTAGTTTCTAAAAAATTTTTTTTTTATAATTAATATAAAAAAAGTGTAAATCCTTTAAGTTTTATCTGCAGCCCAACATTTTCTTATGGGTCATCAGTGATTTGAAGACCACTGGTATGTAATCACCAGCCCAGAGTACAACAATTCTCAATAGAAGATGGGGGAACTCACTTGCAGTCTGAGTGAGGGGTACATCACAACGTCGTCTCGCTGCAAACTCTAGCAGCTCTTGCAAGTCTTTCGCTACAGTAGATCGCGACACAAGCTCTGTTGCATTGTCACAAAGCAACCAATCTACATCTGGACACAAATTTTGTGGATCTGCAGAATTATATTTCAGTAATTCATCTGCAACATGAATGTTCATAAAATGATAACAAAACAATCAAATTATTTATTTATTTATCTCTATTTCCATCAAATCTACAAAAATTCTCTTTTTTTTCTTTCAAAACACAACTATGTGACCATAACTGTAAATAAATAAATAAAAAAAGAGGCATGCATTCATATGAATTACAAAAGTATGAATGGGTTTGATGTTCATGTTATATACACACATATGGATGCACTCCCACACACATACAGAACAATTTCTTTATATACCAAGAATATTAAAAACTTCTGTTCAATAATGCAATATGTGAATAATAAACATGTAATAGCGGGGAGCAAATCTTTCTTGGAGACTTGTCGCATGACATCAGCTGTTTTGTAAATAGCAATGACACACTGATTATGAAAATTCAGTGTAAATAGCGACGACACACTGACTATAAGAATTCAGTCTGTATGTGCACTATGAGAATAGGCAGAAAAACACAACTAAATATTTGTAGGTTTCAGGTGAATTCAATACTGTTGCATTGTTTTTTTGCTGATTTTAACCCCCCCCCCGAGTTTCTGGGTACCTAACAAAACCAAAGATATCTCTCATGGCCAGAGACTGCATAGGTTTCTTTCAAATTCCACACATTGGAAATTAGTAATTTGATATTTTGAGATTTTTGTCAAGTTCCTGGGTATCTAATGAAACCACAGACACCTCTCACATGGCTGAAGGCTGCCCAGATTTCTTTCAATTTTTGGCAAATGAGAAATTCATAATATAGAGCTTTCGGATATTTTCCAAGTTTACTGCAAGTTTAATGATACCATAGAAATCTCTCAGATGGTTGGAGGCTGCATTGTTTTCTTTCAATTTCTGCTTGTATGGAAAATTAATAACATAGATATAATCTGTTTTGAAGTTGGCATAAAAAAGTGGGAAATATAAAAACAGTCATGGTTTGCTTTGGACAAGATTCCTTTTCTGATCCAAAGAAATTCACATGATTTGCAACATTATTAAAGCTTCAGTGTAATAATCAAATAAAATATTAAACCACCCCAAAACAAAAGTTCTCTACAATTAAATCTGATGAACCCCTTGCAATTAATTAATCATTTTATTATGCTTATTTTTTTGATACTAGATGCTGAATGCTCTCAGATGGTTCGTTGGTTAGCGTGCTCGCTTCCCACAGTGCAACCCTGGGTTGAATTCTCAGCCGAGGTAAATTATAACTGTGCTTTCCTATGTCATATGTCACAGTATCTATTGCTGTGTGACGATGAGAAAGCCCACCCTAAGCCTAAGAAGACCAGTATATTCAGCGAAGAGATATCTACATGCTAACCACACAAACCCTTTATCCTATGACCAAGAGGCTGGGTCAACGCTGGTCAGCCAAGGCCCATAGCATGCAAGAACAGATACTTAATGAAAGACAATGTAATCCAAATACAAACTGAAAATGATATTTTGGGCAGGAAATTCCTATGCAAATTTTGATCCAATGAGTATTATGCTTGGTTTTGTACACATGCTGTAAATGTACAACATGGGATGGGCAACTTTACTTCCCAAAACTGGAATTAACCCTCACGAACAAATCACCCCTTATTTAAAATTTTTAATAATTCACTGACACTTACCAACCCTATCTAACATTTCAACATAATGAAACTGGATCTCTATTAGGATTATGTTTACTTATTAAACTCATAACAGAAATTTTCTTAGATATACTTTACACTGCTGATATTAATATAGCATTTAATGAAGTCAGACATATCTCTTCCTTTTACCTTTGAACGAATACTCACCTGCATCAAATGAGTGCAAATACTTGGTTTCAGGTAACATATCCGGAGGTAGGTCCAAATCTGTTTCTTCCACTATGAAATTCTTACTAATGCCTGAGAAACAAATGTACATGAAACCATGTAAAGTGGGAACTTTAATTACAAAATCTTAACAAGCAATTGCACTGACCATTTTCTTTGGAAGCATTACTTTTCTTACTCATCAACATTTTTCTCACATCTCTATCTCGACTGATTTTGGGCATACTCATGAACATCTTATAACACTCAGGTTGAAAGTCTGAAACACAGTACACATAATGGAATTCAAGTTTCATTGAACACACAAGTCAAAATGCAGACAAAATATTGCAAAAACAGAAAATCATAGCTAGGGGAATAGCCAGAGATTAAGTCACTTGAGACGTATTATGTATTATTAATTATAATTAAAAAGAGTAACAACAGCAATAAATAGAAATAATGATTGAACAAGTAAAGATATTTAATTACCTAGTGAACATAATCGTACAAAAACAAGGGACTAAGGGGAAAAAATCAAAAAAATTAACAGAACAGGACAATAAAATAAATACTTCGGAAACAATTAGAACACAGAGGTAAAGCAAAGCAAATTCAGAATAACATAAAAGACTGTATTGATGAATGGAACAGAAATCTGGCCCTTGAGAGCTTCACAGATTAGAAGCTGCGCTCACATCGGAACTTTAAAATATCTGGCGAGAATAACAAAAGTAAACAAATGTACAATGAAGTGAACAGAAAACGACTGACTGAGACTCAACAGCATATGTGAAGATACAGAGGAATTCCGTGGAAAATTGTTGAAATACACGAAAAGAAAAAAAGAGAAAGGAAAAAACCAAAAAGGGAAGAAAGAATAAGGAGAAGAAAAAAAAGAAACAAACCAAAAAATTCGAACATTATGAGCGCAACTCATGTAGCAACATGCTACTACATTAATTCATTGGCGTAGTAGCATATAGTGTAGTAGCAGATAATGTTTAATTCACTGTCACTTTCCATTACGAAAAATTAAGAATTCATGAAAGCAAAATACTACCAGCATCCAGTCAACATACTCACAAAAACCTTGCATTATTGTTGCGACAGTAAATAGCCTTGAATTTCATCTTTAAGTTGCAGAAATTAAAAAAACCCTCTTCTTAACAGAACTGTTTGCCACAATACTTTCTCAGTGAACTTTATGAATATTCTTGATAAATAAAGTAGTTGTTAATATGATAAAGCTTGAATGTTACATAAAAATTCACAAATAATGCATTATGGTGGTGTCAAATTGATTTTTGAACTGGAAACAAGCATACTATAATTTGAAGTTTTAAATGAACAAATAATGAAAGTTCAAGTCAGAAATCTAGAATATAAATGTACATGATATTGCTCTCTGGTGTACAGTGAATATGATATAGCTCCTTGGTGCTTACAAAGCAATTTTAGATCAAAATAACGTGGAATTCTTCATTTTATTTCATTTGCAGAAGTATTTGACTTAACACAAGATAAACTACGAGAACAGAATGAATTTCAATTGTTAAATGATGATCCATAAATCTGGAAAAGGCATCGATTGCCCTTTACTTTTCTCTGTCAGTTTCCTTTCAATTGTATTGTCAGAGACAGGTTAGAATGTGTGGTATTCCTTAATTCCAGATATTATTATAGGTTTTCCCCTCTTTCAACAAGGAATGCTTTAGCAACTTCTATTGCATTCACGTTGATAAGAGTATCAACTGTTTTAAACATGTCCTTTGAGTACAGCTCAAAATCAATTTTTCAACCATGTGTCTTCTTATGATGAATAGTGTTGGTAAAAATGATTCATAGAGCTAGGATATTGATGACCTAAATATTATGCATTTGTGACTTAAAACAATAAGGAGGGACAATTGCAACAAGTATGTGAAACAGCTTGAGAGGGATTTCATAAAAACACAAAGAGGATACAAAATTAAAAAAAAAAAACTTGCAACAGGCAGAAGGAACAAAAACCTAAAACAGAATAAAGGATCAGATAACATTACAAAAGAAATTGGAAGACAAAAAGAAAACATTGTTCATGAAAAAAATAATTTAAAAAAATTGTACATCAACGATATCCTAAACCTAACATTTAATAACATATAATAATTATTATTTATTTAATATGGCAGCAGCAATGACAATGTTACATACAATTGAAGTAATACATTTACACATTCTTATTTATTTTAAACATATTTAATTATTAATATTAATGTTAATCGTAAGTTTAAATATTTCCGGTTTTTCAATAATTTATGATGCAAAGAAAAAAAAAAAACATTTTAGTGAGAAAAATAGTTCCCTAGTCAACATTAGGACCCCAGGGGATAAATTCTCTCAAACAACATACATTATTTTACTCATAACATGGAAACATAAGCAAGAAAGTTTTTAAGAATTCACTTTGTTACCTGATGGTACCATTCGGGGACTCTTGTACAAAAACTGCATTAGCTGTTTACTATTTACTAGTCCACTGTTCATTGATTTCCTGTTGGTTAAACTTTGGTGATATTTCTGTACAGGAAAATAAAATGTTGATTATTCAATTTTTGCACAAATAACTTTGCATAGTTTTGTACATTAAATAATTACTCAGAGAATAACTATCTACCCAGCAACTATGGTGAACATTTTTAACTCATGAGCCATTCCAAAGCAATTCAATTTCTGATGATTTTTTTAAACCACTTAATGCAGGTTTCACTGACTGAAGAAAAATGTTCACTCAGGAGAGGTATCCACAGAGGTGACAAAGCAAACATTTTCAGATGGACTTAGAAAAACTGTTTACCATGGCTTGTGAATAAACAATTTTCTCTTTAGTTGCTCAGTAGATTGTTATTGCTATGAAATGGTGTTCACACATGAAAAGTGTCCATTTAGAGAAGTTTCACAATTCTTACCTTATTTTCTTTTCCTTCAGTTAGCAACATAACAATCCTTCCTTGCCTTTTTCTACCAGTTCGCCCCATTCTTTGAACAAGACGAATCGGAGAAGCGTGTGCGTCATAACAAACTATCAGATCTACTTCACCAATATCCAACCCTTCTTCTCCTATTGATGTTGAAATAAGAGTATTGTAACCACCTCTACGAAATCTTTCCATAATCTGAGTAGAGGGGAAAAAAAATCACAAATGAGGAAATGAAGGCCAGATATCCTGTGTTTTACTTCTCACAGACATAAATAAATGCTTCTCAAGACCTTCATCATACTGCTCTGTTCTGAAACACACCCTTCTGCTCTGAATAAATGAAGGTAATATGGAACTTTTCTGGTTTCAGAAAAAACAACAACAAATTTTCACTAGTTTAAGCCCTCCAAGACTAAACTGAACTATTAATTAAGTCTCCTGATCAGAATTAGACGTTTCTGGGTTTGTAGGCCATGGTCTAATGGAGACTGGTCAATATGTTTTGCCTGTAACTGTTTCCTTGGCAGCATCGCACTGACTGACTGATGGACCAGTCTCCATTAGACCATGGCCTACAAGCCCGGAAATGTCTATGAAACCGGCCATGAAGGCTTATATTGTATCATGTTTTAGTAGACAAATTTTGATCATGGATATTCAGCACATTCTCTATTAAAAAAATTAACAAAACTCTCAACTCTTATTGCAAGTTGAACATTTAAAAGACACAAAACACATTTGAAATGAAAGAAGATCCAACTTCCCCTATTTGCACATCAGTAACAAACAATGTAACTGACAACGATAGGTAGTAACGTAATGCACTAAAATATATATAAGCAGCATTCATTCTTACCTGAAGTTGCTGTTTTTGTGACAACCCCTTGTTAGACTTGCCAGTGGATTGCCCCACAAAGCTCATGACCTTCACCAACGGTTTCAAGCGGGCCAAAAGATGACACACTTCTACAACCGTGTCTCGGTACTAAAGAAAAAAGAAACAGAAAAATGAAACTTCATTTAGAAAGCAAAGATTCAGACCTTGAGGCTTGCTACGGCCCTTACGGACCTCAAGGCTTGTCCGGGCAGGCATCGCCCTTTTCCTTCTCCACCAATCATGGGACACTTGCCCTCCTCCTATTGGCCGCCAATGCGCCCAGTCGGCCCACGCGCCTTTCCTGTAAGATGAGACATGCCAACCTCTTGGCAGCGGTATAGATCTGAAGAAGGCCACAGCAAGATGGCCGAAACGTCAGTACAATTGACCAAGACACAGCTCATCCTGGATAGCCAAGAATGCATTGAGTCCGGCCGCGGAAGCATACGAACGCAGAGAAGGTAATATTTGCTGATTGATTGTGGTTACATAAATTCACAAATAATATAGATATTTTATTTGTGTTTGACTTTTACAGTGTTATTTAAACAACCTCAAGAGAGAGGCAAAGGGATAGCAACAACTAGTGAGCGGCAACACAGCCACAGCTGAATTTACTAGTTCAAACAATCGTGCCATTCACGTACGTATATGCTGTTGAGGGAACACGAGTTCAGGAGATTTGCAACAAGGATAATATCTAACTTGATAATAGTCTCAAACATTTCCCACCCTCAAACATATTTATTTTTCCCAGATCAATGAAATTTATTGAATTTTCCGTTTACATAGTTTTCCAGGAAGTGTCCACCTTGTTTGTACACACACATTTTATGAGTTTTCGAACTAGGACAAGAATTACTATACACTACTTTTTAAAGGAATACTACTAAAAAAAGCCTTTACCTGACAAAACACCATAACTCTAGTTTCTTCCCCTTTCAGTGCGTAGTTTTGGAAATGATTAATAACCACTTCACGTAATTTTTCCATTTTTGGATGGGAAAACAAAGGGGGAGCAGACTGCGTTTGAATCTGAAACATCATCAACAACTTATTAACTCTGAAATTTAAACAAGTTATTTATATTTATCAACAAAACGCTTCTTGTGGGCATTCATATTTAGATTAACACTTTTCAGTAACACAGTTTGTGCATGGGAAGCAAATCATTATTCTTCGCAATTAATCCTCCTGAAATTGATACTTGTTGAAGAATCCATTGTATTGCCTAAGTATTGATATTTTCAAAATGTCATATTAAACAGGAAAAGGAACAAATTGTATTCTTAGATTAAATGGATGTTATTTTATTTGCACCCCCCCCCCCTCACTCCCTCTGCTATGCCCTCCCCTCTCCTGTCTCATCCCGTCATGCCTACAATATCATCCCCTGACAGTAAACCATCAAGTGATACAAAATCCTAAGTTTTGGTATGACCTACATCTGAAAAATCATTAAAATCAATCCAAAGGTTAGCTGTCAAACATTGTTACTTTCTGCTTTAAATTGCTTCTTCTTACAAAGAATGATCCCTAACTATGAATTCACATGAACTTGTACTCTTCCAACTTCTACCAGATGCATAAATAAACAAAAATCAATTCAAACATCCATTTTCCAATATAAAAGTGAAGTATCATAATAAGATTAGGGAAATTTGATTGTCAGTTTTGATGGAAATTATGTTTGGGGACATGGACTTTAAACAACGTCCTATAATTTTCAATCATCATCATTATTTGGGGTATAGTTCAGCTCATGTTTAAAAAAGTACTGAAGCAATTTTTCTAAAAAGTTACATCACAGAAGAACTCACAATTTTTCCCAAGAGAGAAGTTGGAATTTAATTATGGCACTACAAATTAGGAGGATGTTAATATCTGAAAAATGTTCATGAAAACATCTTTAATCTTGGTCTCATAAAATTAAAATTTAGAACAGTTCCCTGAAATGTGTAACACATGTGCACAAACAGTTCTTCCAGAATGTGTGTGGGGTTTTCAGAAATATAATTTGTAATTGCATCTCCTAGTTTGATTGAGAACGTCCCCCAAAACAACTAAATATTTCTGCTTACTGCTGCAATTGAAGTGTTGAGATTAGGCTCCTGTAAGTCAGTTTCTCCTAATCGATCTTCCAAAACGGAGAGTAACTTTTCAAAATTTTTATTGCTTAACAAACGAGCTCTGGAGGCAGGATTTGTTTTATCTTCATCTTGAAGAAGACCTGCAACAAAGACTTCATGTACTCTGAAGAGAAGTTCATATCTTACTGTAATTATAGTTCAACTAGCTGAACCTGTCCAATTACATTGTATGAAAGAATTGTAGATATGTTACAATCGAAACGTACACATGCACCATAAGAAAAATTGAAAAGTTGTAAATATTGTTTATTGTTGTTCAGCATTTATTCTCCAAAACTAATGAAATGAGGGAGGTTTACAAATTCTGGAACAATACTGTTACTATTCACTGTGAGCACAGCTTTAAAAAAATGCCTGAAAATATAATTGAAAAGTTTTATATTTACCAAATCTGTAACGGACCAGCAAAACCTGCTTTTATTAAGTTTAATTAACTATGTAAGACTGTAAAATTTCTTCATCCATTAATACCAAACTAATTTCAACTTATTTTTCACACTACTGACATAGCAAAGAAGAGTTTTGAAACTTTCTGCAGGAAAATTGCTCCAATTTCTTACACGGAGGCAGATTGATAAGTCCATGAGTTAAACAGTTCACGCACACTTAGCAGGTTCATTATTGGCACTGAAGTCTTACATCCATTTTGCAAACCCTTGCATAATATTGTTGCCATCTGCTCGTTAGATCACGTTAGGAATTTGCTCCACAATCTCAAAGTTACCATGACCAACAGCGCTGAGCACAGCCTGACTGGCAGGCTCAGCATAGAGCCTGTCAGTGGCCAAATGTATTCCGTGCACCACGTGATACACTGACGGCACACCCAAAGCAGTCAAAGGGGTAAGAATGCACACAGTAATATTCTGCCTAAAAGAGATGCTTAACAACTTACATACTCAAAGCTTTACCTTTCAGATACCTGAATAGATTGCGCAATCCATGCTGATTTAGCAATTCGAGTCCATGAGCCAAACTCATGCATAAAAAAAAGTCTCCTTCTATTTGTCGTGCAATATTTTGAGTCACACCGGGAGGGGGATTTGATCGAAATTTATTTCGAGCCATCATCAACTGAAACAATTAGAAAAAGAGAGCACTGTAATCTAGATTCAGCAATTGTTGAAGAACAAAATTGATAATGACTAAACAATCTTCCATTGCCCTAGGGTTAAAATCAAAATTACTGTTTTTTAAACACATTCAGGTCACACACAGGTTGGGACTCTTCCCAGCATCACTTTCAACCTGAAGTAGATGCTGTTAGGCATAGTTCGAAGGGCAATTTCTGTACCATCAACATGCTTTGTTTAGATGTTTTTTTTTTGTGTGCCAACTGGATAGAAGACTATTATATTTAGTTTGAATATAATCTCCCAGCTACAGCAATGTACAAAATTTAACACTTTTGATCCTAAGGACATCATCTTCATTTTACACATGCCCTAGAGACATGTGATACATTCATTGTCTTTGACAGGCTATAAACATCTCTTGGACATTTGAAGGTACCTAGAATATGGTTTTAATATCATTAAGATGGTTGCAGGACAAATGCCAGTGAGCTTCTATTTTTTGTAAGAATTTGGTAATTATTTCCAGGCAGCAATTAGATATTCATATTTGCAGGCATTGTTGTGGACATTCAGTCTTTTTCTTGTACTCTTTGTAGGTTTGTGCTATTAGCAACATGTACAAATATTTAGAAGACATAAGCATATGTCAAATTCACAGCGATTCTCAACTTTAGAAATTCAAGATCTTTTAAATAATGGATCAGAACTGGATTCTTCCTTCGATCATCGATTTTATTCCTGGATTGTTGAGCAACGGAAATGATATTGAAGAGTGATGATAATGCGAATGTTTCAACTGGTAAGTCATCTCAAATTCAAGAGTTTTAATTTCCTTTAGAATGTTTGAAATTGATAAACAATCTGAATTACCAGTGTTCGAGAAAGCCAGTGAATGAAGACTCAACTGAAGAAGACTATTTTTCATTTTTTTTATTACAGTATATTTCGGAAAATAAAGGCAGAAATAAAGATATGCAAATGAAACTATATCTGAACTTCAACAAAATATAATTATAGTGCACCAGTATCATTGACACATGAAGTTCACTGCGCTTCCCAAATATTTTGTAACATTGTTTCTTTCCGCAAAAATATAAAATTGACAAGATGTGTTTCTTTGAATTCCATTCCCACTACGATCTTATAATTAAATGAACATACAATACATACAGAATTAAATAGAAAAAAACAATACTACAAGATTTTATCAATTTCCAACTGAAATGTATGATATTTTTGTTTTACAATGTTTTGAATAAGTTATATTGCACAGGTCAAAGGAGTTAACCATGTGGCGTATCCCTCAGAATCAAATGTGTTGAGAAATCTTTGATTTTAAATTCCTTTATCTAAGCTCACCCAAGTACTATTCAGAAAAATACCAGAAACTTACTGCATACTTAGATACATTCCTTGCATTAACATACACCAGTTTCCACTTCAAAAGAACATCCAGATAAGTTCCAATTATCTGAAAAATTGAAATAGAAAATAAGTCAATTCTTTGTGTTCTGAAACAAGTCAAATAAATAAAACTCTTCATTTCCAGACTATATCATAACATGGTACAATAAATACTTTTGAAATTGGTGGTTTCAACCATTTCTTACCAACCATAAAAAGGGTAGAAATTATGCATGCTTGTGAAGATAAATCAACATTTTTTGCTGATGACATAAGTATATTCTTGTCAGATTTTAATGCAAAAGATATTGAAATTAAAATTAATGACATTAAACCAATTATGTGAATGGTTTGGCTGAAATAGGCTAGTAATATATATATATATATATATATATATATATATATATATATATATATATATATATATATATATATATATATATATATATATATATATATATATATAGATAGATAGTTATATAGTGTGTTCTCAATCATTTTGAACAAAAATTTAATTTTACTACAATGTTTACATAAATAAAAATATTTAAAAAACTAACATTTGAAATAAGTATTTATAGCCAAATAACAATAAAGAAGAAATTATTTTTAATCAAGTATTTTAATAATTATTGATAAAATTTAAAAAAAGGTATTATTGAAACTGTGCTTACAATAAAATAATTTGCAGGTGTTATATAACACAAGCTACCATCTATAATAATAATAATAATAATAATAATGGTGGTAATAATAATAATAATAATATAATACGGTGCTAAGTCTAGTACATGAGTAATTAAAATGATCAAGAATTCACTTACTTGGCAAAAGGAATCTTCAATGAATTTGTGGAATCCCTCCAACCTCACTACAATTGTATCAACAGTTCGTTCATTTGTATATTGTGCAGTATCTGGTGACTGCTCATCTCTCACTTCCACATGTTCAATCAGTAGATTCTTTAATACCTGTCACAAAGAACAATAATCATAATTTAAAATTGCTATTGGTATATATGTTTCAATCTCAATTTTACTTCAAAAATGACACTGATCTATGCATTCTTTTCAAACAGATGCAAGTAACGTTAATTAAGCTGGAAGGGGTACTACTTTTTCTCTCTCTCTCTCCTCATAACTGAATCGCTATCATTTCAAACTTCTGAACATCCACCACTCTGTCTGCAAATTTGTCATCCACCACTCTGAACTCTAAAAATGTTGTCAAGTTTTACAAGGCAGTTTTAAATACAAATCTCGATCAAATTTAAAATCATTTAAGCTTAAAAAGTTATTTAAATAACTAGTATTGAGATTGAGTCTTTGGTGTACAAATGAGATGTTGGCATTTAATTTATATTTACACCAAAGATGCTTTCGTATGAGATGTGTACATTATTTTTTAGGATGAATTCATGGAAACATACAAGTATATAATCATTGTCAAAACGCGAGGCTGCAGTCATACTGATTCATGTTGCCCCCAGTGTTGTTTACTTTGCAGTACTAAACTGTTTTTTATGGCCTTGCCTTCTTTTCGGTATGTGTACAATACAATCTACTTGGGCTTACACATACCACAAAGTAACATAATCAAATCAAGAAACATTGAAGGTAAGTACTAGTTTTTATACACGAGTGCTATAATATTGTTTGTAAAATACACAAAATACCCTAATTTATTTGAGTTAATGTGTTCTTCAAACATGAAAAAAATGTTATTCATAACTACAAGTTACAAGGGATCAGATGCGAGATACAGAGGACCTTGCTATGAAAATTTCTCACAATGTAAAGGCACTTTAAATAGAAACTCCCAAAACACTGTCAACTGGTGGTCAAATACTGTCAGATAAAATACACACTGGTGAAGAAGATTTCTGATTTATTTATATACGAACAAACCGCAAAATATGACGTGTGCATTGTATTCAACACAGCCTCGTGGTTTAAGGGCAAAGAATTGAACCAACCTGTTGAACTGCTTCCATGTCATTGCCAGGGGTAGCTGACAAAGCAAGAACTCTAAAATACTTGTTGAAAGGAAGAATAGCTTGAATTACTTGACAATAGGCATAGTTCTTAGTTGCCCTGTGAGCTTCGTCTATCACAATGCAGCGTATCTGCTGCACAGGACAAGTGCTACGCATCAAATCGCTCATGAGAGACTGTGGAGTCAGGAAAAATAAACGACACTTTTTCCAATGCACTTCTCGTTGATTGGGTGGCATCTGACCTGGAAAAAAAGAAAATTTTAACCTCCTTGTTTGACGAGTGATCTGTGAAAGATTAATCATTGGGCAATTAACTTAAATTTCAAAAGGTTGAATTGAATTAATGCCTTATTTTATGTGGCGAAACACAGGCCATGATACCTGCTCTTCCGTCTGACCATGCAAATTTCGCTAGGCTCCTTTCACCAACTAACGGAGAAAGGAGGTATTTCTTGGATGATTTGAATTTAGCTCAGAGGCTACGTCATTTAGGCTTGAGGATCTTTTACATGCAAGTAAATCTACTAACATGGGACAGCCGGCTTTACTTTCCCTCCGAAGGATCTTTTTGCCCTTAAAAATCCACAGCATCGATTGGGTTTGAACCCGCCAACTTGGGTACAACAGTCCGATACGCTAACCGTTACACCATCGCCGCGTGCAAATTTTAGTTTACCCCTGGTGGGAGGTAAAGTAACTCTCTTCAGATGGTTTATCAGTTGTTTTTTTTTAATTGATATAAAAATGATCTCTATAAATTTTCAGTAACTTATAGTAACAGTAATGTTAAAATATAGTACAGTAAGCAATTATTTACTGTAAGCACACAATATTAAACTGCACAATTCCTTTTAAATACTAATGACAAAATGTATGTACACCAGTATGAACTAAATATAACTCCATGTTTCCTAATATCTGATGTTCCTTATTTTATATCCAAGACTCATTTTGTACCTTAGGAAATACAGATTGACTCTTCATCCCGAAATTTACACTTATCATTGAATTACCTTTGTAATAAATTAAATGAATAACAAATGTAACATAGTGGACCATGTGGTTTTGATTCATGACTTACCTACAAGTCATAAAATATCATGATCGGATCATAAATTAAAATCTTTGATATTTTTTATTTAAAACCTATTAGCTGAGACAATATTGCCTTATTGCCTTCATTGTAAGCATCCTCTGTGTGGTCAGCATATTACATGAATGAAAAAGAAACTGAATATATTTAGCATTTTCATCAAATAATTTTGTTTGTTCTACTCTCAAATATGTTCATTTATACACACAATTCATTCATGCTCTCTCTGCAACTAATTAATGTAGAAATATGTTCCTGAATGATTGCACATAATTTTATGCATTTCCTTGTATTACTTATTATGTATTTTATAACTATGTAATTTTAGGGCTTACCAAATCAAGCCAAAATAGACCTATGCCAAATCAAATTCATTCGGAGCAATGAGGTTTCAATCTGATGTCCCTTGATAGAGAGTAAAGAATAAATACTTTTGTACTAGTATCATTTCCTTTACCAGCAACACTACTCACACAAAATATAATAATCAATATAATGAGTATGTTAATAAGATTATCTTAATTTTGATGAAAATGAGGCTGAGAATTAACTACATGTATTGTAATATTTAAGTTATATCTTGATATGAATATATAAGTATTAATAATTCAGGGACTTAGCAATAAATAAATGAAATATATAGGAGCAAAAATTGCTTCTCAATTGACACAGTGGTAATTATATAAAAATGGCATTTTGAGAGTACGAAATAGAAGTTTTGCTGGCACTAACCTGTCATTTCTGCAGTGTCATTTTTTGGAATTCCCATTACTTTGTAACAAGAATCAATTTGTTGAGCCACAAGAGGTCTAGTTGGAGCTAAAAATAGCACCTTTCCCTCTGGATACCAACGATAAAAGTTGTACATCACTACAGCAGCAATAAATGTTTTTCCCAGACCTGCAAGTAAGATAAAATGAGAAACAACATTCTACACAACTAGTGTACACACTTAAGATATTCAAACAATGAGAGTTCTATTAATTGCCATTGTCATGAAAAAATTCAAATTTTCTGATTACATATTGGATGATGTTTTAGCATTTATAAAGCCAATTACTATCACTGAACTTCAAATAATATCTGCATTCAGTTATCAACATCCAGAATTTTATCAGATGCCTTGAGTTGTAAAATAATTCAGAAATAAAGAGAAAGTTTCACTCTTTACAGCACTGCCCATGCTCATGGGCTGTGAAACATAAATTTTCATCAATATGAAAGTAGAAATAGAAACAAGTTACGTATTTATCCAATTTTCCAAGCAATTCCCAACTTATTTTCTTTAAAGAGTAAATTCTCATATTCTGTCTATTTTACAATGATTATGATCTGTATTTTATCAGGAACTTCTTATCATTTTTGTAAGATACCAGAAGGCCTATTTGACTATTATTTTCATCTCAATGCAGTATTGAGTCCTAATGCACAAATATGAATTTAATGAGACGTACATGGGTATCAAGATTAGATGAACAAGTTTGACATCATTCCAAACCACATTTTCCCATATTGAAAATTATATTGCAAGATCAATATGCTTTTCTCTTGAGTTGTCTCACATTTTGGAGAATTGCAATATAACATCCACTATGTATTAACATCAACTTATCTAATAACTGTTTTCACATTAATCCATTAGTGCCCTGTAATACCATATGGGATCAGAACAGAGTTTGATTTTATTATTAATTGTATTTGTTTCTCAACAACAATCCAATTCTAAGCAGTATTGAATCATTTTCATTAATCACTGCTGAAGGTCATGCCAGTGTTGTTTCCACAATAATATAACTGATTAACAAAACAATTGTTTTTTTCTGATGTGCAGTGGGTTCATATGTGGAATTAACAATGGATGGGTGAAGGTTAATATTTCACAAATTTATCAGGGGTAAACAAATTTGTAGTTTTAATTCATCAAAGTTAAAAATATATTATATAATAGGAAGTGAAAATCACCCTTCTTTTAGAATATATTTTTTAATAATTTGATCTACAACTTTCTGATACCTTACGCTATTGTCAGGCGTGTGTGTGATCATGAATTGATGAAATGATTTTTATTATGAAACAATGTGTGTTCATTTTTGCTTCTTGTAGCTTTGGGTTTCTGATCTATACACTGATAATAATTTAATTCACAAAACCAAGAACATATTTTTAGAATCACTCAAAATAAATGTTCCAACAGATGAATATTCTGGAGATTAAGATTTAGGGTGTTTAATTTCCAATGTGAAATGATAGCTACTGAGTTTTGCAACAGAAATACAATGAAAACTAATTAGCATTTAGTAAGAATACCTCAGTTGCTGCAGAAAATGGCCAGCTGTCAAATAAGCTCTTTTACCAAAAACGTGACCAGAATCGTAAAACACTGCAAGGGAGTTCAAGGTGACAATGCAGGGCAAAAAGTATGGATCGAGAGTGAATAGAGGGTGCTTTAGCTGCCAAGTTATTCCTTCCTCATTCCCAAGCACTCATGTTATCAGTCTACTCCAGGTAAAATTTCTGAGTATTTTTTTAGATAATGAAACAATAGAACACACAGCAAATGATTCTCAAAGGAACGCAGTTTCTGAATCAAACCTATCCTCCAATTATAAACTCTGACATAAAATATTCTTTTGGATGCTTTACTCCCAAGTGGATACCATGTGTCACTAACTCAGCATTCTGTAAACAGATGGCTCAGACGCATCTTAGCCATTGTAGAGTACTTGTGAAACCTGCAGGACAGCCTTTAATTTCAAGACGTATTTTACCAGCGTAAAGATATGACATACTGAATCACTTCGTCATCTCACCCAATAGACAAAGTTGTGCAAGTGTAGCTTTCTTCTTGTTAGGGAGGAGAAGAAGAAAATGTAATGGACAGAGTGATAAGCATTTTCAAAAATATTGTAATTATTCACATCATGCATTTCTACAACTGCTAAAATGAAACCATTTTTGACTCTGTGCTCCCGTACGTGCCTAGTGATACCACATGGTATCAGCAAGTATTTAAAAAATGAACAGATTAATTTTCAAAATACTTTTTCATTGATGATTTTAAAGGACTATTTACTTAAAGAAAAGTAAAATTCAGTACAAAATTATAAAAAATAATTCCTGCGTTTACTAGGTTAAAGACAAATCGCTCAAGTACAGCAACAATGGCCTAATTCAAACTTTGGCAGAAATGAATTTCCATACCTGTTGGCAGACTAACTAGAGTGTTTTTGAAGAGGGCAGACTGCACAATGTTGAACTGATAGTCACGAATGGGGTAGTTGGTGGGATAAATCCAAGTTCGGCCTGCACCCTTGTCAAAGCCATTTTCATCCATTCCAACGAACTGTTGCTTCTCTGCTTTTGAAGTTTCCTCCTCCCTGTTCCAAACAAATCCAGATCCACATTGTTAAAGGTTTGTTCATTTTTAATCTAAGAAAAGCTTTATCTGGACAGATATGACAGTCAACTCGGACCAAATACACGTTCTCACTAAGGTCATTACTAGACCTCGGAATTTTAAGCACAAAATGTGATGATTTAGACACCTAAAATAGGTAACAAAATTATGAAATTAAGCACTGTTAGGCATGGAAAGTGATTTTTGACACTAGATTACTTAAGTATTAAACCAGACATATAAAAACATTTGTCGTTGAAAAGTTGTGTTTCTGGCATCTAAAACATCAAAAAAATAGTATTCGGGTAATTTTTATAATTCAGGAAAGTCAAGTGCTTTACATTGAGTGATTACAAGCATATTAATCTTTCATTTCTTTCACACGTTTCATTTTCAACCAGTCAACAGCGCAGATGCATCGGGAATGGGTGCAATAGCCTAAGAAGTGCAAGTTGTTGGAGACAGGTGAGAAACTTCCTCTATATATTCACTAGCAGAAATCCTTATGTTTCATGTGTTGGGTGAGAGATTTAGGTGCCAGTCGATTGCATATTCAATCAGGGTACACTCACGTTTCTGAAAATTCGGGAAAGTATTTGCGCGACAGTATAACAAATTTTAAAAAGTGTGGAATTAAATTACGATAATTCTTCAAAATTACTTGTTTTTAGGTAAAATAATATTAAAATATGCATCAACCGCTGTTTTAGGACATTTTAGACACTATTAGATGCATTCAGTAGATCTATTTTTTCCTGATTCGTAAACATCTGCAAATATTTTCCACAATCTTCCAAAGAATCTAAATAGGCATTTGTTCAAAAATCTGAGGTCTAGTCATTACAAGAATCAAGGTCATCTTAATGGATTCATCATTTCATTTAAATATGTAGGCAGGTTGTTTTATTTACCTTTTGGAGGTTTCTCTGGATGGTCCAGGTTCATGTTCACGTTGGCGTTGCCTGGGTACCTCCACCTCTTGATAAAACCTTCAAAAGACCAAATATTAGTAGTCTCCCCTCCCCCAACTGTTTAGAAGTACCAAATCAAAATACACAAATTGCTCTAACACAGAGTACAGAGGGGCATACAAAGATACAGAGTGCAAACACACAGGTACAGAGGAGCACGAACTGTGACATATCACGAGGTGCTTTGCCAAGTAACTTGAATTTAAGAATACTTCCATCTCCTGGCAATGGTAATGATTATCTACGCTAACAAATTGCATTTATTCACTCTTAAGGATAGACGTAAACTGCACCAAATTTGTTATTAAGTAAACATATTCCATGTACTTTTTGATTCCCGACACTACTGATTCAAATTTCTCTGGATGATTTCCAATATTATTCTAAATTGCTCAACCCATGTAGAATAGTCATCAACTTTCAGATACAATAATCTCAAACAAAATTAATTTGTTTTCCTCCTCCCATAATTTTCAATATAATTATGTTACTTAATTCAAAAAATAATTAGTATGTGCATTTTGAATACGCACAGTGTCTATAAATTGTAAAAATTGACTTTTTCTTTAGAGAAATAAAAAAGAAAGGAAAGGAAATCAAAGGAAACAATTTAAGGGTTGTTCAATATGTTCACTATTTAAATGATGTGAATACGTATTTACGATCAAAAAGTTAAAAATACAAAATTGTAGAACATTAACTGAATCAACTCTTAAGGAAATAAAATCAATGGTGGTACAGAATGGCAGACATTCTTGCACAAGTTTGCTTCCTAAACTCTTTTGTCTCAACTAGATTTTTGGTATTACTCCACTCTCTTCCCATATGCTTCTCATCAGCAACTACAAAACATTTTTTTAACATCTTCTCAATCATTTGATCCCCTAATATTAGAATTGAAATACGACTTATAAAATATTATAGACGAGTGGAACCTGGTCCTTTATGAAAATTTTCATTGAAAAATAAGGAGAGTTTCCAAAAAATGAGTTTGTTTACACTCGAAAACACGAAAAGAACAAACATGAGAAATTGTTTGAAGCACTTTTGCTCATAAATTCAGTATTTGGGAGATATTTGCCAAAAAATACATGTGTTATTTTGGAAAAATCAAAAGAATAAATCACAATGCATTTATATTGTTATTTAGTGCCTTGAGCACTGTCGGTACAAAAAAAGAAGGAAAAAATCTGAATCGATTTTTGAGAAAATCCAGTTTTTAATATTACCTACATTTCACACAGCAGAAGTATTGCATGAAAACTACTCATATTTTGGAATATTGGCTTCCAGAAAGAGCCACATCCAGGGCAGCCAAGATTCCATAAAATACTGGCTGCAAAAGCCTACGCAATTGCTCATATCTTTAAAAAACTATACATGACGTCATTTAAAGATCCAATTTTGATGAACAAATTTAACTCATTAGAAAGATGCTGACAAAATTTTATTGCAATTCTTTCACAATTATCGAAAATTTAGAGTTCAACGAGAAATGGACCTGCCTCACTTCCATAAGTGTACTTTGTTATATTCGGGGGAGGGGGCAGTTTTTGAGGAAAAAATCGAAATGTCTTCGAGACTTCATGAAAAGTAGCCCCATTTCAAATTGAGGGGATAGCAACATCAGCTAGATTAATCAGGGAAAGTCTTGCTTGAGTCACTGTGTTGTTCATGGACGGACTGACATTTTACCATTACACAATTTTTTGGTATCAAAAACTCACAAAAGTGGATTCAGACTACACGTGTTAGAGTAAGTAATTTACTACATACAGGAATAGGAATTTTTAACATTTTATATCAGAAGTGTACAATTTGAATTTTTCTGACAAAAACTGCCATTTTCCACTGCAGGTACATAACAAGTAAGCAAGAAAGTAAAAATATTATTTAATGACTGTAAACTTGCACATTTCTGTTATTTTAAACTTTTAGAAGGATCTTTCCTGGCAATTGATAAAGATTCCTAGACTTTTCCAGACAATTCTAAATTTCTTGTTCCTGACAGGTGGCCACTCTGAATTTGATTACCCTGTGAGGAATTATGATTTTTTATGGCCCCTCCTTGCATATATGCCTTTATCAGCTTTTTGGATAAAAATTTAGAAAATCTTTTATTTCCTTCAATGCAAATTTTTTTTAACTGCAAATTCCTTGCAATGTTAATTGTCGAGGTTCTGAGAAAATTGCTTGAATGTCATACATGAAAATATCTATCAATTTGTAACACTGTTTGAAAAATAAAAGACAAGTTTTGAAAAAATATTTTGCTCCATTTTGAGATATTTGTGTACTACCACATTTTTGTAGCAATTTTTAAAGGGAAAAGAGAAAAAGGAGGGAGGGGGGACTTATATTCAAGAAATTAAGTCATAATAAAAGATGGAAGTAAAAATATAATCCAAACCTGATGCTTTCTTCGAGAGCATTAAGCAACAGCTGGTCTTCCCCTTGTTCATCCAACAAATCGACATATTCCTTATTTAATGTATTTGTCATTTCTATCTCCAAAGAAACTAAAAAACACAGATTCAAAAAGTGTTAAATACAAAACACACATTTATTAAAATATTAATGTAACCCCAGGCCATGAGTTGCCTCAATTTTTAATGATTCCTTTCAAATAATTTCAGGAAAGGGTACAAAAGTAGCACCCAAACCAAATTTTTTTTACAAGTAAATGAAAAAAGTTAATTTATTTCTCTAACCAACAAGGAAATAGCCCAAATACAATGAAATTAGCGATTCATATTCATTTTAATATCATTACTTAAATAATATTTTAGTAGAAGATGCAATAGAATCATTAAAATATTAATTTGATGAGCCTGTGGCAATATTAGAAAACTTTCCAGGTAATAAAAATATTCTATTAGTAGGTAACAAAAGTGCATGAATAGTAAATAAACAGATTAACAAAATTGATAATGGTAATAATACAGAAAAAATATACTATAGGAAACTAATATGTAATAAAATTAGAGAGATTAATAAACTTATAAAGTCGATTAAATCATAAAATAATGGTATCCAGACACAATGGACACATCTTACCAGGAACATCAAATCAATAAATGATTATGTTGAACTAAGACAGGGAACCTATGTAAAGTGCTAATGTTCTAAGGTGAGCAGAAGGTGGTGGTAGTGACTACTCAGTAGCACTTGCGAATCTATTTTTTCCACAAGCCAAACTTCCAAAACACTGTACCATCAAAAACCCACATTACTCTAGAATTTATCAGTGGAATAACATACCAAATGACTCAATTAATTTCCAATATAAGGTTAGATTAGCAAATAAATACAGACCAGGTATTAAATGAACTATATAAAAAATAGTAATTCACAAATAAATAAATAAATAAGTAAAAAACAAGAAATCCCGTGCACATTACTTTTTTCCCCTAAATCTTACTTTTTATGATTAAAGGAAACAGGCCGACACAGTTGTCTTGCTAATTCGTAGGCTCAGCAACATCCCACATTTCAACACTATAACAGTGTTAGGACAGTATTCAAGTCACGATCACAGGTAACAGAAAGATCGGGAAAGACCATCTGCGCTTGTGGCCTCCAAACATTGAAGAGATGTCAAAAACACATCGCCAAAAAACTTGCAAATCGAATTCTCATTTATCACAACTTACACAACTCATTGCACCTATTCCAAGGATGACTTCTTCCATGTGTTCAATTCATTGACAAGCACTGACAAGTGACACTGCCGGTTCCCGCCAAATCGTTACAAAACAAAAGTAAGAGAATACTAACATTTGACACGGTAAAAAGAAATGATACCAACAGTCCGCAAGTTTAGAATTGGCATGCTTTGGCCAAGGTGGGCTCTCCGCCAGCAAATCACAGCACGCCTGGCCGGTCGCAGAGCAAGGAGTCGCATGGCGCGATTATCAAATATCTCTCACACAGGAGTGACAGGGTCGCTTTAAACTGGACATTCAAATATCCGTTACTGACGAGAGATGACAATATTATAAAACTCTTATGTGTTTATCTAATATGTAATGACTATGTACAGGTAAATATGAGTGGTTAACTTTGAGGACAATAGAGAATATATTCAGGCATTTTTTATTTTACTCACAATTACCATTACTTTAGATATAATTAAAGTCTACGGCCAAATCGCTGACTTGAAAATAGTAACGTAATTTCGAAATTAAAACTGGAACTTTTCGCCACACTATTTGCGACGTGACAAATTAATGTTAAAAATGTTTAATAGTAAATGTATAATAGTTAAATCATGGTGGCGTCTTTGTGCCAGTAGTTCTTGATTAGTTTCTTGTGAAAACGGGAAATGTACGATTAACAATCAATGTAGATATTATTCCTCCAGTAATAGCACTTGCAATTCATAACAAAAAGAGGATTTGTAATGGTCTTGTATGAAGGAGAACTGTTTCCTGGACAATTCACTGCCATTAAAAGTAATTCAGCAAGGATAAATATCTTGCAGAAATTCAAGAGGTTTTGGAATTGGCCGCAGAATATGGATACAATATTTTGACACAGGAGCAACGCGATTCTTTCCCTTTCGAAGGGAACAGAATACACAAATATGCAAGACGATACGAATGGAATTCGAAAGCAATATAGACTTACAAAATTTTAGCGATAATAAGATCATGGAGAGTGATATAGAACTTTAGCAAATCGTTTTGCTGTTCACGTCGTAAAAGATATGACACAATTGCAGTGTGAATTGTAATATTACACACACTTAATTTAATTATTTTCATTTATTAAATTAAATGGAATGTCAGTCTTCAAAATATTCGTATAATTACTTATTAAGAAACAACGATCTTTCTAAGATATTACCGTTGAAATATTTCTTTCTGAAGATTCAAATTGAACAAATTTGAACTCTTGAATTTGAACGAGAAATATTTTATTACAGTGAAATAATGCACGCGCCGAAAAGAACGTTTCGTTAGAGATAACTAACTTCCTATCACAATGATGTCAACATTTTCACTACAATGGTGGCCTTAAAATTACTCCTCGAAAGCATCTTTTTCCCTAGGTGTAGTTTATTTTTTGTTCCACGTCTTTGACATGTATTTGATCAATAGAGAGCGTTGTAACTGCACACATTTCAGTTCCATATCATACAAGCTCGTCGAATAAACGAAACAACAGTTGAGTCATTTGCTGCGACTCTGCATAACAATGCAAGTACCTGCAAGTTCTGACAGAAAAAACGCTTTGAAGTGCGCTGTCATGTTTCTTAGGTTAAAATTCTCACGAACTGATGAGAAACATTTTGCCTAGGCATAGTGATGGAAGTAAAAGTATTGCGAATGAACTGATCAAAAATAGAAACTGGGGAAAAAGTAACTTACTAAGTTTTACATTATATTATACAACAGTGTCGAGGTAAGCCCGTTTCAACGAATTAGTAAATATAAAAGGTTAAATGTTTAGACAGCAGATTCTCAAACTTTTTGAAGTTAATACCACGTACATTGACTTTTAGTTCCAAGCACTTCCAGATTCAAATGTTCCTAATGACGCTTTTCTAACACTTTTAAGAAGATATTTTTAATTCGTTCAAAAATTTATTTTAAATTCATATAGTAATTAATAGTATAGGATCTGAAAGAAACTAAGCTTTTTAATGCATCACAAAAAGTGAATAGTGTTTTTGTCTCTTCATTACTAAGAAAACAACACATATGAATAATTTACATAAATGTTTTCAAAACATTAGGGGCTTAGCCTAATTTTAATAATGAATAATGTAATATAATATGTAATAATAAGACTGAATAGGTTTTATTCTGGAGTTCAGAGATAATAAACCATTTAAATTTGCAATAAAATGGGCGTGTCTGCATAATTTAACCATATTTTCGTGTCTGGGTTCTCCAGCTCACAACTTCAGGTGGATATCAGGACCAAAGTGAGCTTATTGGGAGTTATTCAAATGATTATAACCAGAGATAAAATTTCCGCGTATGTTTTATGTAAGGTTACTATATCTCTCAAACTTTGTGAGTGAGTGTTTCATGTCATATTCACTTTCAAATTAATACCTTCTCAAGCCTGTTTGTATATTTCAGCGACTTTTTTCAGAAATTCACGCATAATACATTTTTATACGTTTTCCCACAAAATATGGCTTATATTCACTTTTATTTAGCATTTTAAGTTTTTTTATGATTTTGCATACATCATATTAACGTAACCAATGAACAATGCTCTGCCCTGTTCCTTAGGTTCTAATTCTCACGAACTGATGCGATAAAATAAACATTCTTTTTTTTTAAAAAAAAGATGTGTTACAATTCGTAACAACGTTCATATGCAACCATGTAAATGGAACATACGGAGTAATCCTCGTTTAATCTAGTCAGACGTCGTTAGTCGCAATCAGCCATTGCCTTTTAACCCTTTGACCTGGGGCACGAAGCTAGATCAGCACTGTCAGCGTTAGATTATGTGATTCCCAAACGATAAACCCGGGATGTCTCGAACTGCCTAACCTCCAGGAACTCGGGATGTAGCGAACTGCTTAGCCTCCGTGACTTCACGGAGCGTAGATAAGGAAATCGGCTAGCTTCGCCGGCATGCTCGCTTTTAGTGTACATATTTTGAAATCTTACAATTTCTTAGGCTTTTTTATTTCTAAAATGTGCATTTTAAGAAATATCTGAAATCTAGAAGAAAAGCAACTGCGACTCCATTCTTGTTAAGAGGCGATGCGTCTAAGACCGTTTTACACGGTCATTTTTTCATCGCTTTTCATCGGTACAGAAAAGTGACGCACCAGACGGATATAATTTGTAGACAAATTACTCATGATTCATTTTGCGGTACCGATTTCATTCAGTTTACCTATCGCGATCCTTACGTCACTTCCCGGAACCATTTTCCATTAGCTAAGGGAGTAGCGTGTTTTGTTCCTTTTGTGCCGTTTTAAGAGCGTTCCATTGTGTAGAATTGTAATGTGAAGTGATCAGTGTGGTGAGAAATAAAACTTGTACTTTGCCTAATGTCTTGTTCCGTGCTCGTTCTGTTGAGGCGGTGTTGGCTCAGTCCTAAAATAATCTAACACAATGTATTACTATAGATGCTTTTCAACTATTTCAACTTCAGCGCTCTTTGCGGCG
Organism: Gryllus longicercus; assembly: GCA_038098605.1. Taxonomy (NCBI): domain Eukaryota; kingdom Metazoa; phylum Arthropoda; class Insecta; order Orthoptera; family Gryllidae; genus Gryllus; species Gryllus longicercus. The sequence goes on from JAZDUA010001201.1 coordinate 29,965, forward strand.
TCCAGAGGAAATATTGTCATCACGATTAGTCGCAGAAAACAACATGCTCGATCTCGTTCATCAAATTCGAAAACCCTGAAGCTGTATCGCATAGAAACGAAGACCCTATTTCCATCCGTTTCATGTACAGAAAAATGATTTTAAAAAAATGACTGTGTCAAACTGGCTTAAGCGTGTCGCGCATCCTCGGAGGCTGATTTGCCGTTCGGGCTTGGCGCCCATCGAAATGCGTTGTGTGCGTAGGGAAAATGGTTGCCGTCCGAGGCCTGGCTCAGGGTCTGGCCCGGGGCCTGCACCGGAGCTTGTGGGCAGGACTGCTGCTGGCCGTCTGCTGGACCGCCAGCGTGCTGGTTCCGCTCCGCCTAGGTGCAGACGTTAGGCATCTTTATTACTTTACTACTTTATTGCTTTATCGCCTTTATTTATTTTATTTATTTAATTAACTAATTAATTAATTAATTAATTAATTTATTTATTTATTTATTTATTTATATATTTATTTATTTATCTATTTATTTATGTATCTATTTATTATTTATCTATTTATTTATCTATTTATCTATCTATTTATTTATCTATGTATTTATTTGTTTGTTTAACTTATTCATTGATTGATTAATTGAGAAACTATTCATGTCGAGGTAAAGTAAAATATAATAAAACCATTAGTTGCAGACTCGTACCTCAGCAGCCACAATGCAGACACGAGTTCCGATCTTGCGAACGAATCCTCCCAGCAGAGCTCAAGTGCGGTTGAACCTGTGTGGAATCGGTTGGAGCGAGGGGATTTTTCTTCGGGGCCGAGAGAGCCACGAAGACTGGGGTGCGTATGATCACTTTACAGGCTTACGTGGCTTTGAGCGTCAATTGATGTCATTGCAATGCTTCTGACAGGGTGTTCGAGACCCGGCAATGGGAGGATTTTCGATTCTAGCTACATAGCTGGCTCGAATTCAACCGCCGTCCGGGGAGAATTCTAGCGACCGGCTGCTCCGATCGGTCGTTTTCCATGGTTTCTTCGATCAACAAACATGTGAATGCCGGAGCAGGACCTAACAAACGGGCCTCGGACAATCTTTCTTTCCTCTTCGTTGCGGTATCATCACCTCTTACTTACACACACACTTATACGCACTATACTACCACACTGGTGGGAGATAGTACCTGGTCGTAGATAACCCTCACAAGCCGACGTGCAGGTCGGCGCTGAATCTCACCATTCAGCCGGGGAATATCACCGCCATAACTCGCGACAAATATCACGCACGGGGATGTCGGACTCAGTGGTTGAAACGATCAGGAACCAATCAATCCAATTTCCAGGCAAACCGTCCCCCGCCGGTGGGAGGTACCTGGTTAGGGAAACCTCCTCGCTAGCCGTCGCGACGGATCTCGCCATGCAGCGAGGGAAAGATCACACCCACCTCCCGAGAAAAACACACGCACTAAACTTTTGGAAGTAACGATCCTGTTAGTTGACGTGCCCGGAAAAACTAAATCGATCATTGAATCCACGCCAACCGAACCGAGTCACAGAGCACCTTCTCACGTGCAGCGGGCGTGCGCTGCTGCGGCAAGCGGCGGAGAACTCTCGCTACGCGAAGCGGAGGAGGGCGTATGCGCCCCCGCTATCAGAACACAGCTTTAAATGGTGGTCTTCCCACTGCGCCACGGCCGCAGCGCAGAGCTGATGTTTAAACCTCCTGCGGTCCCTTTGTGCGTTGTCGCCGGAGGGTCGGCGAAGAGCCCTGCCGCTTGACGGACGCGCGCTGCCGCGGCGGCGTGGGAAGGCGCCCGAAAAAGCCCTTGCGCCCGTTGCCCGCAGAAAGGCGTCGTCGGGGGCGGCGACGAGGAGCATCCTGATGTGGAACCGCTTCTACGAGGAGCCCAACCTGGGCTTCCCGCTGCCGCGCGGGTGGTCGCTGTCGCGCGCGGCGCCCTGCCACCCGACGCCCTGCGTCTTCGCCAGCCGCGCCGCCCTGCGCGCGCGCACGCCGCCCGCCCACGCCGCCGCCAGCCACTTCGACGCCGTCGTCGTGCGCATGCGCGACGGCCGCCTGCCCGACGGCTTCCCGCCGCCCGCGCGCAGCCCCCGCCAGAGGCACGCCCCCGCCCAGCCCAGCCACGCGTCCACCTGCTAGTTTTCCGTGGTTTCTTCGATCAACAAGATGCGAATGCCGGAGCAGTACCTAACAAATGGGCCTCGGACAATCTTTCCTTCCTATTCGTTGCTGTATCATCACCTCTTACACACGCGCGCGCACACACAGCCACCTGCTCTCGCGCCCGTCCATCCAGCAAGCCAGACACTAAGACATGCATCGACTCATTCATTCGTTCTTTCATCCGCTTATCCATTCATTCGACCAGCTATCCATTCACCCATCCACCCACCCACCCACCCATTCATCCATCCACCCAGCATTTCATGTGTCCATCCATCCATCAAGCCAGCAAGCCAACCAGCTATTCATCCATTCACCCACCCACCCATCCAGCTAGCCTCACATATTCCATCCATCCACCTACCCAGCCTGTCATGAGTCCATCCATCCATCAAGCCAGCCAGCCACCCATTCATCCATCCACCCAGCCACTAAGACGCACATCGACCCATCCATTCGTTCTTTCATCCGCCTATCCATTCATTCGACCATCCATCCATTCATCCACCCACCCAGCCTCTCATGCGTCCATCCATCCATCCACCTATACAGCAATACATACATACACACGGCCACACAGGCACACATCCATCCATTCATTCATTCATTCATCAATTCATTCGACCATCCATCCATACATCCATCTATTCGGCCACCCACACAACCGCCCGTTCATCCACACACCTACTCTCTCACTCATCCATCCATCCATCAAGCCAGCCAGCAATCCACCCATTCTTCCATCACCCACCCACCCGGCCACTCAGACATACATCCATCCATTTATTCATCCATTCAATTAATTCATTCATTCATCCATCTATCCATTCATTCTTTCATCCATCTATCCATTCATTCTTTCATCCATCCATTCATTCATTCGACCATCCACCTATCTTTCCATCCATCCATTCACCAACCCTCATAACTACCCAGTCATCCTGTGGTATTAAGGCCTGTGTCGTAATGGTGCCACACAAAAAACAAAGGATGCAAGCCCCCTCCTTGAAAAACACGACCACACTATAACGCCATTTCGGGCGTGACAGGATACTTTTAATCACACAGTGTATTGGACTCCAGTTATAGTGAACTTCTGGGAACTAACAGGTTTGGTTCACTGTATCAGAGATTCACTATAACCGTGTCCGGATAGTTTTGATATGTACGTACACATAGCGTATCCAGGGAGTAAGTCGCCCGTGTGTTTCTACCGTGGCAGGTTCGTGTTCTTCCGGCTGGAGCCGCCGCAGTACAGCGGGCGGGCGCCGGGGCTGCGCGGCGTGTTCAACTGGACCATGAGCTACCGCCTCGACTCCGACGTCCGCTTCCCGTACGGGGAGGTGGTGGCACGGCCCGGCGCCCGCGTGCCCGCCCGCGGCTGGCTGCGGCCCGCGGCGCCGCCCCCGTCGCCGCCGCAGGTGGACGCCCTGCTCCGCGCCCGCCCCCGCCCCAGCACACCGCTCAGTCGGTAGGCGACTGACATTGGTGATCGTTTACACATTCCGAGCACGCCAACAGCTAAGGTCCTTAGTCCCGTAAGTGTAGTGTATGTTTCCACTCCGAAAGGTGGTGGTGGTGAGATCCGGCTCCGACTTACCGCCGGTTAACAGAGTTCCCTCAACCAAGTACCAGCGGGGTACCGCCCAAGCCTGCACAAGTTCCCCCGACCTGCCTCCCAGCGTGTGTGCTTGTTGGGTGCTCAAGCGTTGACGCTCACCCTGCGGCAGCTCTGACTGATATTGTTGATTGATTAGTGATTCAGGGCGCGGTCGATAGTCCCGAAAGTGTAGTGCATGTTTTCCTTCCTATAAGTAAAGTGCGATCTCCTCCCGCTGGAAGCGAGATCCGGCACCGACCTACCGTTAGCTAGCGGGGTTTTTCCCCAACGCATCAGCCGGGCATCTCCCCAGCCGGGAAAAGCTCTAAGCTTCCGACCTACCTCCCAGCATGTGTGCTTGTGTGGTGCATGTAGGGACGTCCTGCTCCACACTCGCGCCAGTGCACCTCCCAGGCGGTAGGTGCTCAAGCGTTGACGCTCGCCCTGCGGCAGCTCTGGCTGATATTGATGATCGTTTAGTGATTCCGAGCACGCCAACAGCTCTGACTGATATTGTTGATCGTTTAGTGATTCCGAGCACGCCAACAGCTTTGGCTGATATTGTTGATCGTTTAGTGATTCCGAGCACGCCAACAGCTCTGGCTGATATTGTTGATCGTTTAGTGATTCCGAGCACGCCAACAGCTCTGGCTGATATTGTTGATCGTTTAGTGATTCCGAGCACGCCAACAGCTCTGGCTGATATTGTTGATCGTTTAGTGATTCCGAGCACGCCAACAGCTCTGGCTGATATTGTTGATCGTTTAGTGATTCCGAGCACGCCAACAGCTCTGGCTGATATTGTTGATCGTTTAGTGATTCCGAGCACGCCATCAGCTCTGGCTGATATTGTTGATCGTTTAGTGATTCCGAGCACGCCAACAGCTCTGGCTGATATTGATGATCGTTTAGTGATTCCGAGCACGCCAACAGCTCTGACTGATATTGTTGATCGTTTAGTGATTCCGAGCACGCCAACAGCTCTGGCTGATATTGTTGATCGTTTAGTGATTCCGAGCACGCCAACAGCTCTGGCTGATATTGTTGATCGTTTAGTGATTCCGAGCACGCCAACAGCTCTGGCTGATATTGTTGATCGTTTAGTGATTCCGAGCACGCCAACAGCTCTGGCTGATATTGATGATCGTTTAGTGATTCCGAGCACGCCAACAGCTCTGACTGATATTGATGATCGTTTAGTGATTCCGAGCACGCCAACAGCTCTGGCTGATATTGTTGATCGTTTAGTGATTCCGAGCACGCCAACAGCTCTGGCTGATATTGTTGATCGTTTAGTGATTCCGAGCACGCCAACAGCTCTGGCTGATATTGTTGATCGTTTAGTGATTCCGAGCACGCCAACAGCTCTGGCTGATATTGTTGATCGTTTAGTGATTCCGAGCACGCCAACAGCTCTGGCTGATATTGATGATCGTTTAGTGATTCCGAGCACGCCAACAGCTCTGGCTGATATTGTTGATCGTTTAGTGATTCCGAGCACGCCAACAGCTCTGGCTGATATTGTTGATCGTTTAGTGATTCCGAGCACGCCAACAGCTCTGGCTGATATTGTTGATCGTTTAGTGATTCCGAGCACGCCAACAGCTCTGGCTGATATTGTTGATCGTTTAGTGATTCCGAGCACGCCAACAGCTCTGGCTGATATTGATGATCGTTTAGTGATTCCGAGCACGCCAACAGCTCTGGCTGATATTGTTGATCGTTTAGTGATTCCGAGCACGCCAACAGCTCTGGCTGATATTGTTGATCGTTTAGTGATTCCGAGCACGCCAACAGCTCTGGCTGATATTGTTGATCGTTTAGTGATTCCGAGCACGCCAACAGCTCTGGCTGATATTGTTGATCGTTTAGTGATTCCGAGCACGCCAACAGCTCTGGCTGATATTGATGATCGTTTAGTGATTCCGAGCACGCCAACAGCTCTGACTGATATTGATGATCGTTTAGTGATTCCGAGCACGCCAACAGCTCTGGCTGATATTGTTGATCGTTTAGTGATTCCGAGCACGCCAACAGCTCTGGCTGATATTGTTGATCGTTTAGTGATTCCGAGCACGCCAACAGCTCTGGCTGATATTGTTGATCGTTTAGTGATTCCGAGCACGCCAACAGCTCTGGCTGATATTGATGATCGTTTAGTGATTCCGAGCACGCCAACAGCTCTGACTGATATTGTTGATCGTTTAGTGATTCCGAGCACGCCAACAGCTTTGGCTGATATTGTTGATCGTTTAGTGATTCCGAGCACGCCAACAGCTCTGGCTGATATTGTTGATCGTTTAGTGATTCCGAGCACGCCAACAGCTCTGGCTGATATTGTTGATCGTTTAGTGATTCCGAGCACGCCAACAGCTCTGGCTGATATTGTTGATCGTTTAGTGATTCCGAGCACGCCAACAGCTCTGGCTGATATTGTTGATCGTTTAGTGATTCCGAGCACGCCATCAGCTAAGGCCCTTAGTCCCGGAAGCGCCGGGCGCGGACGGGCAGTGGTGGTGGTGGTGGTGGTGTGGCTAGTTGGCTTCCGACGGTTGTGGCTGGTGTGTCGAATGAACGAGCGGTGGTGGCGTGGCGTGTGTGGTGGCTGGTGCGAGGTGCACCAGGTGCGAGCTGGTGTTGGCGCCGTGGCTGGTGCGGAGTGGTGGAGCGGCGTTGGTGTCGTGGCTGGTGCGGGGGTGTACGGGCGGTGGTGTCGTGGGTGGTGCTGGTGTGCAGGGCGGGCGCCCGTCACGAGCGGGCGGCGGTGGTGGCGTGGATGGTGCGGCATGAGTACAAACGTTCTGTCTTGGCTGGCACGGCGTGTGCGTGGCCTGTGATGTCTTGTCTGGATTGGGGTGTGGGCTAGCCGTGGCGGTGTCTAGGCTGGTGCGGCTTGTGTGTGAGGTGTTGTGTTTTGTCTGGTGTTGGGAGTGGGCCAGCGGTGGTGGTGTCTAGGCTGGTGCGCGATGCGCAGGGCGGGCGCCAAACTGTGGTGTCTAAGCTGGGGCGGCGCGTGCGCGAGCTGTGGTGTTGTGTCGCGTGTGGACCAGCGGTGGTGGTGTCTAAGCTGGTGAGGTCTCTCTCTCTCTCTCTCTCTCTCTCTCTCTCTCTCTCTGTGTATGTATATATATATATATATATATATATATATATATATATATATATATATATATATATATATATATATATATATATAGTGAAGCACCCTTCAGCGTTCATATATATATATATATATATATATATATATATATATCTGTTCTGAAGCATGCTTCACTCCACTATGTGATGTCCACGCTCGTGCCGCGTACGCAGGGCGAACGGCAGGCGCGAGCGTGCGGTGGTGGCGTGGATGGCGTCGCGCTGCGAGTCGGCCAGCCGGCGCGAGGAGTACGTGAGGCGCCTGCAGCGCCATCTGCCCGTCGACGTGTTCGGCCGTTGCGGCAGCGGCTACTGGCCCCGGAACAACACCATGGGTTTCTATCGGATGCTCGCGCGCAGATACAAGTTCTACCTCTCCTTCGAGAACTCGCTCTGCAAGTGAGTGCTTCTGTCTCTCTCACTATATATATATATATATATATATATATATATATATATATATATATATATATTTATATATATAGTGAAGTACGCTTCAGCATATATAGACACGTATCTGTGGTGAAGCGTGCTTCACTACACTATGTGATGTGATGATGATTTATGTTTAGATAATTGATAGGTAGGTGAGGTCTGGACTACGTGACGGAGTAGTTCTTTGCCATGCTCATTCAACATCTGCAGGGCATACGTAACCAAAACGTCCTTTCCTCTCCTCTGCAGGGACTACGTGACGGAGAAGTTCTCAATCCTCATTCAACATCTGCAGGGCACACGCAACCAAAACGTCCTTTCCCTCCTCTGCAGGGACTACGTGACGGAGAAGTTCTTCTGCATCCTCATCCAACAGCTGCGGGGCACACGCAACCAAAACGTCCTTTCCCTCCTCTGCAGGGACTACGTGACGGAGAAGTTCTTCTCCATCCTGCACCTGCCGGTGGTGCCGGTGGTGCTGGGCGGGGCCAACTACAGCGCGGTGGCGCCGCCGGACTCCTACATCGACGCGCGCGCCTTCCCGTCGCCGCGCGCCCTCGCCCGCTACCTGCGCTACCTGGCGGGCGCGCCGCGCGAATTCGCAAAGTTCTTCTGGTGGAAGCGCTACTACCGCGTGGTGACGGCGGCGCCCGCCACGCTCTGCCGCCTGTGCGACGCGCTGCTCAAGGAGCCGCTGCCCGGTGACGTCACGGGATGGGGTACTGCAGGGTGTTAACTGGTGGTACTGTGCGGCCTCGGCAGGGAGTTCGCGAGCGTTCGCGTCCTGCCTGGGACGCAGGGTGTTAATTGGTGGTACTGCGGGGCCTCAGCAGGGAGTTCGCGAGCGTTCGCGTCCTGCCTGGGACGCAGGGTGTTAATTGGTGGTACTGTGCGGCCTCGGCAGGGAGTTCGCGAGCGTCGCGTCCTGCCTAGGATGCTGCAGGGGGTTAATTGGTACCAATGCGGGGCTTCAACAGCCGGTTTGCGAGCGTTCGCGTCCTGCCTGGGGTGCCGCATGGTGTTAAATTGTGGCACTGTGGGGCATAGACAGAGAGTTCGCGAGTGTTCGAGTCCTGATGGTGTGGCTAAATAGCTGGGTCGAATATCTACCGCTGTCTGAGGGGGAATTGTCGTGTCCAGCTGTTCTGATCGGAAGTTTTCCATGGTTTCTCCGCTCAACATCAGGCAAATGTCAGAGAATCGCCTACAATCATTCTCCTAAAATTTGTGAATGTATGTAAGTATGAGGTAAGGGTACGAAGAGGAATATGACGAAATAAATGCGCGTGGTTCGTTTGTTAGGGTACCGCCCCGGTATGTTGTATATATTGGTCAAAAAAAACAAACGAAAAAGCACCCTTGAGATCAGCGAGCAGGTAGAATGCTCCTTCGAAGAGCGGCTGAATTCGTTCTAGCTATCTAGCTAGTGACTGCAACCCTGCCACTCTCGGGATTCGAACCCCGGGAATTTTCGTTGAGAGGCACAACAGTGTCATCAACTGACGCCCTGAGACAGCTATGCTAGTGTATTCAAAAGAAAGCGAAAGAAGCAGAGGTTAATTAAATGCGTGCTCCCAGCAGGGCAGCGGACTCACGAGGATGTGGAGGCGTGGTGGCACGAGCCGGGGGTGTGCGAGACGCCACGCGAGGACGAGGAAAAGGACAAAGAAGACGACGACGATGAAGACGACGACGACGAAGATGACGGCGCAAGCAGGTAGGTACATTTGCTCCAGTCACACAGCTTTCCCGTTGCCTCAGCGGTGCGTATTGACCGGCAGGCTCTGGGGTTGATACTTCTGACAGCGGAAGAAATTTTACTTTTTCGCTGCGGAGTAGAGAGAAAGTTATGTAATGCTGCTCGAAAAAAAGGCCAATTTTCGGCAGAAAATCTTTTATTACACGGCCTCGGTAACGAAGAAGGATATAAATTCCGTTGTAAAATTAAAATAATATCCTCCAACACGTGCTGTAGCCATAAACCATGTTTTGTGGGTCCTTGATAGCGAAAAATCGAATGACGGGAAAACTGCTGTCTGCGTGTTTGTCCATCCGTCTGTGAACATCGCTAACGGCTAAACAGTTCGGCCAATTTTCTCCAAAATTGATACTCTCTATTCAATCTAGCTGGTGTCGCGGTCCTTTGAATTTCAAAGCGATATTTTAATTTTGGGGGCTACTTTACATGAAGATCCTGGAACATTTTAAAAAAAATTGGCTCCATCGCTTTTGATTGAATTTTGTTGTTCGATTGTGTGAAGGACGTTTAAGGGGATGATGCAGTTCTCGTAGTAGTTGAAAAACCCTATTTTTCGAAAATTGCAAAAGTTCAAAATTATTTCGAAGAGTTTTATTTATAAAGAGTCTTACAACTAAAATATTAAAGATTGATATTTTTTATTAATGAAATCTATTCCTTTAAGGTAAATTTAAAATAAGGTTGTGTTCAATTTTTCGAAAATTTTGCAACTTTTCGCGTAGTTTTTCGTGAAAATAGGATGAGAAAGAAGTGCACCACTAGTTGGCGCTAGCTACACAGCTAGATAGAAATCAGTGACTCTCTGGAAGAGAATTCCAGCTCTCGGCTGCTCTGATCGGTTGTCTGTTAATTAAATTTTAATCACGCCTTACACACTTGCTTTTGTTCACAGAAAATTATATTAGTTTTCGTGAGAATGAAGGTCTAAATTACGTATCCTAAAACAGAAAAATAAATAAATGATTAAAATTGATACATTTTTTATTCATTCAAGGCATTTCTTTGCAGTGCTTTCTTTTCTGAAGAGAACATGCTACAAGGATATTTTGAAGCAGCTACTCCCTAGGTTGGTACACCATCATATGTGAGATGTTGGACGTTTTTGAGCACTGAAGAATATCACTGTTTGTGATAGTATTTCTTGGTTTTCTTCTCTTTAAACAGGAAATGAATATCATAAGAAAGTGATGTAGAAGTCTTCCTCGGCCAGAGTCATGTAACACATCAGCCCTCACGAAGAGCACATGATAGACGAAACGGCATCGCAACCTTCGACGCGGTGTCCAGCATACAAACAAGATAGTTCGAATATCGGAAGGAAATGGAATTCCCTCACACGAGCACTATAGTTGCATTCATGGAATTTCATGAAATACTGAATATCTTTCTAAAGAATATCGGTCAAAAAACTTAATACTGATTGCCCAGTGTTTACATTTTACATCTGCATCAACTGACAGTTAAATAGTATTGTTTTGGACGACGTGTCTCATTTATAGTGGCTTTTTATGATAATATAAGTTGGTATTACAAAAACATTTACTTGACACTACCTTTCAGTTTATTACACACAATTTGTGAATGGTCCTGGTATTTCTTTTAGTTTTCACAATGCCTGTAAATACTCCATTGCAAAAATACACAATTATATTTAAAATAAAACAATGCAAAAATACTTCTCAAAGAAAAATGTGTGTAATGTCTGTTCTATCGATTAAACATGAGTGGACCAATGTATAATATTCTGTTCTATCTTAACGTGGCACCTCCAACGAGTATTTTCATTATAAAAAGTTTAATTTGTGTTCCAAGTTCATAACTAAGGGGCAGATTTTGATGACCTAAAACATTGGCAAAAATGATCTAAAATGCTTTTAAAATGTTTTTAAAATGCTATAAAATGAAAGAAAAATGACGTAAAAAATGTTATCAAAACCGTTTTGGTTGAACCAATCAAGTTGTTGGATACGTCACATACGTCACAGGAACCTTAGATTACATACTCAGAATGGCTGACATTACAAGTTTAGAGAAAAGAAATCGAATTGACTACGAGGTACAGGTACTCAGGAATTCTGTGAAGAACACTTGTAGAATCTCGTAAATGTTATTTGAAGCAAACACAATTGAAATGATATTAAAACCTATGAATTCAGCGAAAATGCATTAAAAGTAATGAAAAAGGTAAAAAAATGACTTATTAGTCGAAATCGATCATAAATGCAAAATAATGATGTGTGATCGGATAAAGAACAGTTGGAGTATACCAGATCCTTGATACAGTAACAAGGAAACAGTATCAAGGATCTGGTATACTCCAACGGGTTTTTTTTAAGTGTAAAAATGGGTAAATTTCGAGTTGTCTTCACTTAAAACGAATTCTTATACTAAACGGCATTTTTCTAAAGTGAAAAGAAAAAAATTACAATTCATTAGACTCCGCTCCCTATTCATAACCGTCTGTAGCCCTGCTCGTCCTTCTGGGCCGCCGGCAACGAGCGCCCGTGAGCGCCATCTTGTCGAAGGCGGGGGCCGTCGCCGGGCGCCAGGTCGAGCGGCGTCTTCCCGTCGTGGGAACGCGCGTTGACGCTGGCGCCGGCCCTGAGCAGGCGGTAGACGGCGTCCAGGTGCCTGCCCCCTATTCATAACCGTCCTGCTCGTCCGTGTGGGCCGCCGGCAACGAGCGCCCGTGAGCGCCATCTTGTCGAAGGCGGGGGCCGTCGCCGGCCGCCAGGTCGAGCGGCGTCTTCCCGTCGTGGGACCGCGCGTTGACGCTGGCGCCGGCCCTGAGCAGGCGGTAGACGGCGTCCAGGTGCCTGACCCCTATTCAGAACCTTTCTGCTCGTCCGTCTGGCCCGCCGGCAACGAGCGCCCGTGAGCGCCATCTTGTCGAAGGCGGGGGCCGTCGCCGGCCGCCAGGTCGAGCGGCGTCTTCCCGTCGTGGGACCGCGCGTTGACGCTGGCGCCGGCCCTGAGCAGGCGGTAGACGGCGTCCAGGTGCCTGCCTTCGGCGGCCGCGTGCAGCGGCGTGCGACCTTGAAAGTCTGCAGCGCGTACGTCCGCCCCGTACAGCAGCAGGATGTTGACGCAGTCCGTGTGCCCGCCGTCGGCCGCCAGCGCTAGCGGCGTCTTGCCGTCGGCCGTTCGCGCGCCCACGTCCGCCTCGGCCTTGAGCAGCAGGTCGACCAGGCCCACTCGGCCTGCCTGGGCCGCGGCGTGGAGCGGCGCGCGCCCTCTGGCGTCGGCCGCGTTGGCTTTGGCGCCGCCTTTCAGCAAGTACACGGCGCAGTTGGCGTGCCCGTCGCCGATCGCGAGCGCCAGCGGCGTCTCGCCGGCCGCAGACTTGGCGTTGGCGTCCGCTCGGGCCTTCAGCAGGTAGTAGACGACGTGCAGGTGGCCGCCTGCGGCCGCCGGGTGGAGCGGCGTGTACCCGCGTCGGTCGGCCGCCGCCACGCTCGCCCCTCTCTTGAGCAGGAGGTCGACGCAGTCCGCGTGGCCGCCGCCCGCCGCCAGCGCCAGCGCCGTCGCGCCGCGCACGCACTTGGCGTCCACGGCCGCGCCGCCGTCCAGCAGCGCTAGTGCGGCGGTCACGTGGCCGCGGGCGGCGGCGCGGTGCAGGGCGGTGCGCCCGCGGGCGTCGGCCGAGTCCGCGGCGGCGCCTCGCGACAAGAGGAACACCGCGCAGCTGAGATGGCCCTTCTCGGCCGCCAGGGCGAGGGCGGTGTCGCCCTGGGGCGTCCGCGCGTCCACGGCGGCTCCGGCGTTCCAAAGAACTTCCACCACGCTCCGGTGACCTTAAAATAATACGAATTATAATAATAGAAATATATTAATATTATAATAATAACAAGAATATAATATTAATACTGTAAAACGCGTAAAAACAGCTTTTCAAATATTTGATCGTTCCGACAGGACATCATGCTAATATTTCCCCAGTAGTTTTACATTTCAGATATCGGGTGAGGCAATTCGATATTTTGGACAACAACCATGACGTATTCGCTTATCGTTCACTACCTGAACACTGTTGTCGGTATTAAAAAGCTTCCTGTCTAGTGAAGGATTAGAACCACCATGTAGCTCAACAGAATTTTTGTAGCTTTACGCAACGAGTAGTGCCCTAATTTATATATCTTTACGTAATGATACCTTCGCTTGACACTGTTGTCGGTATGAAAAAGGTTCGTGCCTCGTAAAGGGTTTGAACACCATTTAGCTCAACAGCATTTTTGCAGCTTTGGGCAACGAGTAGTGTCCTAATTTATATATCTTTACTTTACGATACCTTCGCTTGACACTGCTGTCGGTATGAAAAGGGAAAAAGGTTGGTGCCTCGTAAAGGGTTTGTACCACCATTTAGGTCAACGGCATTTTGTAACGAGTGGTGTCCTAATTTACATATATTTACATTATGTTACCTTCGCTGGCTGCGTCGTGCAGTGGTGTCCTCCCGGCGTCGTCCGTGCTGTGGACGAGGGCTGCGTCTCTGCTGATGGCGCGCGCGCACGCTGCAAGTCCGTGGACCGCCGCCAGGTGGAGGGTGGATTTTCCTTTAACGCTTCCTGCACTCGCCCCAGCTTCCGGAGCAAACAGCAAATCCACCACATTTGGGGAGCTGACACCGGCGACGGTGTTCGGTAACCGGCCTCCTACCAATTCAGCGTTGCCCGCGTGTGAAGGAGTGTCTGCTCTCATACCCTGCGAGTACACGGCAAAGAAAATGTTTTTATAAAATACAATAAAACCTGTCTAAGACGGAAACTCTAAAGGACGCAAAATTGCTATCCAGGGCAAAAAATCTCAGAATGGAACAATTTTATACGTCGAAATGACCTCTGTAAGTCGGAAACCTGTCTAACGCGGAAACGAAAGGGTTTTTAGAGAACGTAAAGTTAATATTATCTGGCAAAGAATGAAATTCATTTGGAAAGTTCCAACACACTCTTTGAAATGACAGAGAGAATGATCATGTCCTGAGAAAACAGAGTGTACGACGAGTTTTTCCTCTTATTTATACCTGCTGTCAAGGAATCTCGGTCGAACTCAGCGACTGTTTCGCTGCGACTTTCTTACTCTTTGTTGTGCTTTTCAAGGTCGCAACAAAAGAGACTTCGCTGTCGCTCCGAATCTCTGCTGTTGTGGGCGTCCGCAACCCGTTCAATTCTCATAAGCGTCACACGCTTCCTTATGGCAATAATGGAATTCCGAGACGTGTCGTGTCATCCTAGCGTAGGAGACGTAGACATGACGAGGGGCAGACCACGGAATTTTGTGAATGCTCGCAGTGTAGTGTAAGAAAGCAACGTGCTAGTATTCTAAAATATCTGTACAGCGTACTTGGAAAACCCTTTCGCTACAGAGGAAAACGCGGAAGAAACTCTGGTCTTCTTATATTTTTCCTGTGTTTCGTTCATTTTTTATTTCCTGCAATATTTTAATAAAAAAATGTTTTATTCTCTACATATTGTCTCACTAACAAAATACCGAAAATACTGTTCTTAAGTTGAATGTTGAGTTTTTGAAGGAACTGTTAAGTTCAGTCTTAGACATCTTTTACTGTATATATACAAATCTGACTGTCAAGAATATCAGGGATCGCGTTTGGGTAATAGGGGAAAGAAGTGGGGTATGGAGAAGTGGGGTATGGAGAAGTGATAAATTAAATTTGGCTTGCACAAGTCGGAACTGCGTCTGTTGGGCCGTATACCCGAAACTTCATGCCATGAAAATGACATATTTTTGTAAATAAAAACTTTTACATAAATATCAGATTATTGTTTTTTTCGGTAAAACTTTCGATACAATTATTAGATTTGAAACGATTAGCCAAACTTTCAGCTTAGGGCTTGCCCAGACTCGGCACGTCCCCGGCCGGAGCAATCTCTAAACCACCGACTGGTCTCTGGACATGTGTGGTAGTGTAGTGCATGTTAGTGTAAGTGTATGTAAGTAAGGGGTGAGGATAGGGAATGGAGAAGGAAGGCAAGTTCGCACACGGTCCGAAGCCTGCTTGTTAAGGTACATCTCCGGCAGTCACCTGCTATTGATTGGAGAAACCACGGAAAACTAGCAATCAGAGAAGCCGACCGCAAGAATTCTCTCCCACACAACGGCTGGATACGACCTAGCTACTACGTAGCTGTGTCGAAAACCCCATCCCCGTCGCGGCCCGAACCCCAGTACCCAACCACCCAGAGGTATTGCAGTGACTTCGATTGAATTGTTAATTCCAGAAACCCGTCAAACGCCAAATTCCTCATTGCGATGAAAAATGAAAATAAGTCTCCCAATTTTTGAGATTTCAAACTATTTCTTTTTAATTAAAGGATTTGATAAATGAATATTTTTAATATAAATATGCACTATACGATGTGTCTAACCTCCAGAAAAAAATCATCTGTCGCTAAAGCGTGTTTTAGATTTTGGCGTTTGACGGGTTTGTGAAATAAACGATTCAATTGAGTCCGCTAATCCGGTAAAATAAATTCGTGCGGGAATCAGTGAATCTTACCGCGGTGTCCGTGTGGTTCGCGGGGAGCACCACGTAGTCCGTCGTCAGCTGCTCCGCCAGCATCTCGTCCAGGAAGTGCAACAGCACTCCTCCGCCGCCGCCGCCGTCGCCCCCACCGTCTCCAGGGGCCGCTCTCGCAATCAAAGAGCGCGCCACCGCCCGCGCCGCCGCCGTCTCCTCCCGCTGGGGATGCCATTCAGAAAATCATCGACGATCGAGATTGAGAAGTCAATGATTAGTAACATCGACGTTCGGTGTTCAATGTTTTCTGGTAGCGATCTCGGCCATCTGATCGGCTAATATGTAGATGTATGTACATATATATGTATATATACATATATATGTATATATGTGTATATATATATATATATATATATATATATATATATATATATATATATATATATATAATGTGGCGTTATGGGATTATACAACCCCATAACACCACCGTTTCGTCGGCATGAACACCCACAGGCAGCGAGAAGAGCAGCCGAAAACCAGAGTATCTAAACGCGCAGACTGGTATCCGTTGCTCGTACTAGTCACCACGAACTATCAAGCAACGTTTTTCCTGGTAAAGGGTTGAAGGAGGAGAAATTACCCCCGCCACGGAGAATTTCCCCAGGCATCTCACAATAAATAGGCTGACGCGCAAGCGGAAGCTCTTTTTTCCTGCCAGCGGTCGTCGAGTAAGCACTCTCTCTTCCGCCAGCGTTCGTCGAGTAAGCAGCTCTTCTGGTAGTCACCGCTCGTCAAGTAAGCAGATTTTCATCAACGCTCGTCAGCTTAGATAGTATTTGCCGCCGCAACGACTGTTTAGATAGGAGTTTCCGGCGTTGCAAAGACGTCCTAGTTAGTCGTCCGCGAAGTAGTGAGGAATTAGTAAAGTGTTCTTCTATTAACTAATACGGGAAGTAAAAAGTTACCCGTCGTGAGGAAAGCTCTGAAAGTTCTTGATTAACGGAGTAAAAGTTAGGAACGAGCGAGGCACTTGCACTAGCATTCAGGGAAGTGCAAGGGACATTTTTCTACAACGTGGGCGTAATCGAAAGCGCCGGTAGCAGCCGAGGGAGAAGAGGCCGATTAGTGGAGACGGAAGAAGACGCGAGTCAACCGGGGAGAAAACGCCGTTTAGGAAGACAGAAAAAGACGCAAGAGGACAGCGCAGGCAACGCAGAGGTTGGAATCGAGCAACGTCGTGCAGAACCCAGCACGCGACTTCAAGGTTGGAAAGTGGACAATTTCGAGGTAACCTTAGAACTGGGAAAGTAGGTCAAGTTCACGTCGGCAGGGAAAAGACTAGTTCCAGAAGTGTTAGGAAACTGAGGACACGGATGGTAATAATTTACAGCATTGTAGTGGGAGATTTTGATGCGTTATTGCTTGCCTTAAATCATTCTAATTAGAACAATCATTATTCTGCTATTAGCAGTTACAATTAAAAGATAAACTGAGAGTAGTGCACTTACCTATATTTTGTTCATTGTATGTAATATTTTAAAGAAAAAGCAAGAGATTGTAAACTAAGTTTAGTTTCATGTGCAATTGTAACTAGGATAACTTAAATTTAGGCATAATTAATTTTCAAAGGGAATTCCCAGTACTGGTTAGAGAAAGTGTTTCAAAGAATTAGTTTTGAAGAGAATTAAGTGTTCATTCATTGAATAGGCTGTAAAGGTTTCTATTTGTGTTTTTTTGATTATTTTGAAAAGTGTGATTCTATTTTTGATTTGTTTTTCTTTGTCATTAACTCATGCCACAGAGTTTTGGGTGAATTATATGCTCGTTTATGTGTAATTTGTGTGACTTTTATTGTGTCAAGGGTTCAAACCTTTCTCGTACCCTAAAGATCCTGCTTCCCGAGATTCTAAGCTCGCTTCACGAGCATAATATCTTAGCAACCCGCTTACAGTTCATGCGGCTGTGTTCAGAAGGTACAAGTTCGTGTGTTAGGTGGGGCTGTTAGAATATATATATATATATATATATATATATATATATATATATATATATATATATATGTAGTCACTAAGGCAGTAGAGCCGTAGTAGTTTGGGACCAGAGGATCGCGGGTTCGAGTCCCGCCTCGGGCAATGGTATATTTGTGTATGAGTGTGGCGTCCTTTTACCACTCATTATCATCACCATCATTTCATCTTCCATACCCCCAGAACTAACAACCCTGGGAAATTAAAATCGGACTCAGTTAAATGCTGGTCACCAATTAAAAGTTACATGCAACCTGCCTTCGCGATGATACTGAGCCACGATAAAATGCAGGGTGCATGCATGCGTGGTCCTAGTCAGCCAATTCGCGAGCTATATATGTATGTACATATATATATATATATATATATATATATATATATATATATATTGTGACGTACCTGGTGATGCCGGTACTTTCACTGTAAGAAATTACTAAAGGAGGGTATCTTTTTCGTGAATGGGTCCCTACGAGGAGTCGATTTAGCATTGGGGAATTTAATCAATAAATGTGGTACGATCATAAACAGGATTTATTCACAAACCAAATCTGTTAATTACATTATTTATAATACCTCTGCGCTTTGCCTTGGTACCAAGATCAAATTTAACATGAGATTTATCATACCTTTGGGGCCCCAACAAATACCTTCGATGCTTGGGTAAAGGTTCGCATCGGCCGGGGGTCGCCGACCTTCGCAGCAGCTGGGCGCAGTCGGCGGCTGGTGGAGTAGCGGTCGCCTCGGCTGGCGGCCTCTGGAATCCCTCCTGATTCGGCTCCTGGTACTTCGGCGTCGCACTTCCCTCTAATTGTCTTTCGTCAATTTGATACAACTACTTACCACGCAGCCACTGCACGTGTCAGCGTCAGCGTCGCAATACACACAGTTCTGGAATTGTACACACCGCGACAAATAGCACAAGCGCAATTTACTGTTTTCTAGCACTGATCTCTTATATTGATCACTTTCCCGATCTCAACCTAACACGTCTATTGTTCTTGCGTGGGCTAAATTCTATAACACACGCCGCGTGCTCCCTTTGCCCGTGCAAAGCGGCGAGCTTCTCGCCACACGTCCGCAGCTACCGACGACTTCTCCGCAACTTTCGCCGGCCGGCAGCACGCCGGCCACGTCCTTCGGCGACGGCCGACTCGATCCAACTGACTCGTAACGGCCAAAACTCCCTGTCGCTCCGTGCTCGGTTCTCAACCGTCGATTACGTTCCCACGGACGCCTCGCAGCGGCAACGGTGGCGGCGGCGGCGGCTGGCCCTCCTCACCGCTGTCCGTCGCGCTGGTCGTGCGTACCGCGCAGTCCAAAATAAACACTAATCTCTTATGCTAATGTTCTAATTATTATAAGGAAACACAATGTGTTTCAATATATATATATATATATATATATATATATATATATATATATATATATATATATATATATATTAGGGTGTCCGTTATTTACCAAAGTTCTTGTAATCAAAATTGCCCCCCGGATTCTGAATGTTAGCTAAAAAAAGGAAAATTCCAAAGGGAAACTCATTTTTTGTTGAAATTGCACGTGCCGCCGGACATTCCAAATTTCCCATGTTATTTAAATGGGATTTTATTGGTTTTTGCAATTTTTTTGCTAGTTCAAACCATTACAATGAAGGTTTTTGGTATTGTATATTGTTTTGTAGACACAGATGTACATTACACAAT
The DNA here is from genome assembly GCA_038098605.1 of Gryllus longicercus. Classification (NCBI taxonomy): domain Eukaryota; kingdom Metazoa; phylum Arthropoda; class Insecta; order Orthoptera; family Gryllidae; genus Gryllus; species Gryllus longicercus. Next base: position 49,264 of record JAZDUA010001201.1, read on the forward strand.
TTTTCCAAATCATAACATAAGGTTTACACCATTCATCTGATCATTTTTTGATACCGGTTATTAATAAAAAATGTATTATTTTTAATTTTTCATTAATTCCTCTGTATCAATTTAGATCATTCCGACTGAGATTTATTGTATTGTATATCACTGCATAGACGTAAATATACATTGAAAATCCGATTTCAGTCATAATTTGATTGATATAGTAATTTTGACCGCATAATTTTGTCCGCTTATTTATAGTGGTTTTGAATGAAAAACGTTCTTTTTTATTAATTTCTTTTGTACCATTCCAGATCGTTTGAAGTGAGGTTTTTTGTATTGTATGCTATTATAGGATGGTCATAAATTCGCAATAAAAAATAAATTCGGATCAAAATATGTAGAGTGGTATACTAAAATTTTGATCACTTATTAATACTGAGTTTCTAATCTATAATTAATTTATTTCTCTGTTTATTAACAAAACACAAATTACTAGTATCTAGGGAGTTTCAGACTAGCTCTGTCGCCACTACCGGACTGTGGCGTTTTATACATTCAAGACCGCCAGCCAAGCGCGCGAGTTTTCGTTTCCGAGAACCCATCTCCGAGAATTAGCCGCACGCTCAGTCTTTGTTAAACACGAGGAACAGCTGAGTGTCTGCGGCTTACATAAACAAAAGAATAAAGGCAACAATCAAAGTAAAAAGGTTCGTACACATTATTTTCTCAGTCGATCAAACTGAATTATATTTTACAATATTAATAATTATGTAATTAATTAATTAATTAAATTATTAGTTACTTTTTTGATCCTTTAGAAATTTTGTATTAGTAATTATATGATTAACTACTAGAATTTTAATATTATTATGTTGCTTAGACAATTATTACTTTTCAGAATTTAAGATTTTCCGAATTTAATTTTACTTTTGTAGTATTTTTTACTGTTTTTGTTTACATAGAGATTATAAATTTCTAACTTTGTCATACTATTTTTTTTAGATATTTCAATAGCGTAATATTTTTCAGAAACAGATTATCACAATGATCATTAATACGTTGCTACGGTGTCTCTACTTGGTTACAGGTGCAGTGTTTGGGTTTACACACAACTTACTATATGTGTAAGAAAAGCCGAATGGTCTTGCAAAAAAACAGATAAATTTAACCTCACTTCTGACACCTTAGAAACCCGTTTTGTTCACCATAACAACCCATTATGAATTCTATGAATTCGAATCGATTCTGGAAATCGATTTTCCGCAGCTTTACATAACTTTCTTTAGACTACGTGCATTACTCGGTATATACGTACGTATACGGGAAAGTAACTAGTAGTGCTACAGAATGGCACTGACTTTCACGTAGTCGTTTTCTATTTTCTGTCTCAAATAGCTATTTTGACTTACCACACTCTTGCCAGCTGCCATCTTCGTCGCCTAATATACATCTTTTAAAAAATGTCTCAATTTTTCCGTTTCCGAATTGCAGAATGCAAATATTACTTTATGAATATTAATATTCATAAAGTAAAATTGGGGTCTACAATCAGTAAACTGAAAAATTGAGAAAAAAAAGCAATGTACTTTGGACGGCGAGAGACGGCAACTGCAAGAGGATGGAACAAATCAGAATAGTTAGCCCAGTCCAAAGCTGTAGGCTCAATCGTAGTAGGTACAATGTTCATTAATACGTTGTTATGGTGTCTCTACTTGGTTACTGGTGCAGTGTTTGGGTTTACACACAATATACTATATGTGTAAGAAAAGCCGAATGGTCTTGCTAAAAAACAGATAAATTTAACTTCACTTCTGACACATTAGAACCCCGTTTTGTGCACCATAACAACCCATTATGAATTCGATGAATTCGAATCGATTCTGGAAATCGATAGAAGGGTTAGCCCAGTCCAAAGCTGTATGCTCAATCGTAGTTGGTACAATGATCATTAATACGTTGCTATAGTGTCTCTACTTGGTTACAGGAGCAGTGTTTGGGTTTACACACAACTTACTATATGTGTAAGAAAAGCCGAATGGTCTTGCAAAAAAACAGATAAAATTTAACTTCACTTCTGACACCTTAGAAACCCGTTTTGTTCACCATAACAACCCATTATGAATTGGATGAATTCGAATCGAATCTGGAAATCGAAAGAAGAGTTAGCCCAGTCCAAAGCTGTATGCTCAATCGTAGTAGGTACAATGATCATTAATACGTTGCTATGGTGTCTCTACTTGGTTACAGGAGCAGTGTTTGGGTTTACATACAACTTACTATATGTGTAAGAAAAGCCGAATTGTCTTGCAAAACAACAGATAAATTTAACTTCACTTCTGACAACTTAGAAACCTGTTTGTGCACCATAACAACCCATTATGAATTCGATGAATTCAAATCGATTCTGGAAATCGAATGAAGAGTTAGCCCAGTCCAAAGCTGTATGCTCAATCGTAGTAGGTACAATGATCATTAATACGTTGCTAAGGTGTCTCTACTTGGTTACAGGAGCAGTGTTTGGGTTTACACACAACTTATTATATGTGTAAGAAAAGCCGAATGGTGTTGCAAAAAAATATAAATTTAACTTGACTTCTGACACCTTAGAAACCCGTTTTGTGCACCATAACAACCCATTATGAATTCGATGAATTCGAATCGATTCTGGAAATCGAAAGAAGAGTTAGCCCAGTCCAAAGCTGTATGCTCAATCGTAGTAGGTACAATGATCATTAATACGTTGCTATGCTGTCTCTACTTGGTTACAGGAGCAGTGTTTGGGTTTACACACAACTTATTATATGTGTAAGAAAAGCCGAATGGTCTTGCAAAAAAACAGATAAATTTAACTTCACTTCTGACACCTTAGACCCCGTTTTGTGCACCATAACTACCCATTATGAATTCGATGAATTTGAATCGATTCTGGATATCGATTTTCCGCAGCATTACATAACTTTCTCTATACTACGAGCATTACTAGGTATATACGTATGTTGACACATTGCCGGCCAAATTACTTCGAATTAGGCGCCTTGCCTTCTTTAACAGGGCGTTTGATGTTCTTTCAAGGCGTTTGAAAGGAAAAGAATATACATTTTAAACTAGGCGCCTTCGAGAGAGTCTTAATTTTCTCAAAAAACCCGCGCGAATTTCTTCTCTGGTTCCAACCATTCATTTCTTTAAGCAAGTTCCTTGAAGCAATTTCAACTTGTTCTATTAGTGCGGAGCGTCACCGAAAGATCGCACCAGCTCCTGGAGAAAGATCCACCGGACACTCTTGCGTAAATTTCGGCATGGGCGAAATTGCGGAAAATATTTGCCGAATGCAAATATTACTTTATGAATATTAATATTCATAAAGTAAAATTGTGGTCTACAATCAGTAAACTGAAAAATTGGAGAAAAAAAGCAGTGTACTTTGGACGGCGAGAGACGGCAGCAGGCAAGAGGATGGAACAAATCAGAAGAGTTAGCCCAGTCCAAAGTTGTATGCTCAATCGTAGTAGGTACAATGTCCATTAATACGTTGTTATGGTGTCTCTACTTGGTTACAGGTGCAGTGTTTGGGTTTACACACAACTTACTATATGTGTAAGAAAAGCCGAATGGTCTTGCTAAAAAACAGATATATTTAACTTCACTTCTGACACCTTAGAAACCCGTTTTGTGCACCATAACAACCCATTATGAATTCGATGAATTCGAATCGATTCTGGAAATCGATAGAAGAGTTAGCCCAGTCCAAAGCTGTATGCTCAATCGTAGTTGGTACAATGATCATTAATACGTTGCTATGGTGTCTCTACTTGGTTACAGGTGCAGTGTTTGGGTTTACACACAACTTACTATATGTGTAAGAAAAGCCGAAGGGTCTTGCAAAAAAACAGATAAATTTAACTTCACTTCTGACACCTTAGAAACCCGTTTTGTTCACCATAACAACCCATTATGAATTCGATGAATTCGAATCGATTCTGGAAATCGAAAGAAGAGTTAGCCCAGTCCAAAGCTGTATGCTCAATCGTAGTAGGTACAATGATCATTAATACGTTGCTATGGTGTCTCTACTTGGTTACAGGAGCAGTGTTTGGGTTTACACACAACTTACTATATGTGTACGAAAACCGGAATGGTCTTGCAAAAAAACAGATAAATTTAACTTGAATTCTGACACCTTAGAAGCCCGCTTTGTGCACCATAACAACCCATTATGAATTCGATGAATTCGAATCGATTCTGGAAATCGAAAGAAGAGTTAGCCCAGTCCAAAGCTGTATGCTCAATCGTAGTAGGTACAATGATCATTAATACGTTGCTATGGTGTCTCTACTTGGTTACAGGAGCAGTGTTTGGGTTTACACACAACTTATTATATGTGTAGGAAAAGCCGAATGGTCTTGCAAAAAAACAGATAAATTTAACTTCACTTCTGACACCTTAAACCCGTTTTGTGCACCATAACTACCCATTATGAATTCGATGAATTTGAATCGATTCTGGATATCGATTTTTTGCAGCATTACATAACTTTCTCTATACTACGTGCATTACTAGTTATATACGTATGTTGACACATTGCCGGACAAATTACTTCGAAGTAGGCGCCTTGTCTTCTTTAACAGGGCGTTTGATGTTCTTTCAAGGCGTTTGAAAGGAAAAGACTATACATTTTAAACTAGGCGCCTTCGAGAGAGTCTTAATTTTCTCAAAAAACCCGCGCGAATTGCTTCTCTGGTTCCAACCATTCATTTCTTTTAGCAAATTCCTTGAAGCGATTTCAACTTGTTCTATTAGTGCGGAGCGTCACCGAAAGATCGCACCAGCTCCTGGAGAAAGATCCACCGGACACTCTTGCGCAAATTTCGGCATGGGCGAAATTGCGGAAAATATTTGCCGAATGCAAATATTACTTTATGAATATTAATATTCATAAAGTAAAAAAGTGGTCTACAATCAGTAAACTGAAACATCGGAGAAAAAAAGCAGTGTACTTTGGACGGCGAGAGACGGCAACTGGCAAGAGGATGGAACAAATCAGAAGAGTTCGCCCAGCCCAAAGCTGTATGCTCAATCGTAGTAGGTACAATGTTCATTAATACGTTGTTATGGTGTCTCTACTTGGTTACAGGAGCAGTGCTTGGGTTTACACACAACTTACTATATGTGTAAGAAAAGCCGAATGGTGTTGCAAAAAAACAGATAAATTTAACTTGACTTCTGACACCTTAGACCCCGTTTTGTGCACCATAACTACCCATTATGAATTCGATGAATTTGAATCGATTCTGGAAATCGAAAGAAGAGTTAGCCCAGTCCAAAGCTGTATGCTCAATCGTAGTAGGTACAATGATCATAAATACGTTGCTATGGTGTCTCTACTTGGTTACAGGAGCAGTGTTTGGGTTTACACACAACTTATTATATGTGTAGGAAGATCCGAATGGTGTTGCAAAAAAACAGATAAATTTAACTTCTTTTCTGATACCTTAGACCCCGTTTTGTGCACCATAACTACCCATTATGAATTCGATGAATTTGAATCGATTCTGGAAATCGAAAGAAGAGTTAGCCCAGTCCAAAGCTGTATGCTCAATCGTAGTAGGTACAATGTTCATTAATACGTTGTTATGGTGTCTCTACTTGGTTACAGGTGCAGTGTTTGGGTTTACACACAACTTACTATATGTGTAAGAAAAGCCGAATGGTCTTGCTAAAAAACAGATAAATTTAACTTCACTTCTGACACCTTAGAAACCCGTTTTGTGCACCATAATAACCCATTATGAATTCGATGAATTTGAATCGATTCTGGAAATCGAAAGAAGAGTTAGCCCAGTCCAATGCTGTATGCTCAATCGTAGTAGGTACAATGATCATTAATACGTTGCTATGGTGTCTCTACTTGGTTACAGGAGCAGTGTTTGGGTTTACATACAACTTACTATATGTGTAAGAAAAGCCGAATGGTCTTGCAAAAAAACAGATAAATTTAACTTCACTTCTGACACCTTAGAAACCTGTTTGTGCACCATAACAACCCATTATGAATTCGATGAATTCGAATCGATTCTGGAAATCGAAAGAAGAGTTAGCCCAGTCCAAAGCTGTATGCTCAATCGTAGTAGGTACAATGATCATTAATACGTTGCTATGGTGTCTCTACTTGGTTACAGGAGCAGTGTTTGGGTTTACACACAACTTCTATATGTGTAAGAAAAGCCGAATGGTGTTGCAAAAAAACAGATAAATTTAACTTGACTTCTGACACCTTAGACCCCGTTTTGTGCACCATAACTACCCATTATGAATTCGATGAATTTGAATCGATTCTGGAAATCGAAAGAAGAGTTAGCCCAGTCCAAAGCTGTATGCTCAATCGTAGTAGGTACAATGATCATTAATAAGTTGCTATGGTGTCTCTACTTGGTTACAGGAGCAGTGTTTGGGTTTACACACAACTTCTATATGTGTAGGAAAATCCGAATGGTGTTGCAAAAAAACAGATAAATTTAACTTCACTTCTGACACCTGAGACCCCGTTTTGTGCGCCATAACTACCCATTATGAATTCGATGAATTTGAATCGATTCTGGATATCGATTTTCCGCAGCATTACATAACTTTCTCTATACTACGTGCATTACTAGTTATATACGTATATTGACACATTGCCGGCCAAATTACTTCGAATTAGGCGCCTTGTCTTCTTTAACAGGGCGTTTGATGTTCTTTCAAGGCGTTTGAAAGGAAAAGACTATACATTTTAAACTAGGCGCCTTCGAGAGGGTCTTAATTTTCTCAAAAAACCCGCGCGAATTTCTTCTCTGGTTCCAAACATTCATTTCTTTTAGCAAGTTCCTTGAAGCGATTTCAACTTATTCTATTAGTGCGGAGCGTCACCGAAAGATCGCACCAGCTCCTGGAGAAAGATCCACCGGACACTCTTGCGTAAATTTCGGCATGGGCGAAATTGCGGAAAATATTTGCCGAATGCAAATATTACTTTATGAATATTAATATTCATAAAGTAAAATTGTGGTCTACAATCAGTAAACTGAAAAATTGGAGAAAAAAAGCAGTGTACTTTGCACGGCGAGAGACGGCAACTGGCAAGAGGATGGAACAAATCAGAAGAGTTAGCCCAGTCCAAAGCTGTAGGCTCAATCGTAGTAGGTAAAATGTTCATTAATACGTTGTTATGGTGTCTCTACTTGGTTACAGGTGCAGTGTTTGGGTTTACACACGATATACTATATGTGTAAGAAAAGCCGAATGGTCTTGCTAAAAAACAGATAAATTTAACTTCACTTCTGACACCTTAGAACCCCGTTTTGTGCACCATAACAACCCATTATGAATTCGATGAATTCGAATCGATTCTGGAAATCGATAGAAGAGTTAGCCCAGTCCAAAGCTGTATGCTCAATCGTAGTTGGTACAATGATCATTAATACGTTGCTATGGTGTCTCTACTTGGTTACAGGTGCAGTGTTTGGGTTTACACACAACTTACTATATGTGTAAGAAAAGCCGAATGGTCTTGCAAAAAAACAGATAAATTTAACTTCACTTTTGACACCTTAGAAACCCGTTTTGTTCACCATAACAACCCATTATGAATTCGATGAATTCGAATCGATTCTGGAAATCGAAAGAAGAGTTAGCCCAGTCCAATGCTGTATGCTCAATCGTAGTAGGTACAATGATCATTAATACGTTGCTATGGTGTCTCTACTTGGTTACAGGAGCAGTGTTTGGGTTTACATACAACTTACTATATGTGTAAGAAAAGCCGAATGGTCTTGCAAAAAAACAGATAAATTTAACTTCACTTCTGACACCTTAGAAACCCGTTTTGTGCACCATAACAACCCATTATGAATTCGATGAATTCGAATCGATTCTGGAAATCGAAAGAAGAGTTAGCCCAGTCCAAAGCTGTATGCTCAATCGCAGTAGGTACAATGATCATTAATACGTTGCTATGGTGTCTCTACTTGGTTACAGGAGCAGTGTTTGGGTTTACACACAACTTACTATATGTGTAAGAAAACCCGAATGGTCTTGCAAAAAAACAGATAAATTTAACTTCACTTCTGACACCTTAGAAACTCGTTTTGTGCACCATAACAACCCATTATGAATTCTATGAATTCGAATCGATTCTGGAAATCGATTTTCCGCAGCTTTACATAACTTTCTCTATACTACGTGCATTACACGGTATATACGTATATTGACACATTGCCGGCCAAATTACTTCGAATTAGGCGCCTTGTCTTCTTTAACAGGCCGTTTGATGTTCTTTCAAGGCGTTTGAAAGGAAAAGACTATACATTTTAAACTAGGCGCCTTCGAGAGGGTCTTAATTTTCTCAAAAAACCCGCGCGAATTTCTTCTCTGGTTCCAAACATTCATTTCTTTTAGCAAGTTCCTTGAAGCGATTTCAACTTGTTCTATTAGTGCGGAGCGTCACCGAAAGATCGCACCAGCTCCTGGAGAAAGATCCACCGGACACTCTTGCGTAAATTTCGGCATGGGCGAAAGTGCGGAAAATATTTGCCGAATGCAAATATTACTTTATGAATATTAATATTCATAAAGTAAAATTGTGGTCTACAATCAGTAAACTGAAAAATTGGAGAAAAAAAGCAGTGTACTTTGGACGGCGAGAGACGGCAACTGGCAAGAGGATGGAACAAATCAGAAGAGTTAGCCCAGTCCAAAGCTGTATGCTCAATCGTAGTAGGTACAATGTTCATTAATACGTTGTTATGGTGTCTCTACTTGGTTACAGGTGCAGTGTTTGGGTTTACACACAACTTACTATATGTGTAAGAAAAGCGGAATGGTCTTGCTAAAAAACAGATAAATTTAACTTCACTTCTGACACCTTAGAAACCCGTTTTGTGCACCATAACAACCCATTATGAAATCGATGAATTCGAATCGATTCTGGAAATCGATAGAAGAGTTAGCCCAGTCCAAAGCTGTATGCTCAATCGTAGTTGGTACAATGATCATTAATACGTTGCTACGGTGTCTCTACTTGGTTACAGGTGCAGTGTTTGGGTTTACACACAACTTACTATATGTGTAAGAAAAGCCGAATGGTCTTGCAAAAAAACAGATAAATTTAACTTCACTTCTGACACCTTAGAAACCCGTTTTGTGCACCATAACAACCCATTATGAATTCGATGAATTCGAATCGATTCTGGAAATCGAAAGAAGAGTTAGCCCAGTCCAAAGCTGTATGCTCAATCGCAGTAGGTACAATGATCATTAATACGTTGCTATGGTGTCTCTACTTGGTTACAGGAGCAGTGTTTGGGTTTACACACAACTTACTATATGTGTAAGAAAAGCGGAATGGTCTTGCTAAAAAACAGATAAATTTAACTTCACTTCTGACACCTTAGAACCCCGTTTTGTGCACCATAACAACCCATTATGAATTCGATGAATTCGAATCGATTCTGGAAATCGATAGAAGAGTTAGCCCAGTCCAAAGCTGTATGCTCAATCGTAGTTGGTACAATGATCATTAATACGTTGCTACGGTGTCTCTACTTGGTTACAGGTGCAGTGTTTGTGTTTACACACAACTTACTATATGTGTAAGAAAAGCCAAATGGTCTTGCAAAAAACAGATAAATTTAACTTCACTTCTGACACCTTAGAAACCCGTTTTTTGCACCATAACAACCCATTATGAATTCGATGAATTCGAATCGATTCTGGAAATCGAAAGAAGAGTTAGCCCAGTCCAATGCTGTATGCTCAATCGTAGTAGGTACAATGATCATTAATACGTTGCTATGGTGTCTCTACTTGGTTACAGGAGCAGTGTTTGTGTTTACACACAACTTACTATATGTGTAAGAAAAGCCGAATGGTGTTGCAAAAAAACAGATAAATTTAACTTGACTTCTGACACCTTAGAAACCCGTTTTTTGCACCATAACTACCCATTATGAATTCGATGAATTTGAATCGATTCTGGATATCGATTTTCCGCAGCATTACATAACTTTCTCTATACTACGTGCATTACTAGTTATATACGTATGTTGACACATTGCCGGCCAAATTACATCGAATTAGGCGCCTTGTCTTCTTTAACAGGGCGTTTGATGTTCTTTCAAGGCGTTTGAAAGGAAAAGACTATACATTTTAAACTAGGCGCCTTCGAGAGAGTCTTAATTTTCTCAAAAAACCCGCGCGAATTTCTTCTCTGGTTCCAAACATTCATTTCTTTTAGCAAGTTCCTTGAATCGATTTCAACTTGCTCTATTAGTGCAGAGCGTCACCAAAAGATCGCACCAGCTCCTGGAGAAAGATCCACCGGACACTCTTGCGTAAATTTCGGCATGGGCGAAAGTGCGGAAAATATTTGCCGAATGCAAATATTTCTTTATGAATATTAATATTCATAAAGTAAAATTGTGTTCTACAATCAGTAAACTGAAAAATTGGAGAAAAAAAGCAATGTACTTTGGACGGCGAAAGACGGCAACTGGCAAGAGGATGGAACAAATCAGTATAGTTAGCCCAGTCCAAAGCTGTAGGCTCAATCGTAGTAGGTACAATGTTCATTAATACGTTGTTATGGTGTCTCTACTTGGTTACAGGTGCAGTGTTTGGGTTTACACCCGATATACTATATGTGTAAGAAAAGCCGAATGGTCTTGCTAAAAAACAGAAAAATTTAACTTCACTTCTGACAACTTAGAACCCCGTTTTGTGCACCATAACAACCCATTATGAATTCGATGAATTCGAATCGATTCTGGAAATCGATAGAAGAGTTAGCCCAGTCCAAAGCTGTATGCTCAATCGTAGTTGGTACAATGATCATTAATACGTTGCTATGGTATCTCTACTTGGTTACAGGTGCAGTGTTTGGGTTTACACACAACTTACTATATGTGTAAGAAAAGCCGAATGGTCTTGCAAAAAAACAGATAAATTTAACTTCACTTCTGACACCTTAGAAACCCGTTTTGTGCACCATAAGTACCCATTATGAATTCGAAGAATTCGAATCGATTCTGGAAATCGAAAGAAGAGTTAGCCCAGTACAAAGCTGTATGCTCATTCGTAGTAGGTACAATGATCATTAATACGTTGCTATGGTGTCTCTACTTGGTTACAGGAGCAGTGTTTGGGTTTACACACATCTTACTATATGTGTAAGAAAACCCGAATGGTCTTGCAAAAAAACAGATAAATTTAACTTGCCTTCTGACACCTTAGAAACCCGTTTTGTGCACCATAACAACCCATTATGAATTCGATGAATTCGAATCGATTCTGGCAATCGAAAGAAGAGTTAGCCCAGTCCATAGCTGTATGCTCAATCGTAGTAGGTACAATGATCATTAATACGTTGCTATGGTGTCTCTACTTGGTTACAGGAGCAGTGTTTGGGTTTACACACAACTTATTATATGTGTAGGAAAAGCCGAATGGTCTTGCAAAAAAACAGATAAATTTAACTTCACTTCTGACACCTTAGACCCCGTTTTGTGCACCATAACAACCCATTATGAATTCGATGAATTCGAATCGATTCTGGAAATCGATAGAAGAGTTAGCCCAGTTTAAAGCTGTATGCTCAATCGTAGTTGGTACAATGATCATTAATACGTTGCTATGGTGTCTCTACTTGGTTACAGGTGCAGTGTTTGGGTTTACACACAACTTACTATATGTGTAAGAAAAGCCGAATGGTCTTGCAAAAAAACAGATAAATTTAACTTCACTTCTGACACCTTAGAAACCTGTTTGTGCACCATAACAACCCATTATGAATTCGATGAATTCGAATCGATTCTGGAAATCGAAAGAAGAGTTAGCCCAGTCCAAAGCTGTATGCTCAATCGTAGTAGGTACAATGTTCATTAATACGTTGTTATGGTGTCTCTACTTGGTTACAGGTGCAGTGTTTGGGTTTACACACAACTTACTATATGTGTAAGAAAAGCGGAATGGTCTTGCTAAAAAACAGATAAATTTAACTTCACTTCTGACACCTTAGAAACCCGTTTTGTGCACCATAACAACCCATTATGAATTCGATGAATTCGAATCGATTCTGGAAATCGAAAGAAGAGTTAGCCCAGTCCAAAGCTGTATGCTCAATCGCAGTAGGTACAATGATCATTAATACGTTGCTATGGTGTCTCTACTTGGTTACAGGAGCAGTGTTTGGGTCTACACACAACTTACTATATGTGTAAGAAAAGCCGAATGGTCTTGCTAAAAAACAGATATATTTAACTTCACTTCTGACACCTTAGAAACCAGTTTTGTGCACCATAACAACCCATTATGAATTCGATGAATTCGAATCGATTCTGGAAATCGATAGAAGAGTTAGCCCAGTCCAAAGGTGTATGCTCAATCGTAGTTGGTATAATGATTATTAATACGTTGCTATGGTGTCTCTACTTGGTTACAGGTGCAGTTTTTGGATTTACACACAACTTACTATATGTGTAAGAAAAGCCGAATGGTCTTGCAAAAAAACAGATAAATTTAACTTCACTTCTGACACCTTAGAAACCCGTTTTGTGCACCATAACAACCCATTATGAATTCGATGAATTCGAATCGATTCTGGAAATCGAAAGAAGAGTTAGCCCAGTCCAAAGCTGTATGCTCAATCGTAGTAGGTACAATGATCATTAATACGTTGCTATGGTGTCTCTACTTGGTTACAGGAGCAGTGTTTGGGTTTACACACAACTTACTATATGTGTAAGAAAACCCGAATGGACTTGTTAAAATACAGATAAATTTAACTTCACTTCTGACACCTTAGAAACCCGTTTTGTGTACCATAAAAACCCATTATGAATTCTATGAATTCGAATCGATTCTGGAAATCGATTTTCCGCAGCTTTACATAACTTTCTCTATACTACGTGCATTACTCGGTATATACGTATTTTGACACATTGCCGGCCATATTACTTCGAATTTGGCGCCTTGTCTTCTTTAACAGGGCGTTTGATGTTCTTTCAAGACGTTTCAAAAAAAAAAAGACTATACATTTTAAATTTGGCGCATTGAGATAGTCTTAATTTTCTCAAAAAACCCGCGCGAATTTCTTGTCTGTTTCCAAACATTCATTTCTTTTAGCAAGTTCCTTGAAGCGATTTCAACTTGTTCTATTAGTGCGGAGCGTCACCGAAAGATCGCGCCAGCTCCTGGAGAAAGATCCACCGGACACTCTTGCGTAAATTTCAGCATGGGCGAAAGTGCGGAAAGTATTTGCCGAATGCAAATATTACTTTATGAATATTAATATTCATAAAGTAAAATTGTGGTCTACAATCAGTAAACTGAAAAATTGGAGAAAAAAAGCAATGTACTTTGGACGGCGAGAGACGGCAACTGGCAAGAGGATGGAACAAACCAGAATAGTTAGCCCAGTCCAAAGCTGTAGGCTCAATCGTAGTAGGTAAATTGTTCATTAATACGTTGTTATGGTGTCTCTACTTGGTTAAAGGTGCAGTATTTGGGTTTACACACGATATACTATATGTGTAAGAAAAGCCGAATGGTCTTGCTAAAAAACAGATAAATTTAACTTCACTTCTGACACCTTAGAACCTCGTTTTGTGCACCATAACAACCCATTATGAATTCGATGAATTCGAATCGATTCAGGATAACGATTTTCCGCAGCTTTACATAACTTTCTCTATACTACGTGCATTACTAGTTATATACGTATGTTGACACATTGCCGGCCAAATTACTTCGTAATTAAGCGCCTTGTCTTCTTTAACAGGGCGTTTGATGTTCATTCAAAGCGTTTGAAAGGAAAAGACTACACATTTTAAACTAGGCGCCTTCGAGAGAGTCTTAATTTTCTCAAAAAACACGCGCGAATTTCTTCTCTGGTTCCAAACATTCATTTCTTTTAGCAAGTTCCTTGAAGCGATTTCAACTTGTTCTATTATTGCGGAGCGTCACCGAAAGTTCGCACCAGCTCCTGGAGAAAGATCCACCGGACACTCTTGCTCAATCGTAGTAGGTACAATGTTCATTAATACGTTGTTATGGTGTCTCTACTTGGTTACAGGTGCAGTGTTTGGGTTTACACACAACTTAATATATGTGTAAGTAAAGCCGAATGGTCTTGCAAAAAAACAGATAAATTTAACTTCACTTCTGACACCTTAGAAACCCGTTTTGTTCACCATAACAACCCATTATGAATTCGATGAATTCGAATCGATTCTGGAAATCGAAAGAAGAGTTAGCCCAGTCCAATGCTGTATGCTCAATCGTGGTAGGTACAATGGTCATTAATACGTTGCTATGGTGTCTCTACTTGGTTACAGGTGCAGTGTTAGGGTTTACACACAACTTAATATATGTGTAAGAAAAGCCGAATGGTCTTGCAAAAAAACAGATAAATTTAACTTCACTTCTGACACCTTAGAAACCTGTTTGTGCACCATAACAACCCATTATGAATTCGATGAATTCGAATCGATTCTGGAAATCGAAAGAAGAGTTAGCCCAGTCCAAAGCTGTATGCTCAATCGTAGTAGGTACAATGATCATTAATACGTTGCTATGGTGTCTCTACTTGGTTACAGGAGCAGTGTTTGAGTTTACACACAACTTACTATATGTGTAAGAAAAGCCGAATGTGTTGCAAAAAAACAGATAAATTTAACTTGACTTCTGACACCTTAGAAACCCGTTTTGTGCACCATAACAACCCATTATGAATTCGATGAATTCGAATCGATTCTGGAAATCGAAAGAAGAGTTAGCCCAGTCCAAAGCTGTATGCTCAATCGTAGTAGGTACAATGATCATTATTACGTTGCTATGGTGTCTCTACTTGGTTACAGGAGCAGTTTTTGCGTTTACACACAACTTATTATATGTGTAGGAAAAGCCGAATGGTCTTGCAAAAAAACAGATAAATGTAACTTCACTTCTGACAACTTAGAACCCGTTTTGTGCACCATAACTACCCATTATGAATTCGATGAATTTGAATCGATTCTGGATATCGATTTTCCGCAGCATTACATAACTTTCTCTATACTACGTGCATTACTAGTTATATACGTATGTTGACACATTGCCGGGCAAATTACTTCGAATTAGGCGCCTTGTCTTCTTTAACAGGGCGTTTGATGTTCTTTCAAGACGTTTCAAAGGAAAAGACTATACATTTTAAACTTGGCGCCTTCGAGAGAGTCTTAATTTTCTCAAAAAACCCGCGCGAATTTCTTCTCTGGTTCCAAACATTCATTTCTTTTAGCAAGTTCCTTGAATCGATTTCAACTTGTTCTATTAGTGCGGAGCGTCACCGAAAGATCGCACCAGCTCCTGGAGAAAGATCCACCGGACACTCTTGCGTAAATTTCGGCATGGGCGAAATTGCGGAAAATATTTGCCGAATGCGAATATTACTTTATGATAATTAATATTCATAAAGTAAAATTGTGGTCTACAATCAGTAAACTGAAAAATTGGAGAAAAAAAGCAGTGTACTTTGGACGGCGAGAGACGGCAACTGGCAAGAGGATGGAACAAATCAGAAGAGTTAGCCCAGTCCAAAGCTGTATGCTCAATCGTAGTAGGTACAATGTTCATTAATACGTTGTTATGGTGTCTCTACTTGGTTACAGGTGCAGTGTTTGGGTTTAAACACAACTTACTATATGTGTAAGAAAAGCCGAATGGTCTTGAAAAAAAAACAGATAAATTTAACTTCACTTCTGACACCTTAGAAACCCGTTTTGTGCACCATAACAACCCATTATGAATTCGATGAATTCGAATCGATTCTGGAAATCGAAAGAAGAGTTAGCCCAGTCCAAAGCTGTATGCTCTACCGCAGTAGGTACAATGATCATTAATACGTTGCTATGGTGTCTCTACTTGGTTACAGGAGCAGTGTTTGGGTTTACACACAACTTACTATATGTGTAAGAAAACCCGAATGGTCTTGCAAAAAAACAGATAAATTTAACTTCACTTCTGACACCTTAGAAACCCGTTTTGTGTACCATAACAACCCATTATGAATTCTATGAATTCGAATCTATTCTGGAAATCGATTTTCCGCAGCTTTACATAACTTTCTCTATACTACGTGCATTACTCGGTATATACGTATTTTGACACATTGCCGGCCATATTACTTCGAATTTGGCGCCTTGTCTTCTTTAATAGGGCGTTTGATGTTCTTTCAAGACGTTTCAAAGGAAAAGACTATACATTTTAAACTTGGCGCATTCGAGATAGTCTTAATTTTCTCAAAAAGCCCGCGCGAATTTCTTCTCTGGTTCCAAACATTCATTTCTTTTAGCAAGTTCCTTGAAGCGATTTCAACTTGTTCTATTAGTGCGGAGCGTCACCAAAAGATCGCACCAGCTCCTGGAGAAAGATCCACCGGACACTCTTGCGTAAATTTCGGCATGGGCGAAAGTGCGGAAAATATTTGCCGAATGCAAATATTACTTTATGAATATTAATATTCATAAAGTAAAATTGTGGTCTACAATCAGTAAACTGAAAAATTGGAGAAAAAAAGCAATGTACTTTGGACGGCGAGAGACGGCAACTGGCAAGAGGATGGAACAAATCAGAATAGTTAGCCCAGTCCAAAGCTGTAGGCTCAATCGTAGTAGGTACAATGATCATTAATACGTTGCTATGGTGTCTCTACTTGGTTACAGGAGCAGTGTTTGGGTTTACATACAACTTACTATATGTGTAAGAAAAGCCGAATGGTCTTGCTAAAAAACAGATAAATTTAACTTCACTTCTGACACCTTAGAACCCCGTTTTGTGCACCATAACAACCCATTATGAATTCGATGAATTCGAATCGATTCTGGAAATCGATAGAAGAGTTAGCCCAGTCCATAGGTGTATGCTCAATCGTAGTTGGTACAATGATCATTAATACGTTGCTACGGTGTCTCTACTTGGTTACAGGTGCAGTGTTTGGGTTTACACACAACTTACTATATGTGTAAGAAAAGCCGTATGGTCTTGCAAAAAAACAGATAAATTTAACTTCACGTCTGACACCTTAGAAACCCGTTTTGTGCACCATAACAACCCATTATGAATTCGATGAATTCGAATCGATTCTGGAAATCGAAAGAAGAGTTAGCCCAGTCCAAAGCTGTATGCTCAATCGTAGTAGGTACAATGATCATTAATACGTTGCTATGGTGTCTCTACTTGGTTACAGGAGCAGTGTTTGGGTTTACACAGACTTACTATATGTGTAAGAAAAGCCGAATGGTGTTGCAAAAAAACAGATAAATTTAACTTGACTTCTGACACCTTAGAAACCCGTTTTGTGCACCATAACAACCCATTATGAATTCGATGAATTCGAATCGATTCTGGAAATCGAAAGAAGAGTTAGCCCAGTCCAAAGCTGTATGCTCAATCGTAGTAGGTACAATGATCATTAATACGTTGCTATGGTGTCTCTACTTGGTTACAGGAGCAGTGTTTGGGTTTACACGCAACTTATTATATGTGTAGGAAAAGCCGAATGGTCTTGCAAAAAAACAGATAAATTTAACTTCACTTCTGACACCTTAGACCCCGTTTTGTGCATCATAACTTCCCATTATAAATTCGATGACTTTGAATCGATTCTGGATATCGATTTTCCGCAGCATTACATAACTTTCTCTATACTACGTGCATTACTAGTTATATACGTATGTTGACACATTGCCGGCCAAATTACTTCGAATTAGACGCCTTGTCTTCTTTAACAGGGCGTTTGATGTTCTTTCAAGGCGTTTGAAAGGAAAAGACTATACATTTTAAACTAGGCGCCTTCGAGAGAGTCTTAATTTTCTCAAAAAACCCGCGCGAATTTCTTCTCTGGTTCCAAACATTCATTTCTTTTAGCAAGTTCCTTGAATCGATTTCAACTTGTTCTATTAGTGCGGAGCGTCACCGAAAGATCGCACCAGCTCCTGGAGAAAGATCCACCGGACACTCTTGCGTAAATTTCGGCATGGGCGAAATTGCGGAAAATATTTGCCGAATGCGAATATTACTTTATGATAATTAATATTCATAAAGTAAAATTGTGGTCTACAATCAGTAAACTGAAAAATTGGAGAAAAAAAGCAGTGTACTTTGGACGGCGAGAGACGGCAACTGGCGAGAGTATGGAACAAATCAGAAGAGTTAGCCCAGTCCAAAGCTGTATGCTCAATCGTAGTAGGTACAATGTTCATTAATACGTTGTTATGGTGTCTCTACTAGGTTACAGGTGCAGTGTTTGGGTTTAAACACAACTTACTATATGTGTAAGAAAAGCCGAATGGTCTTGAAAAAAAACAGATAAATTTAACTTCACTTCTGACACCTTAGAAACCCGTTTTGTGCACCATAACAACCCATTATGAATTCGATGAATTCGAATCGATTCTGGAAATCGAAAGAAGAGTTAGCCCAGTCCAAAGCTGTATGCTCTACCGCAGTAGGTACAATGATCATTAATACGTTGCTATGGTGTCTCTACTTGGTTACAGGAGCAGTGTTTGGGTTTACACACAACTTACTATATGTGTAAGAAAACCCGAATGGTCTTGCAAAAAAACAGATAAATTTAACTTCACTTCTGACACCTTAGAAACCCGTTTTGTGTACCATAACAACCCATTATGAATTCTATGAATTCGAATCGATTCTGGAAATAGATTTTCCGCAGCTTTACATAACTTTCTCTATACTACGTGCATTACTCGGTATATACGTATTTTGACACATTGCCGGCCATATTACTTCGAATTTGGCGCCTTGTCTTCTTTAATAGGGCGTTTGATGTTCTTTCAAGACGTTTCAAAGGAAAAGACTATACATTTTAAACTTGGCGCATTCGAGATAGTCTTAATTTTCTCAAAAAGCCCGCGCGAATTTCTTCTCTGGTTCCAAACATTCATTTCTTTTAGCAAGTTCCTTGAAGCGATTTCAACTTGTTCTATTAGTGCGGAGCGTCACCAAAAGATCGCACCAGCTCCTGAAGAAAGATCCACCGGACACTCTTGCGTAAATTTCGGCATGGGCGAAAGTGCGGAAAATATTTGCCGAATGCAAATATTACTTTATGAATATTAATATTCATAAAGTAAAATTGTGGTCTACAATCAGTAAACTGAAAAATTGGAGAAAAAAAGCAATGTACTTTGGACGGCGAGAGACGGCAACTGGCAAGAGGATGGAACAAATCAGAATAGTTAGCCCAGTCCAAAGCTGTAGGCTCAATCGTAGTAGGTAAAATGTTCATTAATACGTTGTTATGGTGTCTCTACTTGGTTACAGGTGCAGTGTTTGGGTTTACACACGATATACTATATGTGTAAGAAAAGCCGAATGGTCTTGCTAAAAAACAGATAAATTTAACTTCACTTCTGACACCTTAGAACCCCGTTTTGTGCACCATAACAACCCATTATGAATTCGATGAATTCGAATCGATTCTGGAAATCGATAGAAGAGTTAGCCCAGTCCATAGGTGTATGCTCAATCGTAGTTGGTACAATGATCATTAATACGTTGCTACGGTGTCTCTACTTGGTTACAGGTGCAGTGTTTGGGTTTACACACAACTTACTATATGTGTAAGAAAAGCCGAATGGTGTTGCAAAAAAACAGATAAATTTAACTTGACTTCTGACACCTTAGAAACCCGTTTTGTGCACCATAACAACCCATTATGAATTCGATGAATTCGAATCGATTCTGGAAATCGAAAGAAGAGTTAGCCCAGTCCAAAGCTGTATGCTCAATCGTAGTAGGTACAATGATCATTAATACGTTGCTATGGTGTCTCTACTTGGTTACAGGAGCAGTGTTTGGGTTTACACGCAACTTATTATATGTGTAGGAAAAGCCGAATGGTCTTGCAAAAAAACAGATAAATTTAACTTCACTTCTGACACCTTAGACCCCGTTTTGTGCACCATAACTACCCATTATGAATTCGATGAATTTGAATCGATTCTGGATATCGATTTTCCGCAGCATTACATAACTTTCTCTATAATACGTGCATTACAAGTTATATACGTATGTTGACACATTGCCGTCCAAATTACTTCGAATTAGGCGCCTTGCCTTCTTTAACAGGGCGTTTGATGTTCTTTCAAGGCGTTTGAAAGGAAAAGACTATACATTTTAAACTAGGCGCCTTCGAGAGAGTCTTAATTTTCTCAAAAAACCCGCGCGAATTTCTTCTCTGGTTCCAAACATTCATTTCTTTTAGCAAGTTCCTTGAAGCGATTTCAACTTGTTCTATTAGTGCGGAGCGTCACCGAAAGATCGCACCAGCTCCTGGAGAAAGATCCACCGGACACTCTTGCGTAAATTTCGGCATGGGCGAAAGTGCGGAAAATATTTGCTGAATGCAAATATTACTTTATGAATATTAATATTCATAAAGTTAAATTGTGTTCTACAATCAATAAACTGAAAAATTGGAGAAAAAAAGCAATGTACTTTGACGGCGAAAGACGGCAACTGGCAAGAGGATGGAACAAATCAGAATAGTTAGCCCAGTCCAAAGCTGTAGGCTCAATCGTAGTAGGTACAATGTTCATTAATACGTTGTTATGGTGTCTCTACTTGGTTACAGGTGCAGTGTTTGGGTTTACACACGATATACTATATGTGTAAGAAAAGCCGAATGGTCTTGCTAAAAAACAGATAAATTTAACTTCACTTCTGACAACTTAGAACCCCGTTTTGTGCACCATAACAACCCATTATGAATTCGATGAATTCGAATCGATTCTGGAAATCGATAGAAGAGTTAGCCCAGTCCAAAGCTGTATGCTCAATCGTAGTTGGTACAATGATCATTAATACGTTGCTATGGTATCTCTACTTGGTTACAGGTGCAGTGTTTGGGTTTACACACAACTTACTATATGTGTAAGAAAAGCCGAATGGTCTTGCAAAAAAACAGATAAATTTAACTTCACTTCTGACACCTTAGAAACCCGTTTTGTGCACCATAAGTACCCATTATGAATTCGATGAATTCGAATCGATTCTGGAAATCGAAAGAAGAGTTAGCCCAGTCCAAATCTGTATGCTCAATCGTAGTAGGTACAATGATCATTAATACGTTGCTATGGTGTCTCTACTTGGTTACAGGAGCAGTGTTTGGGTTTACACACATCTTACTATATGTGTAAGAAAACCCGAATGGTCTTGCAAAAAAACAGATAAATTTAACTTGACTTCTGACACCTTAGAAACCCGTTTTGTGCACCATAACAACCCATTATGAATTCGATGAATTCGAAACGATTCTGGAAATCGAAAGAAGAGTTAGCCCAGTCCAAAGCTGTATGCTCAATCGTAGTAGGTACAATGATCATTAATACGTTGCTATGGTGTCTCTACTTGGTTACAGGAGCAGTGTTTGGGTTTACACACAACTTATTATATGTGTAGGAAAAGCCGAATGGTCTTGCAAAAAAACAGATAAATTTAACTTCACTTCTGACACCTTAGACCCCGTTTTGTGCACCATAACTACCCATTATGAATTCGATGACTTTGAATCGATTCTGGATATCGATTTTCCGCAGCATTACATAACTTTCTCTATACTACGTGCATTACTAGTTATATACGTATGTTGACACATTGCCGGCCAAATGACTTCGAATTAGACGCCTTGTCTTCTTTAACAGGGCGTTTGATGTTCTTTCAAGGCGTTTGAAAGGAAAAGACTATACATTTTAAACTAGGCGCCTTCGAGAGAGTCTTAATTTTCTCAAAAAACCCGCGCGAATTTCTTCTCTGGTTCCAAACATTCATTTCTTTTAGCAAGTTCCTTGAAGCGATTTCAGCTTGTTCTATTAGTGCGGAGCGTCACCTAAAGATCGCACCAGCTCCTGGAGAAAGATCCACCGGACACTCTTGCGTAAATTTCGGCATGGGCGAAAGTGCGGAAAATATTTGCCGAATGCAAATATTACTTTATGAATATTAAAATTCATAAAGTAAAATTGTGGTCTACAATTAGTAAACTGAAAAATTGGAGAAAAAAAGCAGTGTACTTTGGACGGCGAGAGACGGCAACTGGCAAGCGGATGGAACAAATCAGAAGAGTTAGCCCAGTCCAAATCTGTATGCTCAATCGTAGTAGGTACAATGTTCATTAATACGTTGTTATGGTGTCTCTACTTGGTTACAGGTGCAGTGTTTGGGTTTACACACAACTTACTATATGTGTAAGAAAAGCGGAATGGTCTTGCTAAAAAACAGATAAATTTAACTTCACTTCTGACACCTTAGAAACCCGTTTTGTGCACCATAACAACCCATTATGAATTCGATGAATTCGAATCGATTCTGGAAATCGATAGAAGAGTTAGCCCAGTCCAAAGCTGTATGCTCAATCGTAGTTGGTACAATGATCATTAATACGTTGCTATGGTGTCTCTACTTGGTTACAGGTGCAGTGTTTGGGTTTACACACAATTTACTATATGTGTAAGAAAAGCCGAATGGTCTTGCAAAAAAACAGATAAATTTAACTTCACTTCTGACACCTTAGAAACCCGTTTTGTGCACCATAACAACCCATTATGAATTCGATGAATTCGAATCGATTCTGGATATCGAAAGAAGAGTTAGCCCAGTCCAAAGCTGTATGCTCAATCGCAGTAGGTACAATGATCATTAATACGTTGCTATGGTGTCTCTACTTGGTTACAGGAGCAGTGTTTGGGTTTACACACAACTTACTATATGTGTAAGAAAACCCGAATGGTCTTGCAAAAAAACAGATAAATTTAACTTCACTTCTGACACCTTAGAAACCCGTTTTGTGCACCATAACAACCCATTATGAATTCTATGAATTCGAATCGATTCTGGAAATCGATTTTCCGCAGCATTACATAACTTTCTCTATACTACGTGCATTACTCGGTATATACGTATTTTGACACATTGCCGGCCATATTACTTTGAATTTGGCGCCTTGTCTTCTTTAACAGGGCGTTTGATGTACTTTCATGACGTTTCAAAGGAAAAGACTATACAATTTAAACTAGGCGCATTCGAATTGTCTTAATTTTCTCAAAAAGCCCGCCGAATTTCTTCTCTGGTTCCAAACATTCATTTCTTTTAGCAAGTTCCTTGAAGCGATTTCAACTTGTTCTATTAGTGCGGAGCGTCACCAAAAGATCGCACCAGCTCCTGGAGAAAGATCCACCGGACACTCTTGCGTAAATTTCGGCATGGGCGAAAGTGCGGAAAATATTTGCCGAATGCAAATATTACTTTATGAATATTAATATTCATAAAGTAAAATTGTGGTCTACAATCAGTAAACTGAAAAATTGGAGAAAAAAAGCAATGTACTTTGGACGGCGAGAGACGGCAACTGGCAAGAGGATGGAACAAATCAGAATAGTTAGCCCAGTCCAAAGCTGTAGGCTCAATCGTAGTAGGTAAATGTTCATTAATACGTTGCTATGGTGTCTCTACTTGGTTACAGGTGCAGTGTTTGGGTTTACACACGATATACTATATGTGTAAGAAAAGCCGAATGGTCTTGCTAAAAAACAGATAAATTTAACTTCACTTCTGACACCTTAGAACCCCGTTTTGTGCACCATAACAACCCATTATGAATTCGATGAATTCGAATCGATTCTGGAAATCGATAGAAGAGTTAGCCCAGTCCAAAGGTGTATGCTCAATCGTAGTTGGTACAATGATCATTAATACGTTGCTACGGTGTCTCTACTTGGTTACAGGTGCAGTGTTTGGGTTTACACACAACTTACTATATGTGTAAAAAAAGCAGAATGGTCTTGCTAAAAAACAGATAAATTTAACTTCACTTCTGACACCTTAGAAACCCGTTTTGTGCACCATAACAACCCATTATGAATTCGATGAATTCGAATCGATTCTGGAAATCGAAAGAAGAGTTAGCCCAGTCCAAAGCTGTGTGCTCAATCGTAGTAGGTACAATGATCATTAATACGTTGCTATGGTGTCTCTACTTGGTTACAGGAGCAGTGTTTGGGTTTACACACAACTTACTATATGTGTAAGAAAAGCCGAATGGTGTTGCAAAAAAACAGATAAATTTAACTTCACTTCTGACACCTTAGAAACCCGTTTTGTGCACCATAACAACCCATTATGAATTCGATGAATTCGAATCGATTCTGGAAATCGAAAGAAGAGTTAGCCCAGTCCAAAGCTGTATGCTCAATCGTAGTAGGTACAATGATCATTAATACGTTGCTATGGTGTCTCTACTTGGTTACAGGAGCAGTGTTTGGGTTTACACGCAACTTATTATACGTGTAGGAAAAGCCGAATGGTCTTGCAAAAAAACAGATAAATTTAACTTCACTTCTGACACCTTAGACCCCGTTTTGTGCATCATAACTTCCCATTATAAATTCGATGACTTTGAATCGATTCTGGATATCGATTTTCCGCAGCATTACATAACTTTCTCTATACTACGTGCATTACTAGTTATATACGTATGTTGACACATTGCCGGCCAAATTACTTCGAATTAGACGCCTTGTCTTCTTTAACAGGGCGTTTGATGTTCTTTCAAGGCCTTTGAAAGGAAAAGACTATACATTTTAAACTAGGCGCCTTCGAGAGAGTCTTAATTTTCTCAAAAAACCCGCGCGAATTTCTTCTCTGGTTCCAAACATTCATTTCTTTTAGCAAGTTCCTTGAATCGATTTCAACTTGTTCTATTAGTGCGGAGCGTCACCGAAAGATCGCACCAGCTCCTGGAGAAAGATCCACCGGACACTCTTGCGTAAATTTCGGCATGGGCGAAATTGCGGAAAATATTTGCCGAATGCAAATATTACTTTATGATAATTAATATTCATAAAGTAAAATTGTGGTCTACAATCAGTAAACTGAAAAATTGGAGAAAAAAAGCAGTGTACTTTGGACGGCGAGAGACGGCAACTGGCAAGAGGATGGAACAAATCAGAAGAGTTAGCCCAGTCCAAATCTGTATGCTCAATCGTAGTAGGTACAATGTTCATTAATACGTTGTTATGGTGTCTCTACTTGGTTACAGGTGCAGTGTTTGGGTTTAAACACAACTTACTATATGTGTAAGAAAAGCCGAATGGTCTTGAAAAAAAAACAGATAAATTTAACTTCACTTCTGACACCTTAGAAACCCGTTTTGTGCACCATAACAACCCATTATGAATTCGATGAATTCGAATCGATTCTGGAAATCGAAAGAAGAGTTAGCCCAGTCCAAAGCTGTATGCTCTACCGCAGTAGGTACAATGATCATTAATACGTTGCTATGGTGTCTCTACTTGGTTACAGGAGCAGTGTTTGGGTTTACACACAACTTACTATATGTGTAAGAAAACCCGAATGGTCTTGCAAAAAAACAGATAAATTTAACTTCACTTCTGACACCTTAGAAACCCGTTTTGTGTACCATAACAACCCATTATGAATTCTATGAATTCGAATCGATTCTGGAAATCGATTTTCCGCAGCTTTACATAACTTTCTCTATACTACGTGCATTACTCGGTATATACGTATTTTGACACATTGCAGGCCATATTACTTCGAATTTGGCGCCTTGTCTTCTTTAATAGGGCGTTTGATGTTCTTTCAAGACGTTTCAAAGGAAAAGACTATACATTTTAAACTTGGCGCATTCGAGATAGTCTTAATTTTCTCAAAAAGCCCGCGCGAATTTCTTCTCTGGTTCCAAACATTCATTTCTTTTAGCAAGTTCCTTGAAGCGATTTCAACTTGTTCTATTAGTGCGGAGCGTCACCAAAAGATCGCACCAGCTCCTGGAGAAAGATCCACCGGACACTCTTGCGTAAATTTCGGCATGGGCGAAAGTGCGGAAAATATTTGCCGAATGCAAATATTACTTTATGAATATTAATATTCATAAAGTAAAATTGTGGTCTACAATCAGTAAACTGAAAAATTGGAGAAAAAAAGCAATGTACTTTGGACGGCGAGAGACGGCAACTGGCAAGAGGATGGAACAAATCAGAATAGTTAGCCCAGTCCAAAGCTGTAGGCTCAATCGTAGTAGGTAAAATGTTCATTAATACGTTGTTATGGTGTCTCTACTTGGTTACAGGTGCAGTGTTTGGGTTTACACACGATATACTATATGTGTAAGAAAAGCCGAATGGTCTTGCTAAAAAACAGATAAATTTAACTTCACTTCTGACAACTTAGAACCCCGTTTTGTGCACCATAACAACCCATTATGAATTCGATGAATTCGAATCGATTCTGGAAATCGATAGAAGAGTTAGCCCAGTCCAAAGCTGTATGCTCAATCGTAGTTGGTACAATGATCATTAATACGTTGCTATGGTATCTCTACTTGGTTACAGGTGCAGTGTTTGGGTTTACACACAACTTACTATATGTGTAAGAAAAGCCGAATGGTCTTGCAAAAAAACAGATAAATTTAACTTCACTTCTGACACCTTAGAAACCCGTTTTGTGCACCATAAGTACCCATTATGAATTCGATGAATTCGAATCGATTCTGGAAATCGAAAGAAGAGTTAGCCCAGTCCAAATCTGTATGCTCAATCGTAGTAGGTACAATGATCATTAATACGTTGCTATGGTGTCTCTACTTGGTTACAGGAGCAGTGTTTGGGTTTACACACATCTTACTATATGTGTACGAAAACCCGAATGGTCTTGCAAAAAAACAGATAAATTTAACTTGACTTCTGACACCTTAGAAACCCGTTTTGTGCACCATAACAACCCATTATGAATTCGATGAATTCGAATCGATTCTGGAAATCGAAAGAAGAGTTAGCCCAGTCCAATGCTGTATGCTCAATCGTAGTAGGTACAATGATCATTAATACGTTGCTATGGTGTCTCTACTTGGTTACAGGAGCAGTGTTTGGGTTTACACACAACTTATTATATGTGTAGGAAAAGCCGAATGGTCTTGCAAAAAAACAGATAAATTTAACTTCACTTCTGACACCTTAGACCCCGTTTTGTGCACCATAACTACCCATTATGAATTCGATGACTTTGAATCGATTCTGGATATCGATTTTCCGCAGCATTACATAACTTTCTCTATACTACGTGCATTACTAGTTATATACGTATGTTGACACATTGCCGGCCAAATGACTTCGAATTAGACGCCTTGTCTTCTTTAACAGGGCGTTTGATGTTCTTTCAAGGCGTTTGAAAGGAAAAGACTATATACATTTTAAACTTGGCGCTTTCGAGAGAGTCTTAATTTTCTCAAAAAACCCGCGCGAATTTCTTCTCTGGTTCCAAACATTCATTTCTTTAAGCAAGTTCCTTGAAGCGATTTCAGCTTGTTCTATTAGTGCGGAGCGTCACCGAAAGATCGCACCAGCTCCTGGAGAAAGATCCACCGGACACTCTTGCGTAAATTTCGGCATGGGCGAAAGTGCGGAAAATATTTGCCGAATGCAAATATTACTTTATGAATATTAATATTCATAAAGTAAAATTGTGGTCTACAATTAGTAAACTGAAAAATTGGAGAAAAAAAGCAGTGTACTTTGGACGGCGAAAGACGGCAACTGGCAAGCGGATGGAACAAATCAGAAGAGTTAGCACAGTCCAAATCTGTATGCTCAATCGTAGTAGGTACAATGTTCATTAATACGTTGTTATGGTGTCTCTACTTGGTTACAGGTGCAGTGTTTGGGTTTACACACAACTTACTATATGTGTAAGAAAAGCGGAATGGTCTTGCTAAAAAACAGATAAATTTAACTTCACTTCTGACACCTTAGAACCCCGTTTTGTGCACCATAACAACCCATTATGAATTCGATGAATTCGAATCGATTCTGGAAATCGATAGAAGAGTTAGCCCAGTCCAAAGCTGTATGCTCAATCGTAGTTGGTACAATGATCATTAATACGTTGCTACGGTGTCTCTACTTGGTTACAGGTGCAGTGTTTGGGTTTACACACAACTTACTATATGTGTAAGAAAAGCCGAATGGTCTTGCAAAAAAACAGATAAATTTAACTTCACTTCTGACACCTTAGAAACCCGTTTTGTGCACCATAACAACCCATTATGAATTCGATGAATTCGAATCGATTCTGGAAATCGAAAGAAGAGTTAGCCCAGTCCAAAGCTGTATGCTCAATCGCAGTAGGTACAATGATCATTAATACGTTGCTATGGTGTCTCTACTTGGTTACAGGAGCAGTGTTTGGGTTTACACTCAACTTAATATATGTGTAAGAAAAGCCGAATGGTGTTGCAAAAAAACAGATAAATTTAACTTGACTTCTGACACCTTAGAAACCCGTTTTGTGCACCATAACCACCCATTATGAATTCGATGAATTCGAATCGATTCTGGAAATCGAAAGAAGAGTTAGCCCAGTCCAAAGCTGTATGCTCAATCGTAGTAGGTACAATGATCATTAATACGTTGCTATGGTGTCTCTACTTGGTTACAGGAGCAGTGTTTGGGTTTACATACAACTTACTATATGTGTAAGAAAAGCCGAATGGTCTTGAAAAAAAACAGATAAATTTAACTTCACTTCTGACACCTTAGAAACCTGTTTGTGCACCATACCAACCCATTATGAATTCGATGAATTCGAATCGATTCTGGAAATCGAAAGAAGAGTTAGCCCAGTCCAAAGCTGTATGCTCAATCGTAGTAGGGACAATGTTCATTAATACGTTGTTATGGTGTCTCTACTTGGTTACAGGTGCAGTGTTTGGGTTTACACACAACTTACTATATGTGTAAGAAAAGCGGAATGGTCTTGCTAAAAAACAGATAAATTTAACTTCACTTCTGACAACTTAGAAACCCGTTTTGTGCACCAGAACAACCCATTATGAATTCGATGAATTCGAATCGATTCTGGAAATCGATAGAAGAGTTAGCCCAAACCAAAGCTGTATGCTCAATCGTAGTTGGTACAATTATCATTAATACGTTGCTATGGTGTCTCTACTTGGTTACAGGTGCAGTGTTTGGGTTTACACACAACTTACTATATGTGTAAGAAAAGCCGAATGGTCTTGCAAAAAAACAGAAAAATTTAACTTCACTTCTGACACCTTAGAAACCCGTTTTGTGCACCATAAAAACCCATTATGAATTCGATGAATTCGAATCGATTCTGGAAATCGAAAGAAGAGTTAGCCCAGCCCAAAGCTGTATGCTCAATCGTAGTAGGTACAATGATCATTAATACGTTGCTATGGTGTCTCTACTTGGTTACAGGAGCTGTGTTTGGGTTTACACACAACTTACTATATGTGTAAGAAAACCCGAATGGTCTTGCAAAAAAAAAGATAAATTTAACTTCACTTCTGACACCTTAGAAACCCGTTTTGTGCACCATAACAACCCATTATGAATTCTATGAATTCGAATCGATTCTGGAAATCGATTTTCCGTAGCTTTACATAACTTTCTCCATACTACGTGCATTACTCGGTATATACGTATTTTGACACATTGCCGGCCATATTACTTCGAATTTGGCGCCTTGTCTTCTTTAACAGGGCGTTTGATGTTCTTTCAAGACGTTTCAAAGGAAGAGACTAAACAATTTAAACTTGGCGCATTCGAATTGTCTTAATTTTCTCAAAAAACCCGCGCGAATTTCTTCTCTGGTTCCAAACATTCATTTCTTTTAGCAAGTTCCTTGAAGCGATTTCAACTTGTTCTATTAGTGCGGAGCGTCACCGAAAGATCGCACCAGCTCCTGGAGAAAGATCCACCGGACACTCTTGCGTAAATTTCGGCATGGGCGAAAGTGCGGAAAATATTTGCCGAATGCAAATATTACTTTATGAATATTAATATTCATAAAAAGTAAAATTGTGGTCTACAATCAGTAAACTGAAAAATTGGAGAAAAAAAGCAATGTACTTTGGACGGCGAGAGACGGCAACTGGCAAGAGGATGGAACAAATCAGAAGAGTTAGCCCAGTCCAAAGCCGTATGCTGAATCGTAGTAGGTACA
This sequence comes from Gryllus longicercus, assembly GCA_038098605.1. NCBI lineage: Eukaryota > Metazoa > Arthropoda > Insecta > Orthoptera > Gryllidae > Gryllus > Gryllus longicercus. The sequence continues at coordinate 79,327 of JAZDUA010001201.1, forward strand.
ATGTTCATTAATACGTTGTTATGGTGCCTCTACTTGGTTACAGGTGCAGTGTTTGTGTTTACACACGATTTACTATATGTGTAAGAAAAGCCGAATGGTCTTGCAAAAAAACAGATAAATTTAACTTCACTTCTGACACCTCAGAAACCTGTTTGTGCACCATAACAACCCATTATGAATTCGATGAATTCGAATCGATTCTGGAAATCGAAAGAAGAGTTAGCCCAGTCCAAAGCTGTATGCTCAATCGTAGTAGGTACAATGATCATTAATACGTTGCTATGGTGTCTCTACTTGGTTACAGGAGCAGTGTTTGGGTTTACACACAACTTACTATATGTGTAAGAAAAGCCGAATGGTGTTGCAAAAAAACAGATAAATCTAACTTGACTTCTGACACCTTAGAAACCCGTTTTGTGCACCATAACAACCCATTATGAATTCGATGAATTCGAATCGATTCTGGAAATCGAAAGAAGAGTTAGCCCAGTCCAAAGCTGTATGCTCAATCGTAGTAGGTACAATGATCATTAATACGTTGCTATGGTGTCTCTACTTGGTTACAGGAGCAGTGTTTGCGTTTACACACCACTTATTATATGTGTAGGAAAAGCCGAATGGTCTTGCAAAAAAACAGATAAATTTAACTTCACTTCTGACAACTTAGAACCCGTTTTGTGCACCATAACTACCCATTATGAATTCGATGAATTTGAATCGATTCTGGATATCGATTTTCCGCAGTATTACATAACTTTCTCTATACTACGTGCATTACTAGTTATATACGTATGTTGACACATTGCCGGCCAAATTACTTCGTAATTAAGCGCCTTGTCTTCTTTAACAGGGCGTTTGATGTTCTTTCAAAGCGTTTGAAAGGAAAAGACTATACATTTTAAACTAGGCGCCTTCGAAAGAGTCTTAATTTTCTCAAAAAACACGCGCGAATTTCTTCTCTGGTTTCAAACATTCATTTCTTTTAGCAAGTTCCTTGAAGCGATTTCAACTTGTTCTATTATTGCGGAGCGTCACCGAAAGATCGCACCAGCTCCTGGAGAAAGATCCAACGGACACTCTTGCGTAAATTTCGGCATGGGCGAAATTGCGGAAAATATTTGCCGAATGCAAATATTACTTTATGAATATTAATATTCATAAAGTAAAATTATGGTCTACAATCAGGAAACTGAAAAATTGGAGAAAAAAAGCAGTGTACTTTGGACGGCGAGAGACGACAACTGGCAAGAGGATGGAACAAATCAGAAGAGTTAGCCCAGTCCAAAGCTGTATGCTCAATCGTAGTAGGTACAATGTTCAATAATACGTTGTTATGGTGTCTCTACTTGGTTACAGGTGCAGTGTTTGGGTTTACACACAACTTAATATATGTGTAAGTAAAGCCGAATGGTCTTGCAAAAAAACAGATAAATTTAACTTCACTTCTGACACCTTAGAAACCCGTTTTGTTCACCATAACAACCCATTATGAATTCGATGAATTCGAATCGATTCTGGAAATCGAAAGAAGAGTTAGCCCAGTCCAATGCTGTATGCTCAATCGTGGTAGGTACAATGGTCATTGATACGTTGCTATGGTGTCTCTACTTGGTTACAGGTGCAGTGTTAGGGTTTACACACAACTTAATATATGTGTAAGAAAAGCCGAATGGTCTTGCAAAAAAACAGATAAATTTAACTTCACTTCTGACACCTTAGAAACCCGTTTTGTTCACCATAACAACCCATTATGAATTCGATGAATTCGAATCGATTCTGGAAATCGAAAGAAGAGTTAGCCCAGTCCAATGCTGTATGCTCAATCGTAGTAGGTACAATGGTCATTAATACGTTGCTATGGTGTCTCTACTTGGTTACAGGAGCAGTGTTTGGGTTTACATACAACTTACTATATGTGTAAGAAAAGCCGAATGGTCTTTCAAAAAAACAGATAAATTTAACTTCACTTCTGACACCTTAGAAACCTGTTTGTGCACCATAACAACCCATTATGAATTCGATGAATTCGAATCGATTCTGGAAATCGAAAGAAGAGTTAGCCCAGTCCAAAGCTGTATGTTTAATCGTAGTAGGTACAATGATCATTAATACGTTGCTATGGTGTCTCTACTTGGTTACAGGAGCAGTGTTTGGGTTTACACACAACTTACTATATGTGTAAGAAAAGCCGAATGGTGTTGCAAAAAAACAGATAAAATTAACTTGACTTCTGACACCTTAGAAACCCGTTTTGTGCACCATAACAACCCATTATGAATTCGATGAATTCGAATCGATTCTGGAAATCGAAAGAAGAGTTAGCCCAGTCCAAAGCTTTATGCTCAATCGTAGTAGGTACAATGATCATTAATACGTTGCTATGGTATCTCTACTTGGTTACAGGAGCAGTGTTTGCGTTTACACACAACTTATTATATGTGTAGGAAAAGCCGAATGGTCTTGCAAAAAAACAGATAAATGTAACTTCACTTCTGACAACTTAGAACCCGTTTTGTGCACCATAACTACCCATTATGAATTCGATGAATTTGAATCGATTCTGGATATCGATTTTCCGCAGCATTACATAACTTTCTCTATACTACGTGCATTACTAGTTATATACGTATGTTGACACATTGCCGGGCAAATTACTTCGAATTAGGCGCCTTGTCTTCTTTAACAGGGCGTTTGATGTTCTTTCAAGGCGTTTGAAAGGAAAAGACTATACATTTTAAGCTAGGCGCCTTCGAGAGAGTCTTAATTTTCTCAAAAAATTCGCGCGAATTTCTTCTCTGGTTCCAAACATTCATTTCTTTAAGCAAGTTCCTTGAAGCGATTTGAACTTGTTCTATTAGTGCGGAGCGTCACCGAAAGATTGCACCAGCTCCTGGAGAAAGATCCACCGGACACTCTTGCGTAAATTTCGGCATGGGCGAAATTGCGGAAAATATTTGCCGAATGCAAATATTACTTTATGAATATTAATATTCATAAAGTAAAATTGTGGTCTGCAATCAGTAAACTGAAAAATTGGAGAAAAAAAGCAGTGTACTTTGGACGGCGAGAGACGGCAACTGGCAAGAGGATGGAACAAATCAGAAGAGTTAGCCCTGTCCAAAGCTGTATGCTCAATCGTAGTAGGTACAATGTTCATTAATACGTTGTTATGGTGTCTCTACTTGGTTACAGGTGCAGTGTTTGGGTTTACACACAACTTACTATATGTGTAAGAAAAGCCGAATGGTCTTGCTAAAAAACAGATATATTTAACTTCACTTCTGACACCTTAGAAACCAGTTTTGTGCACCATAACAACCCATTATGAATTCGATGAATTCGAATCGATTCTGGAAATCGATAGAAGAGTTAGCCCAGTCCAAAGGTGTATGCTCAATCGTAGTTGGTATAATGATCATTAATACGTTGCTATGGTGTCTCTACTTGGTTACAGGTGCAGTTTTTGGGTTTACACACAACTTACTATATGTGTAAGAAAAGCCGAATGGTCTTGCAAAAAAACAGATAAATTTAACTTCACTTCTGACACCTTAGAAACCCGTTTTGTGCACCATAACAACCCATTATGAATTCGATGAATTCGAATCGATTCTGGAAATCGAAAGAAGAGTTAGCCCAGTCCAAAGCTGTATGCTCAATCGTAGTAGGTACAATGATCATTAATACGTTGCTATGGTGTCTCTACTTGGTTACAGGAGCAGTGTTTGGGTTTACACACAACTTACTATATGTGTAAGAAAACCCGAATGGACTTGTTAAAATACAGATAAATTTAACTTCACTTCTGACACCTTAGAAACCCGTTTTGTGTACCATAAAAACCCATTATGAATTCTATGAATTCGAATCGATTCTGGAAATCGATTTTCCGCAGCTTTACATAACTTTCTCTATACTACGTGCATTACTCGGTATATACGTATTTTGACACATTGCCGGCCATATTACTTCGAATTTGGCGCCTTGTCTTCTTTAACAGGGCGTTTGATGTTCTTTCAAGACGTTTCAAAAAAAAAAAGACTATACATTTTAAATTTGGCGCATTGAGATAGTCTTAATTTTCTCAAAAAACCCGCGCGAATTTCTTGTCTGTTTCCAAACATTCATTTCTTTTAGCAAGTTCCTTGAAGCGATTTCAACTTGTTCTATTAGTGCGGAGCGTCACCGAAAGATCGCGCCAGCTCCTGGAGAAAGATCCACCGGACACTCTTGCGTAAATTTCAGCATGGGCGAAAGTGCGGAAAGTATTTGCCGAATGCAAATATTACTTTATGAATATTAATATTCATAAAGTAAAATTGTGGTCTACAATCAGTAAACTGAAAAATTGGAGAAAAAAAGCAATGTACTTTGGACGGCGAGAGACGGCAACTGGCAAGAGGATGGAACAAACCAGAATAGTTAGCCCAGTCCAAAGCTGTAGGCTCAATCGTAGTAGGTAAATTGTTCATTAAAACGTTGTTATGGTGTCTCTACTTGGTTAAAGGTGCAGTATTTGGGTTTACACACGATATACTATATGTGTAAGAAAAGCCGAATGGTCTTGCTAAAAAACAGATAAATTTAACTTCACTTCTGACACCTTAGAACCTCGTTTTGTGCACCATAACAACCCATTATGAATTCGATGAATTCGAATCGATTCAGGATAACGATTTTCCGCAGCTTTACATAACTTTCTCTATACTACGTGCATTACTAGTTATATACGTATGTTGACACATTGCCGGCCAAATTACTTCGTAATTAAGCGCCTTGTCTTCTTTAACAGGGCGTTTGATGTTCATTCAAAGCGTTTGAAAGGAAAAGACTACACATTTTAAACTAGGCGCCTTCGAGAGAGTCTTAATTTTCTCAAAAAACACGCGCGAATTTCTTCTCTGGTTCCAAACATTCATTTCTTTTAGCAAGTTCCTTGAAGCGATTTCAACTTGTTCTATTATTGCGGAGCGTCACCGAAAGTTCGCACCAGCTCCTGGAGAAAGATCCACCGGACACTCTTGCTCAATCGTAGTAGGTACAATGTTCATTAATACGTTGTTATGGTGTCTCTACTTGGTTACAGGTGCAGTGTTTGGGTTTACACACAACTTAATATATGTGTAAGTAAAGCCGAATGGTCTTGCAAAAAAACAGATAAATTTAACTTCACTTCTGACACCTTAGAAACCCGTTTTGTTCACCATAACAACCCATTATGAATTCGATGAATTCGAATCGATTCTGGAAATCGAAAGAAGAGTTAGCCCAGTCCAATGCTGTATGCTCAATCGTGGTAGGTACAATGGTCATTAATACGTTGCTATGGTGTCTCTACTTGGTTACAGGTGCAGTGTTAGGGTTTACACACAACTTAATATATGTGTAAGAAAAGCCGAATGGTCTTGCAAAAAAACAGATAAATTTAACTTCACTTCTGACACCTTAGAAACCTGTTTGTGCACCATAACAACCCATTATGAATTCGATGAATTCGAATCGATTCTGGAAATCGAAAGAAGAGTTAGCCCAGTCCAAAGCTGTATGCTCAATCGTAGTAGGTACAATGATCATTAATACGTTGCTATGGTGTCTCTACTTGGTTACAGGAGCAGTGTTTGAGTTTACACACAACTTACTATATGTGTAAGAAAAGCCGAATGTGTTGCAAAAAAACAGATAAATTTAACTTGACTTCTGACACCTTAGAAACCCGTTTTGTGCACCATAACAACCCATTATGAATTCGATGAATTCGAATCGATTCTGGAAATCGAAAGAAGAGTTAGCCCAGTCCAAAGCTGTATGCTCAATCGTAGTAGGTACAATGATCATTATTACGTTGCTATGGTGTCTCTACTTGGTTACAGGAGCAGTTTTTGCGTTTACACACAACTTATTATATGTGTAGGAAAAGCCGAATGGTCTTGCAAAAAAACAGATAAATGTAACTTCACTTCTGACAACTTAGAACCCGTTTTGTGCACCATAACTACCCATTATGAATTCGATGAATTTGAATCGATTCTGGATATCGATTTTCCGCAGCATTACATAACTTTCTCTATACTACGTGCATTACTAGTTATATACGTATGTTGACACATTGCCGGGCAAATTACTTCGAATTAGGCGCCTTGTCTTCTTTAACAGGGCGTTTGATGTTCTTTCAAGACGTTTCAAAGGAAAAGACTATACATTTTAAACTTGGCGCCTTCGAGAGAGTCTTAATTTTCTCAAAAAACCCGCGCGAATTTCTTCTCTGGTTCCAAACATTCATTTCTTTTAGCAAGTTCCTTGAATCGATTTCAACTTGTTCTATTAGTGCGGAGCGTCACCGAAAGATCGCACCAGCTCCTGGAGAAAGATCCACCGGACACTCTTGCGTAAATTTCGGCATGGGCGAAATTGCGGAAAATATTTGCCGAATGCGAATATTACTTTATGATAATTAATATTCATAAAGTAAAATTGTGGTCTACAATCAGTAAACTGAAAAATTGGAGAAAAAAAGCAGTGTACTTTGGACGGCGAGAGACGGCAACTGGCAAGAGGATGGAACAAATCAGAAGAGTTAGCCCAGTCCAAAGCTGTATGCTCAATCGTAGTAGGTACAATGTTCATTAATACGTTGTTATGGTGTCTCTACTTGGTTACAGGTGCAGTGTTTGGGTTTAAACACAACTTACTATATGTGTAAGAAAAGCCGAATGGTCTTGAAAAAAAAACAGATAAATTTAACTTCACTTCTGACACCTTAGAAACCCGTTTTGTGCACCATAACAACCCATTATGAATTCGATGAATTCGAATCGATTCTGGAAATCGAAAGAAGAGTTAGCCCAGTCCAAAGCTGTATGCTCTACCGCAGTAGGTACAATGATCATTAATACGTTGCTATGGTGTCTCTACTTGGTTACAGGAGCAGTGTTTGGGTTTACACACAACTTACTATATGTGTAAGAAAACCCGAATGGTCTTGCAAAAAAACAGATAAATTTAACTTCACTTCTGACACCTTAGAAACCCGTTTTGTGTACCATAACAACCCATTATGAATTCTATGAATTCGAATCTATTCTGGAAATCGATTTTCCGCAGCTTTACATAACTTTCTCTATACTACGTGCATTACTCGGTATATACGTATTTTGACACATTGCCGGCCATATTACTTCGAATTTGGCGCCTTGTCTTCTTTAATAGGGCGTTTGATGTTCTTTCAAGACGTTTCAAAGGAAAAGACTATACATTTTAAACTTGGCGCATTCGAGATAGTCTTAATTTTCTCAAAAAGCCCGCGCGAATTTCTTCTCTGGTTCCAAACATTCATTTCTTTTAGCAAGTTCCTTGAAGCGATTTCAACTTGTTCTATTAGTGCGGAGCGTCACCAAAAGATCGCACCAGCTCCTGGAGAAAGATCCACCGGACACTCTTGCGTAAATTTCGGCATGGGCGAAAGTGCGGAAAATATTTGCCGAATGCAAATATTACTTTATGAATATTAATATTCATAAAGTAAAATTGTGGTCTACAATCAGTAAACTGAAAAATTGGAGAAAAAAAGCAATGTACTTTGGACGGCGAGAGACGGCAACTGGCAAGAGGATGGAACAAATCAGAATAGTTAGCCCAGTCCAAAGCTGTAGGCTCAATCGTAGTAGGTACAATGATCATTAATACGTTGCTATGGTGTCTCTACTTGGTTACAGGAGCAGTGTTTGGGTTTACATACAACTTACTATATGTGTAAGAAAAGCCGAATGGTCTTGCTAAAAAACAGATAAATTTAACTTCACTTCTGACACCTTAGAACCCCGTTTTGTGCACCATAACAACCCATTATGAATTCGATGAATTCGAATCGATTCTGGAAATCGATAGAAGAGTTAGCCCAGTCCATAGGTGTATGCTCAATCGTAGTTGGTACAATGATCATTAATACGTTGCTACGGTGTCTCTACTTGGTTACAGGTGCAGTGTTTGGGTTTACACACAACTTACTATATGTGTAAGAAAAGCCGTATGGTCTTGCAAAAAAACAGATAAATTTAACTTCACGTCTGACACCTTAGAAACCCGTTTTGTGCACCATAACAACCCATTATGAATTCGATGAATTCGAATCGATTCTGGAAATCGAAAGAAGAGTTAGCCCAGTCCAAAGCTGTATGCTCAATCGTAGTAGGTACAATGATCATTAATACGTTGCTATGGTGTCTCTACTTGGTTACAGGAGCAGTGTTTGGGTTTACACAGACTTACTATATGTGTAAGAAAAGCCGAATGGTGTTGCAAAAAAACAGATAAATTTAACTTGACTTCTGACACCTTAGAAACCCGTTTTGTGCACCATAACAACCCATTATGAATTCGATGAATTCGAATCGATTCTGGAAATCGAAAGAAGAGTTAGCCCAGTCCAAAGCTGTATGCTCAATCGTAGTAGGTACAATGATCATTAATACGTTGCTATGGTGTCTCTACTTGGTTACAGGAGCAGTGTTTGGGTTTACACGCAACTTATTATATGTGTAGGAAAAGCCGAATGGTCTTGCAAAAAAACAGATAAATTTAACTTCACTTCTGACACCTTAGACCCCGTTTTGTGCATCATAACTTCCCATTATAAATTCGATGACTTTGAATCGATTCTGGATATCGATTTTCCGCAGCATTACATAACTTTCTCTATACTACGTGCATTACTAGTTATATACGTATGTTGACACATTGCCGGCCAAATTACTTCGAATTAGACGCCTTGTCTTCTTTAACAGGGCGTTTGATGTTCTTTCAAGGCGTTTGAAAGGAAAAGACTATACATTTTAAACTAGGCGCCTTCGAGAGAGTCTTAATTTTCTCAAAAAACCCGCGCGAATTTCTTCTCTGGTTCCAAACATTCATTTCTTTTAGCAAGTTCCTTGAATCGATTTCAACTTGTTCTATTAGTGCGGAGCGTCACCGAAAGATCGCACCAGCTCCTGGAGAAAGATCCACCGGACACTCTTGCGTAAATTTCGGCATGGGCGAAATTGCGGAAAATATTTGCCGAATGCGAATATTACTTTATGATAATTAATATTCATAAAGTAAAATTGTGGTCTACAATCAGTAAACTGAAAAATTGGAGAAAAAAAGCAGTGTACTTTGGACGGCGAGAGACGGCAACTGGCAAGAGGATGGAACAAATCAGAAGAGTTAGCCCAGTCCAAAGCTGTATGCTCAATCGTAGTAGGTACAATGTTCATTAATACGTTGTTATGGTGTCTCTACTTGGTTACAGGTGCAGTGTTTGGGTTTAAACACAACTTACTATATGTGTAAGAAAAGCCGAATGGTCTTGAAAAAAAACAGATAAATTTAACTTCACTTCTGACACCTTAGAAACCCGTTTTGTGCACCATAACAACCCATTATGAATTCGATGAATTCGAATCGATTCTGGAAATCGAAAGAAGAGTTAGCCCAGTCCAAAGCTGTATGCTCTACCGCAGTAGGTACAATGATCATTAATACGTTGCTATGGTGTCTCTACTTGGTTACAGGAGCAGTGTTTGGGTTTACACACAACTTACTATATGTGTAAGAAAACCCGAATGGTCTTGCAAAAAAACAGATAAATTTAACTTCACTTCTGACACCTTAGAAACCCGTTTTGTGTACCATAACAACCCATTATGAATTCTATGAATTCGAATCGATTCTGGAAATAGATTTTCCGCAGCTTTACATAACTTTCTCTATACTACGTGCATTACTCGGTATATACGTATTTTGACACATTGCCGGCCATATTACTTCGAATTTGGCGCCTTGTCTTCTTTAATAGGGCGTTTGATGTTCTTTCAACACGTTTCAAAGGAAAAGACTATACATTTTAAACTTGGCGCATTCGAGATAGTCTTAATTTTCTCAAAAAGCCCGCGCGAATTTCTTCTCTGGTTCCAAACATTCATTTCTTTTAGCAAGTTCCTTGAAGCGATTTCAACTTGTTCTATTAGTGCGGAGCGTCACCAAAAGATCGCACCAGCTCCTGAAGAAAGATCCACCGGACACTCTTGCGTAAATTTCGGCATGGGCGAAAGTGCGGAAAATATTTGCCGAATGCAAATATTACTTTATGAATATTAATATTCATAAAGTAAAATTGTGGTCTACAATCAGTAAACTGAAAAATTGGAGAAAAAAAGCAATGTACTTTGGACGGCGAGAGACGGCAACTGGCAAGAGGATGGAACAAATCAGAATAGTTAGCCCAGTCCAAAGCTGTAGGCTCAATCGTAGTAGGTAAAATGTTCATTAATACGTTGTTATGGTGTCTCTACTTGGTTACAGGTGCAGTGTTTGGGTTTACACACGATATACTATATGTGTAAGAAAAGCCGAATGGTCTTGCTAAAAAACAGATAAATTTAACTTCACTTCTGACACCTTAGAACCCCGTTTTGTGCACCATAACAACCCATTATGAATTCGATGAATTCGAATCGATTCTGGAAATCGATAGAAGAGTTAGCCCAGTCCATAGGTGTATGCTCAATCGTAGTTGGTACAATGATCATTAATACGTTGCTACGGTGTCTCTACTTGGTTACAGGTGCAGTGTTTGGGTTTACACACAACTTACTATATGTGTAAGAAAAGCCGAATGGTGTTGCAAAAAAACAGATAAATTTAACTTGACTTCTGACACCTTAGAAACCCGTTTTGTGCACCATAACAACCCATTATGAATTCGATGAATTCGAATCGATTCTGGAAATCGAAAGAAGAGTTAGCCCAGTCCAAAGCTGTATGCTCAATCGTAGTAGGTACAATGATCATTAATACGTTGCTATGGTGTCTCTACTTGGTTACAGGAGCAGTGTTTGGGTTTACACGCAACTTATTATATGTGTAGGAAAAGCCGAATGGTCTTGCAAAAAAACAGATAAATTTAACTTCACTTCTGACACCTTAGACCCCGTTTTGTGCACCATAACTACCCATTATGAATTCGATGAATTTGAATCGATTCTGGATATCGATTTTCCGCAGCATTACATAACTTTCTCTATAATACGTGCATTACAAGTTATATACGTATGTTGACACATTGCCGTCCAAATTACTTCGAATTAGGCGCCTTGCCTTCTTTAACAGGGCGTTTGATGTTCTTTCAAGGCGTTTGAAAGGAAAAGACTATACATTTTAAACTAGGCGCCTTCGAGAGAGTCTTAATTTTCTCAAAAAACCCGCGCGAATTTCTTCTCTGGTTCCAAACATTCATTTCTTTTAGCAAGTTCCTTGAAGCGATTTCAACTTGTTCTATTAGTGCGGAGCGTCACCGAAAGATCGCACCAGCTCCTGGAGAAAGATCCACCGGACACTCTTGCGTAAATTTCGGCATGGGCGAAAGTGCGGAAAATATTTGCTGAATGCAAATATTACTTTATGAATATTAATATTCATAAAGTTAAATTGTGTTCTACAATCAATAAACTGAAAAATTGGAGAAAAAAAGCAATGTACTTTGACGGCGAAAGACGGCAACTGGCAAGAGGATGGAACAAATCAGAATAGTTAGCCCAGTCCAAAGCTGTAGGCTCAATCGTAGTAGGTACAATGTTCATTAATACGTTGTTATGGTGTCTCTACTTGGTTACAGGTGCAGTGTTTGGGTTTACACACGATATACTATATGTGTAAGAAAAGCCGAATGGTCTTGCTAAAAAACAGATAAATTTAACTTCACTTCTGACAACTTAGAACCCCGTTTTGTGCACCATAACAACCCATTATGAATTCGATGAATTCGAATCGATTCTGGAAATCGATAGAAGAGTTAGCCCAGTCCAAAGCTGTATGCTCAATCGTAGTTGGTACAATGATCATTAATACGTTGCTATGGTATCTCTACTTGGTTACAGGTGCAGTGTTTGGGTTTACACACAACTTACTATATGTGTAAGAAAAGCCGAATGGTCTTGCAAAAAAACAGATAAATTTAACTTCACTTCTGACACCTTAGAAACCCGTTTTGTGCACCATAAGTACCCATTATGAATTCGATGAATTCGAATCGATTCTGGAAATCGAAAGAAGAGTTAGCCCAGTCCAAATCTGTATGCTCAATCGTAGTAGGTACAATGATCATTAATACGTTGCTATGGTGTCTCTACTTGGTTACAGGAGCAGTGTTTGGGTTTACACACATCTTACTATATGTGTAAGAAAACCCGAATGGTCTTGCAAAAAAACAGATAAATTTAACTTGACTTCTGACACCTTAGAAACCCGTTTTGTGCACCATAACAACCCATTATGAATTCGATGAATTCGAAACGATTCTGGAAATCGAAAGAAGAGTTAGCCCAGTCCAAAGCTGTATGCTCAATCGTAGTAGGTACAATGATCATTAATACGTTGCTATGGTGTCTCTACTTGGTTACAGGAGCAGTGTTTGGGTTTACACACAACTTATTATATGTGTAGGAAAAGCCGAATGGTCTTGCAAAAAAACAGATAAATTTAACTTCACTTCTGACACCTTAGACCCCGTTTTGTGCACCATAACTACCCATTATGAATTCGATGACTTTGAATCGATTCTGGATATCGATTTTCCGCAGCATTACATAACTTTCTCTATACTACGTGCATTACTAGTTATATACGTATGTTGACACATTGCCGGCCAAATGACTTCGAATTAGACGCCTTGTCTTCTTTAACAGGGCGTTTGATGTTCTTTCAAGGCGTTTGAAAGGAAAAGACTATACATTTTAAACTAGGCGCCTTCGAGAGAGTCTTAATTTTCTCAAAAAACCCGCGCGAATTTCTTCTCTGGTTCCAAACATTCATTTCTTTTAGCAAGTTCCTTGAAGCGATTTCAGCTTGTTCTATTAGTGCGGAGCGTCACCGAAAGATCGCACCAGCTCCTGGAGAAAGATCCACCGGACACTCTTGCGTAAATTTCGGCATGGGCGAAAGTGCGGAAAATATTTGCCGAATGCAAATATTACTTTATGAATATTAAAATTCATAAAGTAAAATTGTGGTCTACAATTAGTAAACTGAAAAATTGGAGAAAAAAAGCAGTGTACTTTGGACGGCGAGAGACGGCAACTGGCAAGCGGATGGAACAAATCAGAAGAGTTAGCCCAGTCCAAATCTGTATGCTCAATCGTAGTAGGTACAATGTTCATTAATACGTTGTTATGGTGTCTCTACTTGGTTACAGGTGCAGTGTTTGGGTTTACACACAACTTACTATATGTGTAAGAAAAGCGGAATGGTCTTGCTAAAAAACAGATAAATTTAACTTCACTTCTGACACCTTAGAAACCCGTTTTGTGCACCATAACAACCCATTATGAATTCGATGAATTCGAATCGATTCTGGAAATCGATAGAAGAGTTAGCCCAGTCCAAAGCTGTATGCTCAATCGTAGTTGGTACAATGATCATTAATACGTTGCTATGGTGTCTCTACTTGGTTACAGGTGCAGTGTTTGGGTTTACACACAATTTACTATATGTGTAAGAAAAGCCGAATGGTCTTGCAAAAAAACAGATAAATTTAACTTCACTTCTGACACCTTAGAAACCCGTTTTGTGCACCATAACAACCCATTATGAATTCGATGAATTCGAATCGATTCTGGAAATCGAAAGAAGAGTTAGCCCAGTCCAAAGCTGTATGCTCAATCGCAGTAGGTACAATGATCATTAATACGTTGCTATGGTGTCTCTACTTGGTTACAGGAGCAGTGTTTGGGTTTACACACAACTTACTATATGTGTAAGAAAACCCGAATGGTCTTGCAAAAAAACAGATAAATTTAACTTCACTTCTGACACCTTAGAAACCCGTTTTGTGCACCATAACAACCCATTATGAATTCTATGAATTCGAATCGATTCTGGAAATCGATTTTCCGCAGCATTACATAACTTTCTCTATACTACGTGCATTACTCGGTATATACGTATTTTGACACATTGCCGGCCATATTACTTTGAATTTGGCGCCTTGTCTTCTTTAACAGGGCGTTTGATGTACTTTCATGACGTTTCAAAGGAAAAGACTATACAATTTAAACTAGGCGCATTCGAATTGTCTTAATTTTCTCAAAAAGCCCGCGCGAATTTCTTCTCTGGTTCCAAACATTCATTTCTTTTAGCAAGTTCCTTGAAGCGATTTCAACTTGTTCTATTAGTGCGGAGCGTCACCAAAAGATCGCACCAGCTCCTGGAGAAAGATCCACCGGACACTCTTGCGTAAATTTCGGCATGGGCGAAAGTGCGGAAAATATTTGCCGAATGCAAATATTACTTTATGAATATTAATATTCATAAAGTAAAATTGTGGTCTACAATCAGTAAACTGAAAAATTGGAGAAAAAAAGCAATGTACTTTGGACGGCGAGAGACGGCAACTGGCAAGAGGATGGAACAAATCAGAATAGTTAGCCCAGTCCAAAGCTGTAGGCTCAATCGTAGTAGGTAAATGTTCATTAATACGTTGCTATGGTGTCTCTACTTGGTTACAGGTGCAGTGTTTGGGTTTACACACGATATACTATATGTGTAAGAAAAGCCGAATGGTCTTGCTAAAAAACAGATAAATTTAACTTCACTTCTGACACCTTAGAACCCCGTTTTGTGCACCATAACAACCCATTATGAATTCGATGAATTCGAATCGATTCTGGAAATCGATAGAAGAGTTAGCCCAGTCCAAAGGTGTATGCTCAATCGTAGTTGGTACAATGATCATTAATACGTTGCTACGGTGTCTCTACTTGGTTACAGGTGCAGTGTTTGGGTTTACACACAACTTACTATATGTGTAAAAAAAGCAGAATGGTCTTGCTAAAAAACAGATAAATTTAACTTCACTTCTGACACCTTAGAAACCCGTTTTGTGCACCATAACAACCCATTATGAATTCGATGAATTCGAATCGATTCTGGAAATCGAAAGAAGAGTTAGCCCAGTCCAAAGCTGTGTGCTCAATCGTAGTAGGTACAATGATCATTAATACGTTGCTATGGTGTCTCTACTTGGTTACAGGAGCAGTGTTTGGGTTTACACACAACTTACTATATGTGTAAGAAAAGCCGAATGGTGTTGCAAAAAAACAGATAAATTTAACTTCACTTCTGACACCTTAGAAACCCGTTTTGTGCACCATAACAACCCATTATGAATTCGATGAATTCGAATCGATTCTGGAAATCGAAAGAAGAGTTAGCCCAGTCCAAAGCTGTATGCTCAATCGTAGTAGGTACAATGATCATTAATACGTTGCTATGGTGTCTCTACTTGGTTACAGGAGCAGTGTTTGGGTTTACACGCAACTTATTATACGTGTAGGAAAAGCCGAATGGTCTTGCAAAAAAACAGATAAATTTAACTTCACTTCTGACACCTTAGACCCCGTTTTGTGCATCATAACTTCCCATTATAAATTCGATGACTTTGAATCGATTCTGGATATCGATTTTCCGCAGCATTACATAACTTTCTCTATACTACGTGCATTACTAGTTATATACGTATGTTGACACATTGCCGGCCAAATTACTTCGAATTAGACGCCTTGTCTTCTTTAACAGGGCGTTTGATGTTCTTTCAAGGCCTTTGAAAGGAAAAGACTATACATTTTAAACTAGGCGCCTTCGAGAGAGTCTTAATTTTCTCAAAAAACCCGCGCGAATTTCTTCTCTGGTTCCAAACATTCATTTCTTTTAGCAAGTTCCTTGAATCGATTTCAACTTGTTCTATTAGTGCGGAGCGTCACCGAAAGATCGCACCAGCTCCTGGAGAAAGATCCACCGGACACTCTTGCGTAAATTTCGGCATGGGCGAAATTGCGGAAAATATTTGCCGAATGCAAATATTACTTTATGATAATTAATATTCATAAAGTAAAATTGTGGTCTACAATCAGTAAACTGAAAAATTGGAGAAAAAAAGCAGTGTACTTTGGACGGCGAGAGACGGCAACTGGCAAGAGGATGGAACAAATCAGAAGAGTTAGCCCAGTCCAAATCTGTATGCTCAATCGTAGTAGGTACAATGTTCATTAATACGTTGTTATGGTGTCTCTACTTGGTTACAGGTGCAGTGTTTGGGTTTAAACACAACTTACTATATGTGTAAGAAAAGCCGAATGGTCTTGAAAAAAAAAACAGATAAATTTAACTTCACTTCTGACACCTTAGAAACCCGTTTTGTGCACCATAACAACCCATTATGAATTCGATGAATTCGAATCGATTCTGGAAATCGAAAGAAGAGTTAGCCCAGTCCAAAGCTGTATGCTCTACCGCAGTAGGTACAATGATCATTAATACGTTGCTATGGTGTCTCTACTTGGTTACAGGAGCAGTGTTTGGGTTTACACACAACTTACTATATGTGTAAGAAAACCCGAATGGTCTTGCAAAAAAACAGATAAATTTAACTTCACTTCTGACACCTTAGAAACCCGTTTTGTGCACCATAACAACCCATTATGAATTCTATGAATTCGAATCGATTCTGGAAATCGATTTTCCGCAGCTTTACATAACTTTTTCTATACTACGTGCATTACTCGGTATATACGTATTTTGACACATTGCCGGCCATATTACTTCCAATTTGGCGCCTTGTCTTCTTTAACAGGGCGTTTGATGTTCTTTCAAGACGTTTCAAAGGAAAAGACTATACATTTTAAACTTGGCGCATTCGAGATAGTCTTAATTTTCTCAAAAAGCCCGCGCGAATTTCTTCTCTGGTTCCAAACATTCATTTCTTTTAGCAAGTTCCTTGAAGCGATTTCAACTTGTTCTATTAGTGCGGAGCGTCACCAAAAGATCGCACCAGCTCCTGGAGAAAGATCCACCGGACACTCTTGCGTAAATTTCGGCATGGGCGAAAGTGCGGAAAATATTTGCCGAATGCAAATATTACTTTATGAATATTAATATTCATAAAGTAAAATTGTGGTCTACAATCAGTAAACTGAAAAATTGGAGAAAAAAAGCAATGTACTTTGGACGGCGAGAGACGGCAACTGGCAAGAGGATGGAACAAATCAGAATAGTTAGCCCAGTCCAAAGCTGTAGGCTCAATCGTAGTAGGTAAAATGTTCATTAATACGTTGTTATGGTGTCTCTACTTGGTTACAGGTGCAGTGTTTGGGTTTACACACGATATACTATATGTGTAAGAAAAGCCGAATGGTCTTGCTAAAAAACAGATAAATTTAACTTCACTTCTGACAACTTAGAACCCCGTTTTGTGCACCATAACAACCCATTATGAATTCGATGAATTCGAATCGATTCTGGAAATCGATAGAAGAGTTAGCCCAGTCCAAAGCTGTATGCTCAATCGTAGTTGGTACAATGATCATTAATACGTTGCTATTGTATCTCTACTTGGTTACAGGTGCAGTGTTTGGGTTTACACACAACTTACTATATGTGTAAGAAAAGCCGAATGGTCTTGCAAAAAAACAGATAAATTTAACTTCACTTCTGACACCTTAGAAACCCGTTTTGTGCACCATAAGTACCCATTATGAATTCGATGAATTCGAATCGATTCTGGAAATCGAAAGAAGAGTTAGCCCAGTCCAAATCTGTATGCTCAATCGTAGTAGGTACAATGATCATTAATACGTTGCTATGGTGTCTCTACTTGGTTACAGGAGCAGTGTTTGGGTTTACACACATCTTACTATATGTGTACGAAAACCCGAATGGTCTTGCAAAAAAACAGATAAATTTAACTTGACTTCTGACACCTTAGAAACCCGTTTTGTGCACCATAACAACCCATTATGAATTCGATGAATTCGAATCGATTCTGGAAATCGAAAGAAGAGTTAGCCCAGTCCAATGCTGTATGCTCAATCGTAGTAGGTACAATGATCATTAATACGTTGCTATGGTGTCTCTACTTGGTTACAGGAGCAGTGTTTGGGTTTACACACAACTTATTATATGTGTAGGAAAAGCCGAATGGTCTTGCAAAAAAACAGATAAATTTAACTTCACTTCTGACACCTTAGACCCCGTTTTGTGCACCATAACTACCCATTATGAATTCGATGACTTTGAATCGATTCTGGATATCGATTTTCCGCAGCATTACATAACTTTCTCTATACTACGTGCATTACTAGTTATATACGTATGTTGACACATTGCCGGCCAAATGACTTCGAATTAGACGCCTTGTCTTCTTTAACAGGGCGTTTGATGTTCTTTCAAGGCGTTTGAAAGGAAAAGACTATATACATTTTAAACTTGGCGCTTTCGAGAGAGTCTTAATTTTCTCAAAAAACCCGCGCGAATTTCTTCTCTGGTTCCAAACATTCATTTCTTTAAGCAAGTTCCTTGAAGCGATTTCAGCTTGTTCTATTAGTGCGGAGCGTCACCGAAAGATCGCACCAGCTCCTGGAGAAAGATCCACCGGACACTCTTGCGTAAATTTCGGCATGGGCGAAAGTGCGGAAAATATTTGCCGAATGCAAATATTACTTTATGAATATTAATATTCATAAAGTAAAATTGTGGTCTACAATTAGTAAACTGAAAAATTGGAGAAAAAAAGCAGTGTACTTTGGACGGCGAAAGACGGCAACTGGCAAGCGGATGGAACAAATCAGAAGAGTTAGCACAGTCCAAATCTGTATGCTCAATCGTAGTAGGTACAATGTTCATTAATACGTTGTTATGGTGTCTCTACTTGGTTACAGGTGCAGTGTTTGGGTTTACACACAACTTACTATATGTGTAAGAAAAGCGGAATGGTCTTGCTAAAAAACAGATAAATTTAACTTCACTTCTGACACCTTAGAAACCCGTTTTGTGCACCATAACAACCCATTATGAATTCGATGAATTCGAATCGATTCTGGAAATCGATAGAAGAGTTAGCCCAGTCCAAAGCTGTATGCTCAATCGTAGTTGGTACAATGATCATTAATACGTTGCTATGGTGTCTCTACTTGGTTACAGGTGCAGTGTTTGGTTTTACACACAACTTACTATATGTGTAAGAAAAGCCGAATGGTCTTGCAAAAAAACAGATAAAATTAACTTCACTTCTGACACCTTAGAAACCCGTTTTGTGCACCATAACAACCCATTATGAATTCGATGAATTCGAATCGATTCTGGAAATCGAAAGAAGAGTTAGCCCAGTCCAAAGCTGTATGCTCAATCGCAGTAGGTACAATGATCATTAATACGTTGCTATGGTGTCTCTACTTGGTTACAGGAGCAGTGTTTGGGTTTACACACAACTTACTATATGTGTAAGAAAACCCGAATGGTCTTGCAAAAAAACAGATAAATTTAACTTCACTTCTGACACCTTAGAAACCCGTTTTGTGCACCATAACAACCCATTATGAATTCTATGAATTCGAATCGATTCTGGAAATCGATTTTCCGCAGCATTACATAACTTTCTCTATACTACGTGCATTACTCGGTATATACGTATTTTGACACATTGCCGGCCATATTACTTTGAATTTGGCGCCTTGTCTTCTTTAACAGGGCGTTTGATGTTCTTTCATGACGTTTCAAAGGAAAAGACTATACAATTTAAACTAGGCGCATTCGAATTGTCTTAATTTTCTCAAAAAGCCCGCGCGAATTTCTTCTCTGGTTCCAAACATTCATTTCTTTTAGCAAGTTCCTTGAAGCGATTTCAACTTGTTCTATTAGTGCGGAGCGTCACCAAAAGATCGCACCAGCTCCTGGAGAAAGATCCACCGGACACTCTTGCGTAAATTTCGGCATGGGCGAAAGTGCGGAAAATATTTGCCGAATGCAAATATTACTTTATGAATATTAATATTCATAAAGTAAAATTGTGGTCTACAATCAGTAAACTGAAAAATTGGAGAAAAAAAGCAATGTACTTTGGACGGCGAGAGACGGCAACTGGCAAGAGGATGGAACAAATCAGAATAGTTAGCCCAGTCCAAAGCTGTAGGCTCAATCGTAGTAGGTAAATGTTCATTAATACGTTGTTATGGTGTCTCTACTTGGTTACAGGTGCAGTGTTTGGGTTTACACACAACTTACTATATGTGTAAGAAAAGCCGAATGGTCTTGCAAAAAAACAGATAAATTTAACTTCACTTCTGACACCTTAGAAACCCGTTTTGTGCACCATAAGTACCCATTATGAATTCGATGAATTCGAATCGATTCTGGAAATCGAAAGAAGAGTTAGCCCAGTCCAAATCTGTATGCTCAATCGTAGTAGGTACAATGATCATTAATACGTTGCTATGGTGTCTCTACTTGGTTACAGGAGCAGTGTTTGGGTTTACACACATCTTACTATATGTGTACGAAAACCCGAATGGTCTTGCAAAAAAACAGATAAATTTAACTTGACTTCTGACACCTTAGAAACCCGTTTTGTGCACCATAACAACCCATTATGAATTCGATGAATTCGAATCGATTCTGGAAATCGAAAGAAGAGTTAGCCCAGTCCAAAGCTGTATGCTCAATCGTAGTAGGTACAATGATCATTAATACGTTGCTATGGTGTCTCTACTTGGTTACAGGAGCAGTGTTTGGGTTTACACACAACTTATTATATGTGTAGGAAAAGCCGAATGGTCTTGCAAAAAAACAGATAAATTTAACTTCACTTCTGACACCTTAGACCCCGTTTTGTGCACCATAACTACCCATTATGAATTCGATGACTTTGAATCGATTCTGGATATCGATTTTCCGCAGCATTACATAACTTTCTCTATACTACGTGCATTACTAGTTATATACGTATGTTGACACATTGCCGGCCAAATGACTTCGAATTAGACGCCTTGTCTTCTTTAACAGGGCGTTTGATGTTCTTTCAAGGCGTTTGAAAGGAAAAGACTATATACATTTTAAACTTGGCGCTTTCGAGAGAGTCTTAATTTTTTCAAAAAACCCGCGCGAATTTCTTCTCTGGTTCCAAACATTCATTTCTTTAAGCAAGTTCCTTGAAGCGATTTCAGCTTGTTCTATTAGTGCGGAGCGTCACCGAAAGATCGCACCAGCTCCTGGAGAAAGATCCACCGGACACTCTTGCGTAAATTTCGGCATGGGCGAAAGTGCGGAAAATATTTGCCGAATGCAAATATTACTTTATGAATATTAATATTCATAAAGTAAAATTGTGGTCTACAATTAGTAAACTGAAAAATTGGAGAAAAAAAGCAGTGTACTTTGGACGGCGAAAGACGGCAACTGGCAAGCGGATGGAACAAATCAGAAGAGTTAGCACAGTCCAAATCTGTATGCTCAATCGTAGTAGGTACAATGTTCATTAATACGTTGTTATGGTGTCTCTACTTGGTTACAGGTGCAGTGTTTGGGTTTACACACAACTTACTATATGTGTAAGAAAAGCGGAATGGTCTTGCTAAAAAACAGATAAATTTAACTTCACTTCTGACACCTTAGAAACCCGTTTTGTGCACCATAACAACCCATTATGAATTCGATGAATTCGAATCGATTCTGGAAATCGATAGAAGAGTTAGCCCAGTCCAAAGCTGTATGCTCAATCGTAGTTGGTACAATGATCATTAATACGTTGCTATGGTGTCTCTACTTGGTTACAGGTGCAGTGTTTGGGTTTACACACAACTTACTATATGTGTAAGAAAAGCCGAATGGTCTTGCAAAAAAACAGATAAATTTAACTTCACTTCTGACACCTTAGAAACCCGTTTTGTGCACCATAACAACCCATTATGAATTCGATGAATTCGAATCGATTCTGGAAATCGAAAGAAGAGTTAGCCCAGTCCAAAGCTGTATGCTCAATCGCAGTAGGTACAATGATCATTAATACGTTGCTATGGTGTCTCTACTTGGTTACAGGAGCAGTGTTTGGGTTTACACACAACTTACTATATGTGTAAGAAAACCCGAATGGTCTTGCAAAAAAACAGATAAATTTAACTTCACTTCTGACACCTTAGAAACCCGTTTTGTGCACCATAACAACCCATTATGAATTCTATGAATTCGAATCGATTCTGGAAATCGATTTTCCGCAGCATTACAAAACTTTCTCTATACTACGTGCATTACTCGGTATATACGTATTTTGACACATTGCCGGCCATATTACTTTGAATTTGGCGCCTTGTCTTCTTTAACAGGGCGTTTGATGTTCTTTCATGACGTTTCAAAGGAAAAGACTATACAATTTAAACTAGGCGCATTCGAATTGTCTTAATTTTCTCAAAAAGCCCGCGCGAATTTCTTCTCTGGTTCCAAACATTCATTTCTTTTAGCAAGTTCCTTGAAGCGATTTCAACTTGTTCTATTAGTGCGGAGCGTCACCAAAAGATCGCACCAGCTCCTGGAGAAAGATCCACCGGACACTCTTGCGTAAATTTCGGCATGGGCGAAAGTGCGGAAAATATTTGCCGAATGCAAATATTACTTTATGAATATTAATATTCATAAAGTAAAATTGTGGTCTACAATCAGTAAACTGAAAAATTGGAGAAAAAAAGCAATGTACTTTGGACGGCGAGAGACGGCAACTGGCAAGAGGATGGAACAAATCAGAATAGTTAGCCCAGTCCAAAGCTGTAGGCTCAATCGTAGTAGGTAAATGTTCATTAATACGTTGTTATGGTGTCTCTACTTGGTTACAGGTGCAGTGTTTGGGTTTACACACAACTTACTATATGTGTAAGAAAAGCCGAATGGTCTTGCTAAAAAACAGATAAATTTAACTTCACTTCTGACACCTTAGAACCCCGTTTTGTGCACCATAACAACCCATTATGAATTCGATGAATTCGAATCGATTCTGGAAATCGATAGAAGAGTTAGCCCAGTCCAAAGCTGTATGCTCAATCGTAGTTGGTACAATGATCATTAATACGTTGCTATGGTGTCTCTACTTGGTTACAGGTGCAGTGTTTGGGTTTACACACAACTTACTATATGTGTAAGAAAAGCCGAATGGTCTTGCAAAAAAACAGATAAATTTAACTTCACTTCTGACACCTTAGAAACCCGTTTTGTGCACCATAACAACCCATTATGAATTCGATGAATTCGAATCGATTCTGGAAATCGAAAGAAGAGTTAGCCCAGTCCAAAGCTGTATGCTCAATCGCAGTAGGTACAATGATCATTAATACGTTGCTATGGTGTCTCTACTTGGTTACAGGAGCAGTGTTTGGGTTTACACACAACTTACTATATGTGTAAGAAAACCCGAATGGTCTTGCAAAAAAACAGATAAATTTAACTTCACTTCTGACACCTTAGAAACCCGTTTTGTGCACCATAACAACCCATTATGAATTCTATGAATTCGAATCGATTCTGGAAATCGATTTTCCGCAGCATTACATAACTTTCTCTATACTACGTGCATTACTCGGTATATACGTATTTTGACACATTGCCGGCCATATTACTTTGAATTTGGCGCCTTGTCTTCTTTAACAGGGCGTTTGATGTTCTTTCATGACGTTTCAAAGGAAAAGACTATACAATTTAAACTAGGCGCATTCGAATTGTCTTAATTTTCTCAAAAAGCCCGCGCGAATTTCTTCTCTGGTTCCAAACATTCATTTCTTTTAGCAAGTTCCTTGAAGCGATTTCAACTTGTTCTATTAGTGCGGAGCGTCACCAAAAGTTCGCACCAGCTCCTGGAGAAAGATCCACCGGACACTCTTGCGTAAATTTCGGCATGGGCGAAAGTGCGGAGTATATTTGCCGAATGCAAATATTACTTTATGAATATTAATATTCATAAAGTAAAATTGTGGTCTACAATCAGTAAACTGAAAAATTGGAGAAAAAAAGCAATGTACTTTGGACGGCGAGAGACGGCAACTGGCAAGAGGATGGAACAAATCAGAATAGTTAGCCCAGTCCAAAGCTGTAGGCTCAATCGTAGTAGGTAAATGTTCATTAATACGTTGTTATGGTGTCTCTACTTGGTTACAGGTGCAGTGTTTGGGTTTACACACGATATACTATATGTGTAAGAAAAGCCGAATGGTCTTGCAAAAAAAGAGATAAATTTAACTTCACTTCTGACACCTTAGACCCCGTTTTGTGCACCATAACTTCCCATTATGAATTCGATGACTTTGAATCGATTCTGGATATCGATTTTCCGCAGCATTACATAACTTTCTCTATACTACGTGCATTACTAGTTATATACGTATGTTGACACATTGCCGGCCAAATTACTTCGAATTAGACGCCTTGTCTTCTTTAACAGGGCGTTTGATGTTCTTTCAAGGCGTTTGAAAGGAAAAGACTATACATTTTAAACTAGGCGCCTTCGAGAGAGTCTTAATTTTCTCAAAAAACCCGCGCGAATTGCTTCTCTGGTTCCAAACATTCATTTCTTTTAGCAAGTTCCTTGAATCGATTTCAACTTGTTCTATTAGTGCGGAGCGTCACCGAAAGATCGCACCAGCTCCTGGAGAAAGATCCACCGGACACTCTTGCGTAAATTTCGGCATGGGCGAAAGTGCGGAAAATATTTGCCGAATGCAAATATTACTTTATGAATATTAATATTCATAAAGTAAAATTGTGTTCTACAATCAGTAAACTGAAAAATTGGAGAAAAAAAGCAATGTACTTTGGACGGCGAAAGACGGCAACTGGCAAGAGGATGGAACAAATCAGAATAGTTAGCCCAGTCCAAAGCTGTATGCTCAATCGTAGTTGGTACAATGATCATTAATACGTTGCTACGGTGTCTCTACTTGGTTACAGGTGCAGTGTTTGGGTTTACACACAACTTACTATATGTGTAAAAAAAGCAGAATGGTCTTGCTAAAAAACAGATAAATTTAACTTCACTTCTGACACCTTAGAAACCCGTTTTGTGCACCATAACAACCCATTATGAATTCGATGAATTCGAATCGATTCTGGAAATCGAAAGAAGAGTTAGCCCAGTCCAAAGCTGTATGCTCAATCGTAGTAGGTACAATGATCATTAATACGTTGCTATGGTGTCTCTACTTGGTTACAGGAGCAGTGTTTGGGTTTACACACAACTTACTATATGTGTAAGAAAAGCCGAATGGTGTTGCAAAAAAACAGATAAATTTAACTTCACTTCTGACAACTTAGAAACCCGTTTTGTGCACCATAACAACCCATTATGAATTCGATGAATTCGAATCGATTCTGGAAATCGAAAGGAGAGTTAGCCCAGTCCAAAGCTGTATGCTCAATCGTAGTAGGTACAATGATCATTAATACGTAGCTATGGTGTCTCTACTTGGTTACAGGAGCAGTGTTTGGGTTTACACACAACTTATTATATGTGTAGGAAAAGCCGAATGGTCTTGCAAAAAAACAGATAAATTTAACTTCACTTCTGACACCTTAGACCCCGTTTTGTGCACCATAACTTCCCATTATGAATTCGATGACTTTGAATCGATTCTGGATATCGATTTTCCGCAGCATTACATAACTTTCTCTATACTACGTGCATTACTAGTTATATACGTATGTTGACACATTGCCGGCCAAATTACTTCGAATTAGACGCCTTGTCTTCTTTAACAGGGCGTTTAATGTTCTTTCAAGGCGTTTGAAAGGAAAAGACTATACATTTTAAACTAGGCGCCTTCGAGAGAGTCTTAATTTTCTCAAAAAACCCGCGCGAATTGCTTCTCTGGTTCCAAACATTCATTTCTTTTAGCAAGTTCCTTGAATCGATTTCAACTTGTTCTATTAGTGCGGAGCGTCACCGAAAGATCGCACCAGCTCCTGGAGAAAGATCCACCGGACACTCTTGCGTAAATTTCGGCATGGGCGAAAGTGCGGAAAATATTTGCCGAATGCAAATATTACTTTATGAATATTAATATTCATAAAGTAAAATTGTGTTCTACAATCAGTAAACTGAAAAATTGGAGAAAAAAAGCAATGTACTTTGGACGGCGAAAGACGGCAACTGGCAAGAGGATGGAACAAATCAGAATAGTTAGCCCAGTCCAAAGCTGTATGCTCAATCGTAGTTGGTACAATGATCATTAATACGTTGCTATGGTATCTCTACTTGGTTACAGGTGCAGTGTTTGGGTTTACACACAACTTACTATATGTGTAAGAAAAGCCGAATGGTCTTGCAAAAAAACAGATAAATTTAACTTCACTTCTGACACCTTAGAAACCCGTTTTGTGTACCATAACAACCC
This sequence comes from Gryllus longicercus, assembly GCA_038098605.1. Taxonomy (NCBI): domain Eukaryota; kingdom Metazoa; phylum Arthropoda; class Insecta; order Orthoptera; family Gryllidae; genus Gryllus; species Gryllus longicercus. The sequence continues at coordinate 105,552 of JAZDUA010001201.1, forward strand.
ATTATGATTTCTATGAATTCGAATCGATTCTGGAAATCGATTTTCCGCAGCTTTATATAACTTTCTCTATATTACGTGCATTACTCGGTATATACGTATTTTGACACATTGCCGGCCACATTACTTTGAATTTGGCGCCTTGTCTTCTTTAACAGGGCGTTTGTTGTTCTTTCATGACGTTTCAAAGGAAAAGACTATACAATTTAATCTTGGCGCATTCGAATTGTCTTAATTTTCTCAAAAAGCCCGCGCGAATTTCTTCTCTGGTTCCAAACATTCATTTCTTTTAGCAAGTTCCTTGAAGCGATTTCAACTTGTTCTATTAGTGCGGAGCGTCACCAAAAGATCGCACCAGCTCCTGGAGAAAGATCCACCGGACACTCTTGCGTAAATTTCGGCATGGGCGAAAGTGCGGAAAATATTTGCCGAATGCAAATATTACTTTATGAATATTAATATTCATAAAGTAAAATTGTGGTCTACAATTAGTAAACTGAAAAATTGGAGAAAAAAAGCAGTGTACTTTGGACGGCGAAAGACGGCAACTGGCAAGCGGATGGAACAAATCAGAAGAGTTAGCACAGTCCAAATCTGTATGCTCAATCGTAGTAGGTACAATGTTCATTAATACGTTGTTATGGTGTCTCTACTTGGTTACAGGTGCAGTGTTTGGGTTTACACACAACTTACTATATGTGTAAGAAAAGCGGAATGGTCTTGCTAAAAAACAGATAAATTTAACTTCACTTCTGACACCTTAGAAACCCGTTTTGTGCACCATAACAACCCATTATGAATTCGATGAATTCGAATCGATTCTGGAAATCGATAGAAGAGTTAGCCCAGTCCAAAGCTGTATGCTCAATCGTAGTTGGTACAATGATCATTAATACGTTGCTATGGTGTCTCTACTTGGTTACAGGTGCAGTGTTTGGGTTTACACACAACTTACTATATGTGTAAGAAAAGCCGAATGGTCTTGCAAAAAAACAGATAAATTTAACTTCACTTCTGACACCTTAGAAACCCGTTTTGTGCACCATAACAACCCATTATGAATTCGATGAATTCGAATCGATTCTGGAAATCGAAAGAAGAGTTATCCCAGTCCAAAGCTGTATGCTCAATCGCAGTAGGTACAATGATCATTAATACGTTGCTATGGTGTCTCTACTTGGTTACAGGAGCAGTGTTTGGGTTTACACACAACTTACTATATGTGTAAGAAAACCCGAATGGTCTTGCAAAAAAACAGATAAATTTAACTTCACTTCTGACACCTTAGAAACCCGTTTTGTGCACCATAACAACCCATTATGAATTCTATGAATTCGAATCGATTCTGGAAATCGATTTTCCGCAGCATTACATAACTTTCTCTATACTACGTGCATTACTCGGTATATACGTATTTTGACACATTGCCGGCCATATTACTTTGAATTTGGCGCCTTGTCTTCTTTAACAGGGCGTTTGATGTTCTTTCATGACGTTTCAAAGGAAAAGACTATACAATTTAAACTAGGCGCATTCGAATTGTCTTAATTTTCTCAAAAAGCCCGCGCGAATTTCTTCTCTGGTTCCAAACATTCATTTCTTTTAGCAAGTTCCTTGAAGCGATTTCAACTTGTTCTATTAGTGCGGAGCGTCACCAAAAGTTCGCAACAGCTCCTGGAGAAAGATCCACCGGACACTCTTGCGTAAATTTCGGCATGGGCGAAAGTGCGGAAAATATTTGCCGAATGCAAATATTACTTTATGAATATTAATATTCATAAAGTAAAATTGTGGTCTACAATCAGTAAACTGAAAAATTGGAGAAAAAAAGCAATGTACTTTGGACGGCGAGAGACGGCAACTGGCAAGAGGATGGAACAAATCAGAATAGTTAGCCCAGTCCAAAGCTGTAGGCTCAATCGTAGTAGGTAAATGTTCATTAATACGTTGTTATGGTGTCTCTACTTGGTTACAGGTGCAGTGTTTGGGTTTACACACGATATACTATATGTGTAAGAAAAGCCGAATGGTCTTGCAAAAAAAGAGATAAATTTAACTTCACTTCTGACACCTTAGACCCCGTTTTGTGCGCCATAACTTCCCATTATGAATTCGATGACTTTGAATCGATTCTGGATATCGATTTTCCGCAGCATTACATAACTTTCTCTATACTACGTGCATTACTAGTTATATACGTATGTTGACACATTGCCGGCCAAATTACTTCGAATTAGACGCCTTGTCTTCTTTAACAGGGCGTTTGATGTTCTTTCAAGGCGTTTGAAAGGAAAAGACTATACATTTTAAACTAGGCGCCTTCGAGAGAGTCTTAATTTTCTCAAAAAACCCGCGCGAATTGCTTCTCTGGTTCCAAACATTCATTTCTTTTAGCAAGTTCCTTGAATCGATTTCAACTTGTTCTATTAGTGCGGAGCGTCACCGAAAGATCGCACCAGCTCCTGGAGAAAGATCCACCGGACACTCTTGCGTAAATTTCGGCATGGGCGAAAGTGCGGAAAATATTTGCCGAATGCAAATATTACTTTATGAATATTAATATTCATAAAGTAAAATTGTGTTCTACAATCAGTAAACTGAAAAATTGGAGAAAAAAAGCAATGTACTTTGGACGGCGAAAGACGGCAACTGGCAAGAGGATGGAACAAATCAGAATAGTTAGCCCAGTCCAAAGCTGTATGCTCAATCGTAGTTGGTACAATGATCATTAATACGTTGCTATGGTATCTCTACTTGGTTACAGGTGCAGTGTTTGGGTTTACACACAACTTACTATATGTGTAAGAAAAGCCGAATGGTCTTGCAAAAAAACAGATAAATTTAACTTCACTTCTGACACCTTAGAAACCCGTTTTGTGTACCATAACAACCCATTATGATTTCTATGAATTCGAATCGATTCTGGAAATCGATTTTCCGCAGCTTTATATAACTTTCTCTATATTACGTGCATTACTCGGTATATACGTATTTTGACACATTGCCGGCCACATTACTTTGAATTTGGCGCCTTGTCTTCTTTAACAGGGCGTTTGTTGTTCTTTCATGACGTTTCAAAGGAAAAGACTATACAATTTAATCTTGGCGCATTCGAATTGTCTTAATTTTCTCAAAAAGCCCGCGCGAATTTCTTCTCTGGTTCCAAACATTCATTTCTTTTAGCAAGTTCCTTGAAGCGATTTCAACTTGTTCTATTAGTGCGGAGCGTCACCAAAAGATCGCACCAGCTCCTGGAGAAAGATCCACCGGACACTCTTGCGTAAATTTCGGCATGGGCGAAAGTGCGGAAAATATTTGCCGAATGCAAATATTACTTTATGAATATTAATATTCATAAAGTAAAATTGTGGTCTACAATCAGTAAACTGAAAAATTGGAGAAAAAAAGCAATGTACTTTGGACGGCGAGAGACGGCAACTGGCAAGAGGATGGAACAAATCAGAATAGTTAGCCCAGTCCAAAGCTGTAGGCTCAATCGTAGTAGGTAAAATGTTCATTAATACGTTGTTATGGTGTCTCTACTTGGTTACAGGTGCAGTGTTTGGGTTTACACACGATATACTATATGTGTAAGAAAAGCCGAATGGTCTTGCTAAAAAACAGATAAATTTAACTTCACTTCTGACACCTTAGAACCCCGTTTTGTGCACCATAACAACCCATTATGAATTCGATGAATTCGAATCGATTCTGGAAATCGATAGAAGAGTTAGCCCAGTCCAAAGCTGTATGCTCAATCGTAGTTGGTACAATGATCATTAATACGTTGCTACGGTGTCTCTACTTGGTTACAGGTGCAGTGTTTGGGTTTACACACAACTTACTATATGTGTAAGAAAAGCCGAATGGTCTTGCAAAAAAACAGATAAATTTAACTTCACTTCTGACACCTTAGAAACCCGTTTTGTGCACCATAACAACCCATTATGAATTCGATGAATTCGAATCGATTCTGGAAATCGAAAGAAGAGTTAGCCCAGTCCAAAGCTGTATGCTCAATCGTAGTAGGTACAATGATCATTAATACGTTGCTATGGTGTCTCTACTTGGTTACAGGAGCAGTGTTTGGGTTTACACTCAACTTAATATATGTGTAAGAAAAGCCGAATGGTGTTGCAAAAAAACAGATAAATTTAACTTGACTTCTGACACCTTAGAAACCCGTTTTGTGCACCATAACCACCCATTATGAATTCGATGAATTCGAATCGATTCTGGAAATCGAAAGAAGAGTTAGCCCAGTCCAAAGCTGTATGCTCAATCGTAGTAGGTACAATGATCATTAATACGTTGCTATGGTGTCTCTACTTGGTTACAGGAGCAGTGTTTGGGTTTACATACAACTTACTATATGTGTAAGAAAAGCCGAATGGTCTTGAAAAAAAACAGATAAATTTAACTTCACTTCTGACACCTTAGAAACCTGTTTGTGCACCATACCAACCCATTATGAATTCGATGAATTCGAATCGATTCTGGAAATCGAAAGAAGAGTTAGCCCAGTCCAAAGCTGTATGCTCAATCGTAGTAGGGACAATGTTCATTAATACGTTGTTATGGTGTCTCTACTTGGTTACAGGTGCAGTGTTTGGGTTTACACACAACTTACTATATGTGTAAGAAAAGCGGAATGGTCTTGCTAAAAAACAGATAAATTTAACTTCACTTCTGACAACTTAGAAACCCGTTTTGTGCACCAGAACAACCCATTATGAATTCGATGAATTCGAATCGATTCTGGAAATCGATAGAAGAGTTAGCCCAAACCAAAGCTGTATGCTCAATCGTAGTTGGTACAATTATCATTAATACGTTGCTATGGTGTCTCTACTTGGTTACAGGTGCAGTGTTTGGGTTTACACACAACTTACTATATGTGTAAGAAAAGCCGAATGGTCTTGCAAAAAAACAGAAAAATTTAACTTCACTTCTGACACCTTAGAAACCCGTTTTGTGCACCATAAAAACCCATTATGAATTCGATGAATTCGAATCGATTCTGGAAATCGAAAGAAGAGTTAGCCCAGCCCAAAGCTGTATGCTCAATCGTAGTAGGTACAATGATCATTAATACGTTGCTATGGTGTCTCTACTTGGTTACAGGAGCTGTGTTTGGGTTTACACACAACTTACTATATGTGTAAGAAAACCCGAATGGTCTTGCAAAAAAAAAGATAAATTTAACTTCACTTCTGACACCTTAGAAACCCGTTTTGTGCACCATAACAACCCATTATGAATTCTATGAATTCGAATCGATTCTGGAAATCGATTTTCCGTAGCTTTACATAACTTTCTCCATACTACGTGCATTACTCGGTATATACGTATTTTGACACATTGCCGGCCATATTACTTCGAATTTGGCGCCTTGTCTTCTTTAACAGGGCGTTTGATGTTCTTTCAAGACGTTTCAAAGGAAGAGACTAAACAATTTAAACTTGGCGCATTCGAATTGTCTTAATTTTCTCAAAAAACCCGCGCGAATTTCTTCTCTGGTTCCAAACATTCATTTCTTTTAGCAAGTTCCTTGAAGCGATTTCAACTTGTTCTATTAGTGCGGAGCGTCACCGAAAGATCGCACCAGCTCCTGGAGAAAGATCCACCGGACACTCTTGCGTAAATTTCGGCATGGGCGAAAGTGCGGAAAATATTTGCCGAATGCAAATATTACTTTATGAATATTAATATTCATAAAAAGTAAAATTGTGGTCTACAATCAGTAAACTGAAAAATTGGAGAAAAAAAGCAATGTACTTTGGACGGCGAGAGACGGCAACTGGCAAGAGGATGGAACAAATCAGAAGAGTTAGCCCAGTCCAAAGCCGTATGCTGAATCGTAGTAGGTACAATGTTCATTAATACGTTGTTATGGTGCCTCTACTTGGTTACAGGTGCAGTGTTTGGGTTTACACACGATTTACTATATGTGTAAGAAAAGCCGAATGGTCTTGCAAAAAAACAGATAAATTTAACTTCACTTCTGACACCTCAGAAACCTGTTTGTGCACCATAACAACCCATTATGAATTCGATGAATTCGAATCGATTCTGGAAATCGAAAGAAGAGTTAGCCCAGTCCAAAGCTGTATGCTCAATCGTAGTAGGTACAATGATCATTAATACGTTGCTATGGTGTCTCTACTTGGTTACAGGAGCAGTGTTTGGGTTTACACACAACTTACTATATGTGTAAGAAAAGCCGAATGGTGTTGCAAAAAAACAGATAAATCTAACTTGACTTCTGACACCTTAGAAACCCGTTTTGTGCACCATAACAACCCATTATGAATTCGATGAATTCGAATCGATTCTGGAAATCGAAAGAAGAGTTAGCCCAGTCCAAAGCTGTATGCTCAATCGTAGTAGGTACAATGATCATTAATACGTTGCTATGGTGTCTCTACTTGGTTACAGGAGCAGTGTTTGCGTTTACACACCACTTATTATATGTGTAGGAAAAGCCGAATGGTCTTGCAAAAAAACAGATAAATTTAACTTCACTTCTGACAACTTAGAACCCGTTTTGTGCACCATAACTACCCATTATGAATTCGATGAATTTGAATCGATTCTGGATATCGATTTTCCGCAGTATTACATAACTTTCTCTATACTACGTGCATTACTAGTTATATACGTATGTTGACACATTGCCGGCCAAATTACTTCGTAATTAAGCGCCTTGTCTTCTTTAACAGGGCGTTTGATGTTCTTTCAAAGCGTTTGAAAGGAAAAGACTATACATTTTAAACTAGGCGCCTTCGAAAGAGTCTTAATTTTCTCAAAAAACACGCGCGAATTTCTTCTCTGGTTTCAAACATTCATTTCTTTTAGCAAGTTCCTTGAAGCGATTTCAACTTGTTCTATTATTGCGGAGCGTCACCGAAAGATCGCACCAGCTCCTGGAGAAAGATCCAACGGACACTCTTGCGTAAATTTCGGCATGGGCGAAATTGCGGAAAATATTTGCCGAATGCAAATATTACTTTATGAATATTAATATTCATAAAGTAAAATTATGGTCTACAATCAGGAAACTGAAAAATTGGAGAAAAAAAGCAGTGTACTTTGGACGGCGAGAGACGACAACTGGCAAGAGGATGGAACAAATCAGAAGAGTTAGCCCAGTCCAAAGCTGTATGCTCAATCGTAGTAGGTACAATGTTCAATAATACGTTGTTATGGTGTCTCTACTTGGTTACAGGTGCAGTGTTTGGGTTTACACACAACTTAATATATGTGTAAGTAAAGCCGAATGGTCTTGCAAAAAAACAGATAAATTTAACTTCACTTCTGACACCTTAGAAACCCGTTTTGTTCACCATAACAACCCATTATGAATTCGATGAATTCGAATCGATTCTGGAAATCGAAAGAAGAGTTAGCCCAGTCCAATGCTGTATGCTCAATCGTGGTAGGTACAATGGTCATTGATACGTTGCTATGGTGTCTCTACTTGGTTACAGGTGCAGTGTTAGGGTTTACACACAACTTAATATATGTGTAAGAAAAGCCGAATGGTCTTGCAAAAAAACAGATAAATTTAACTTCACTTCTGACACCTTAGAAACCCGTTTTGTTCACCATAACAACCCATTATGAATTCGATGAATTCGAATCGATTCTGGAAATCGAAAGAAGAGTTAGCCCAGTCCAATGCTGTATGCTCAATCGTAGTAGGTACAATGGTCATTAATACGTTGCTATGGTGTCTCTACTTGGTTACAGGAGCAGTGTTTGGGTTTACATACAACTTACTATATGTGTAAGAAAAGCCGAATGGTCTTGCAAAAAAACAGATAAATTTAACTTCACTTCTGACACCTTAGAAACCTGTTTGTGCACCATAACAACCCATTATGAATTCGATGAATTCGAATCGATTCTGGAAATCGAAAGAAGAGTTAGCCCAGTCCAAAGCTGTATGTTTAATCGTAGTAGGTACAATGATCATTAATACGTTGCTATGGTGTCTCTACTTGGTTACAGGAGCAGTGTTTGGGTTTACACACAACTTACTATATGTGTAAGAAAAGCCGAATGGTGTTGCAAAAAAACAGATAAAATTAACTTGACTTCTGACACCTTAGAAACCCGTTTTGTGCACCATAACAACCCATTATGAATTCGATGAATTCGAATCGATTCTGGAAATCGAAAGAAGAGTTAGCCCAGTCCAAAGCTTTATGCTCAATCGTAGTAGGTACAATGATCATTAATACGTTGCTATGGTATCTCTACTTGGTTACAGGAGCAGTGTTTGCGTTTACACACAACTTATTATATGTGTAGGAAAAGCCGAATGGTCTTGCAAAAAAACAGATAAATGTAACTTCACTTCTGACAACTTAGAACCCGTTTTGTGCACCATAACTACCCATTATGAATTCGATGAATTTGAATCGATTCTGGATATCGATTTTCCGCAGCATTACATAACTTTCTCTATACTACGTGCATTACTAGTTATATACGTATGTTGACACATTGCCGGGCAAATTACTTCGAATTAGGCGCCTTGTCTTCTTTAACAGGGCGTTTGATGTTCTTTCAAGGCGTTTGAAAGGAAAAGACTATACATTTTAAGCTAGGCGCCTTCGAGAGAGTCTTAATTTTCTCAAAAAATTCGCGCGAATTTCTTCTCTGGTTCCAAACATTCATTTCTTTAAGCAAGTTCCTTGAAGCGATTTGAACTTGTTCTATTAGTGCGGAGCGTCACCGAAAGATTGCACCAGCTCCTGGAGAAAGATCCACCGGACACTCTTGCGTAAATTTCGGCATGGGCGAAATTGCGGAAAATATTTGCCGAATGCAAATATTACTTTATGAATATTAATATTCATAAAGTAAAATTGTGGTCTGCAATCAGTAAACTGAAAAATTGGAGAAAAAAAGCAGTGTACTTTGGACGGCGAGAGACGGCAACTGGCAAGAGGATGGAACAAATCAGAAGAGTTAGCCCTGTCCAAAGCTGTATGCTCAATCGTAGTAGGTACAATGTTCATTAATACGTTGTTATGGTGTCTCTACTTGGTTACAGGTGCAGTGTTTGGGTTTACACACAACTTACTATATGTGTAAGAAAAGCCGAATGGTCTTGCTAAAAAACAGATATATTTAACTTCACTTCTGACACCTTAGAAACCAGTTTTGTGCACCATAACAACCCATTATGAATTCGATGAATTCGAATCGATTCTGGAAATCGATAGAAGAGTTAGCCCAGTCCAAAGGTGTATGCTCAATCGTAGTTGGTATAATGATCATTAATACGTTGCTATGGTGTCTCTACTTGGTTACAGGTGCAGTTTTTGGGTTTACACACAACTTACTATATGTGTAAGAAAAGCCGAATGGTCTTGCAAAAAAACAGATAAATTTAACTTCACTTCTGACACCTTAGAAACCCGTTTTGTGCACCATAACAACCCATTATGAATTCGATGAATTCGAATCGATTCTGGAAATCGAAAGAAGAGTTAGCCCAGTCCAAAGCTGTATGCTCAATCGTAGTAGGTACAATGATCATTAATACGTTGCTATGGTGTCTCTACTTGGTTACAGGAGCAGTGTTTGGGTTTACACACAACTTACTATATGTGTAAGAAAACCCGAATGGACTTGTTAAAATACAGATAAATTTAACTTCACTTCTGACACCTTAGAAACCCGTTTTGTGTACCATAAAAACCCATTATGAATTCTATGAATTCGAATCGATTCTGGAAATCGATTTTCCGCAGCTTTACATAACTTTCTCTATACTACGTGCATTACTCGGTATATACGTATTTTGACACATTGCCGGCCATATTACTTCGAATTTGGCGCCTTGTCTTCTTTAACAGGGCGTTTGATGTTCTTTCAAGACGTTTCAAAAAAAAAAAAGACTATACATTTTAAATTTGGCGCATTGAGATAGTCTTAATTTTCTCAAAAAACCCGCGCGAATTTCTTGTCTGTTTCCAAACATTCATTTCTTTTAGCAAGTTCCTTGAAGCGATTTCAACTTGTTCTATTAGTGCGGAGCGTCACCGAAAGATCGCGCCAGCTCCTGGAGAAAGATCCACCGGACACTCTTGCGTAAATTTCAGCATGGGCGAAAGTGCGGAAAGTATTTGCCGAATGCAAATATTACTTTATGAATATTAATATTCATAAAGTAAAATTGTGGTCTACAATCAGTAAACTGAAAAATTGGAGAAAAAAAGCAATGTACTTTGGACGGCGAGAGACGGCAACTGGCAAGAGGATGGAACAAACCAGAATAGTTAGCCCAGTCCAAAGCTGTAGGCTCAATCGTAGTAGGTAAATTGTTCATTAATACGTTGTTATGGTGTCTCTACTTGGTTAAAGGTGCAGTATTTGGGTTTACACACGATATACTATATGTGTAAGAAAAGCCGAATGGTCTTGCTAAAAAACAGATAAATTTAACTTCACTTCTGACACCTTAGAACCTCGTTTTGTGCACCATAACAACCCATTATGAATTCGATGAATTCGAATCGATTCAGGATAACGATTTTCCGCAGCTTTACATAACTTTCTCTATACTACGTGCATTACTAGTTATATACGTATGTTGACACATTGCCGGCCAAATTACTTCGTAATTAAGCGCCTTGTCTTCTTTAACAGGGCGTTTGATGTTCATTCAAAGCGTTTGAAAGGAAAAGACTACACATTTTAATCTAGGCGCCTTCGAGAGAGTCTTAATTTTCTCAAAAAACACGCGCGAATTTCTTCTCTGGTTCCAAACATTCATTTCTTTTAGCAAGTTCCTTGAAGCGATTTCAACTTGTTCTATTATTGCGGAGCGTCACCGAAAGTTCGCACCAGCTCCTGGAGAAAGATCCACCGGACACTCTTGCTCAATCGTAGTAGGTACAATGTTCATTAATACGTTGTTATGGTGTCTCTACTTGGTTACAGGTGCAGTGTTTGGGTTTACACACAACTTAATATATGTGTAAGTAAAGCCGAATGGTCTTGCAAAAAAACAGATAAATTTAACTTCACTTCTGACACCTTAGAAACCCGTTTTGTTCACCATAACAACCCATTATGAATTCGATGAATTCGAATCGATTCTGGAAATCGAAAGAAGAGTTAGCCCAGTCCAATGCTGTATGCTCAATCGTGGTAGGTACAATGGTCATTAATACGTTGCTATGGTGTCTCTACTTGGTTACAGGTGCAGTGTTAGGGTTTACACACAACTTAATATATGTGTAAGAAAAGCCGAATGGTCTTGCAAAAAAACAGATAAATTTAACTTCACTTCTGACACCTTAGAAACCTGTTTGTGCACCATAACAACCCATTATGAATTCGATGAATTCGAATCGATTCTGGAAATCGAAAGAAGAGTTAGCCCAGTCCAAAGCTGTATGCTCAATCGTAGTAGGTACAATGATCATTAATACGTTGCTATGGTGTCTCTACTTGGTTACAGGAGCAGTGTTTGAGTTTACACACAACTTACTATATGTGTAAGAAAAGCCGAATGTGTTGCAAAAAAACAGATAAATTTAACTTGACTTCTGACACCTTAGAAACCCGTTTTGTGCACCATAACAACCCATTATGAATTCGATGAATTCGAATCGATTCTGGAAATCGAAAGAAGAGTTAGCCCAGTCCAAAGCTGTATGCTCAATCGTAGTAGGTACAATGATCATTATTACGTTGCTATGGTGTCTCTACTTGGTTACAGGAGCAGTTTTTGCGTTTACACACAACTTATTATATGTGTAGGAAAAGCCGAATGGTCTTGCAAAAAAACAGATAAATGTAACTTCACTTCTGACAACTTAGAACCCGTTTTGTGCACCATAACTACCCATTATGAATTCGATGAATTTGAATCGATTCTGGATATCGATTTTCCGCAGCATTACATAACTTTCTCTATACTACGTGCATTACTAGTTATATACGTATGTTGACACATTGCCGGGCAAATTACTTCGAATTAGGCGCCTTGTCTTCTTTAACAGGGCGTTTGATGTTCTTTCAAGACGTTTCAAAGGAAAAGACTATACATTTTAAACTTGGCGCCTTCGAGAGAGTCTTAATTTTCTCAAAAAACCCGCGCGAATTTCTTCTCTGGTTCCAAACATTCATTTCTTTAAGCAAGTTCCTTGAAGCGATTTCAACTTGTTCTATTAGTGCGGAGCGTCACCGAAAGATCGCACCAGCTCCTGGAGAAAGATCCACCGGACACTCTTGCGTAAATTTCGGCATGGGCGAAATTGCGGAAAATATTTGCCGAATGCAAATATTACTTTATGAATATTAATATTCATAAAGTAAAATTGTGGTCTGCAATCTGTAAACTGAAAAATTGGAGAAAAAAAGCAGTGTACTTTGGACGGCGAGAGACGGCAACTGGCAAGAGGATGAAACAAATCAGAAGAGTTAGCCCTGTCCAAAGCTGTATGCTCAATCGTAGTAGGTACAATGTTCATTAATACGTTGTTATGGTGTCTCTACTTGGTTACAGGTGCAGTGTTTGGGTTTACACACAACTTACTATATGTGTAAGAAAAGCCGAATGGTCTTGCTAAAAAACAGATATATTTAACTTCACTTCTGACACCTTAGAAACCAGTTTTGTGCACCATAACAACCCATTATGAATTCGATGAATTCGAATCGATTCTGGAAATCGATAGAAGAGTTAGCCCAGTCCAAAGGTGTATGCTCAATCGTAGTTGGTATAATGATCATTAATACGTTGCTATGGTGTCTCTACTTGGTTACAGGTGCAGTTTTTGGGTTTACACACAACTTACTATATGTGTAAGAAAAGCCGAATGGTCTTGCAAAAAAACAGATAAATTTAACTTCACTTCTGACACCTTAGAAACCCGTTTTGTGCACCATAACAACCCATTATGAATTCGATGAATTCGAATCGATTCTGGAAATCGAAAGAAGAGTTAGCCCAGTCCAAAGCTGTATGCTCAATCGTAGTAGGTACAATGATCATTAATACGTTGCTATGGTGTCTCTACTTGGTTACAGGAGCAGTGTTTGGGTTTACACACAACTTACTATATGTGTAAGAAAACCCGAATGGACTTGTAAAAAAACAGATAAATTTAACTTCACTTCTGACACCTTAGAAACCCGTTTTGTGTACCATAAAAACCCATTATGAATTCTATGAATTCGAATCGATTCTGGAAATCGATTTTCCGCAGCTTTACATATCTTTCTCTATACTACGTGCATTACTCGGTATATACGTATTTTGACACATTGCCGGCCAAATTACTTCGAATTAGGCGCCTTGTCTTCTTTAACAGGGCGTTTGATGTTCTTTCAAGGCGTTTGAAAGGAAAAGACTATACATTTTAAACTAGGCGCCTTCGAGAGAGTCTTAATTTTCTCAAAAAAAAAAGCGCGAATTCCTTCTCTGGTTCCAAATATTCATTTCTTTTAGCAAGTTCCATGAAGCGATTTCAACTTGTTCTATTAGTGCGGAGCGTCACCGAAAGATCGCACCAGCTCCTGGAGAAAGATCCACCGGACACTCTTGCGTAAATTTCGGCATGGGCGAAATTGCGGAAAATATTTGCCGAATGCAAATATTACTTTATGAATATTAATATTCATAAAGTAAAATTGTGGTCTGCAATCAATAAAACTGAAAAATTGGAGAAAAAAAGCAGTGTACTTTGGACGGCGAGAGACGGCAACTGGCAAGAGGATGAAACAAATCAGAAGAGTTAGCCCTGTCCAAAGCTGTATGCTCAATCGTAGTAGGTACAATGTTCATTAATACGTTGTTATGGTGTCTCTACTTGGTTACAGGTGCAGTGTTTGGGTTTACACACAACTTACTATATGTGTAAGAAAAGCCGAATGGTCTTGCTAAAAAACAGATAAATTTAACTTCACTTCTGACACCTTAGAACCTCGTTTTGTGCACCATAACAACCCATTATGAATTCGATGAATTCGAATCGATTCTGGAAATCGATAGAAGAGTTAGCCCAGTCCAAAGCTGTATGCTCAATCGTAGTAGGTACAATGATCATTAATACGTTGCTATGGTATCTCTACTTGGTTACAGGTGCAGTGTTTGGGTTTACACACAACTTACTATATGTGTAAGAAAAGCCGAATGGTCTTGCAAAAAAACAGATAAATTTAACTTCACTTCTGACACCTTAGAAACCCGTTTTGTGCACCATAACAACCCATTATGAATTCGATGAATTCGAATCGATTCTGGAAATCGAAAAAGAGTTAGCCCAGTCCAAAGCTGTATGCTCAATCGTAGTAGGTACAATGATCATTAATACGTTGCTATGGTGTCTCTACTTGGTTACAGGAGCAGTGTTTGGGTTTACATACAACTTACTATATGTGTAAGAAAAGCCGAATGGTCTTGCAAAAAAACAGATAAATTTAACTTCACTTCTGACACCTTAGAAACCTGTTTGTGCACCATAACAACCCATTATGAATTCGATGAATTCGAATCGATTCTGGAAATCGAAAGAAGAGTTAGCCCAGTCCAAAGCTGTATGCTCAATCGTAGTAGGTACAATGATCATTAATACGTTGCTATGGTGTCTCTACTTGGTTACAGGAGCAGTGTTTGGGTTTACACACAACTTATTATATGTGTAGGAAAAGCCGAATGGTCTTGCACAAAAACAGATAAATTTAACTTCACTTCTGACAACTTAGAACTCGTTTTGTGCACCATAACTACCCATTATGAATTCGATGAATTTGAATCGATTCTGGATATCGATTTTCCGCAGCATTACATAACTTTCTCTATACTACGTGCATTACTAGTTATATACGTATGTTGACACATTGCCGGGCAAATTACTACGAAGTAGGCGCTTTGTCTTCTTTAACAGGGCGTTTGATGTTATTTCAAGGCGTTTGAAAGGAAAAGACTATACATTTTAAACTAGGCGCCTTCGAGAGAGTCTAAATTTTCTCAAAAAACCCGCGCGAATTTCTTCTCTGGTTCCAAACATTCATTTCTTTAAGCAAGTTCCTTGAAGCAATTTCAACTTGTTCTATTAGTGCGGAGCGTCACCGAAAGTTCGCACCAGCTCCTGGAGAAAGATCCACCGGACACTCTTGCGTAAATTTCGGCATGGGCGAAATTGCGGAAAATATTTGCCGAATGCAAATATTATTTTATGAATATTAATATTCATAAAGTAAAATTGTGGTCTACAATCAGTAAACTGAAAAATTGGAGAAAAAAAGCAGTGTACTTTGGACGGGGAGAGACGGCAACTGGCAAGAGGATGGAACAAATCAGAAGAGTTAGCCCTGTCCAAAGCTGTATGCTCAATCGTAGTAGGTACAATGTTCATTAATACGTTGTTATGGTGTCTCTACTTGGTTACAGGTGCAGTGTTTGGGTTTACACACAACTTACTATATGTGTAAGAAAAGCCGAATGGTCTTGCTAAAAAACAGATAAATTTAACTTCACTTCTGACACCTTAGAAACCCGTTTTGTGCACCGTAACAACCCATTATGAATTCGATGAATTCTAATCGATTCTGGAAATCGAAAGAAGAGTTAGCCCAGTCCAAAGCTGTATGCTCAATCGTAGTTGGTGCAATGATCATTAATACGTTGCTATGGTGTCTCTACTTGTTTACAGGTGCAGTGTTTGGGTTTACACACAACTTAATATATGTGTAAGAAAAGCCGAATGGTCTTGCAAAAAAACAGATAAATTTAACTTCACTTCTGACACCTTAGAAACCCGTTTTGTTTACCATAACAACCCATTATGAATTCGATGAATTCGAATCGATTCTGGAAATCGAAAGAAGAGTTAGCCCAGTCCAATGCTGTATGCTCAATCGTAGTAGGTACAATGGTCATTAATACGTTGCTATGGTGTCTCTACTTGGTTACAGGAGCAGTGTTTGGGTTTACATACAACTTACTATATGTGTAAGAAAAGCCGAATGGTCTTCCAAAAAAACAGATAAATTTAACTTCACTTCTGACACCTTAGAAACCTGTTTCTGCACCATAACAACCCATTATTAATTCGATGAATTCGAATCGATTCTGGAAATCGAAAGAAGAGTTAGCCCAGTCCAAAGCTGTATGCTCAATCGTAGTAGGTACAATGATAATTAATACGTAGCTATGGTGTCTCTACTTGGTTACAGGAGCAGTGTTTGGGTTTACACACAACTTATTATATGTGTAGGAAAAGCCGAATGGTCTTGCAAAAAAACAGATAAATTTAACTTCACTTCTGACAACTTAGAACCCGTTTTGTGCACCATAACTACCCATTATGAATTCGATGAATTTGAATCGATTCTGGATATCGATTTTCCGCAGCATTACATAACTTTCTCTATACTACGTGCATTACTAGTTATATACGTATGTTGACACATTGCCGGGCAAATTACTTCGAAGTAGGCGCCTTGTCTTCTTTAACAGGGCGTTTGATGTTCTTTCAAGGCGTTTGAAAGGAAAAGACTATACATTTTAAGCTAGGCGCCTTCGAGAGAGTCTTAATTTTCTCAAAAAACCCGCGCGAATTTCTTCTCTGGTTCCAAACATTCATTTCTTTTAGCAAGTTCCTTGAAGCAATTTCAACTTGTTCTATTAGTGCGGAGCGTCACCGAAAGATCGCACCAGCTCCTGGAGAAAGATCCACCGGACACTCTTGCGTAAATTTGGGCATGGGCGAAATTGCGGAAAATATTTGCCGAATGCAAATATTATTTTATGAATATTAATATTCATAAAGTAAAATTGTGGTCTACAATCAGTAAACTGAAGAATTGGAGAAAAAAAGCAGTGTACTTTGGACGGGGAGAGACGGCAACTGGCAAGAGGATGGAACAAATCAGAAGAGTTAGCCCTGTCCAAAGCTGTATGCTCAATCGTAGTAGGTACAATGTTCATTAATACGTTGCTATGGTATCTCTACTTGGTTACAGGTGCAGTGTTTGGGTTTACACACAACTTACTATATGTGTAAGAAAAGCCGAATGGTCTTGCAAAAAAACAGATAAATTTAACTACACTTCTGACACCTTATAAACCCGTTTTGTGCACCATAACAACCCATTATGAATTCGATGAATTCGAATCGATTCTGGAAATCGAAAGAAGAGTTAGCCCAGTCCAAAGCTGTATGCTCAATCGTAGTAGGTACAATGATCATTAATACGTTGCTATGGTGTCTCTACTTGGTTACAGGTGCAGTGTTTGGGTTTACACACAACTTACTATATGTGTAAGAAAAGCCGAATGGTCTTGCAAAAAAACAGATAAATTTAACTTCACTTCTGACACCTTAGAAACCCGTTTTGTGCACCATAACAACCCATTATGAATTCGATGAATTCGAATCGATTCTGGAAATCGAGAGAAGAGTTAGCCCAGTCCAAAGCTGTATGCTCAATCGTAGTAGGTACAATGATCATTAATACGTTGCTATGGTGTCTCTACTTGGTTACAGGAGCAGTGTTTGGGTTTACACACAACTTACTATATGTTTAAGAAAACCCGAATGGTCTTGCAAAATAACAGATAAATTTAACTTCACTTCTGACACCTTAGAAACCCGTTTTGTGCACCATAAAAACCCATTATGAATTCTATGAATTCGAATCGATTCTGGAAATCGATTTTCCGCAGCTTTACATAACTTTCTCTATACTACGTGCATTACTCAGTATATACGTATTTCGACACATTGCCGGCCATATTACTTCGAATTTGGCGCCTTGTTTTTTTTAACAGGGCGTTTGATGTTCTTTCAAGACGTTTCAAAAAAAAGACTATACATTTTAAACTTGGCGCATTGAGATAGTCTTAATTTTCTCAAAAAACCCGCGCGAATTTCTTCTCTGTTTCCAAGCATTCATTTCTTTTAGCAAGTTCCTTGAAGCGATTTCAACTTGTTCTATTAGTGCGGAGCGTCACCGAAAGATCGCACCAGCTCCTGGAGAAAGATCCACCGGACACTCTTGCGTAAATTTCGGCATGGGCGAAAGTGCGGAAAATATTTGCCGAATGCAAATATTACTTTATGAATATTAATATTCATAAAGTAAAATTGTGGTCTACAATCAGTAAACTGAAAAATTGGAGAAAAAAAGCAATGTACTTTGGACGGCGAGAGACGGCAACTGGCAAGAGGATGGAACAAACCAGAATAGTTAGCCCAGTCCAAAGCTGTAGGCTCAATCGTAGTAGGTAAAAAATTCATTAATACGTTGTTATGGTGTCACTACTTGGTTAAAGGTGCAGTGTTTGGGTTTACACACGATATACTATATGTGTAAGAAAAGCCGAATGGTCTTGCTAAAAAACAGATAAATTTAACTTCACTTCTGACACCTTAGAACCTCGTTTTGTGCACCATAACAACCCATTATGAATTCGATGAATTCGAATCAATTCTGGAAATCGAAAGAAGATTTAGCCCAGTCCAAAGCTGTATGCTCAATGGTAGTTGGTACAATGATCATTAATACGCTGCTATGGTATATCTACTTGGTTACAGGTGCAGTGTTTGGGTTTACACACAACTTACTATATGTGTAAGAAAAGCCGAATGGTCTTGCAAAAAAACAGATAAATTTAACTTCACTTCAGACACCTTAGAAACCCGTTTAGTGCACCATAACAACCCATTATGAATTCGATGAATCCGAATCGATTCTGGAAATCGAAAGAAGAGTTAGCCCAGTCCTAAGCTGTATGCTCAATCGTAGTAGGTACAATGATCATTAATACGTTGCTATGGTGTCTCTACTTGGTTACAGGAGCAGTGTTTGGGTTTACACACAACTTACTATATGTGTAAGAAAACCCGAATGGTCTTGCAAAAAACCAGATAAATTTAACTTGACTTCTGACACCTTAGAAACCCGTTTTGTGCACCATAACAACCCATTATGAATTCGATGAATTCGAATCGATTCTGGAAATCGAAAGAAGAGTTAGCCCAGTCCAAAGCTGTATGCTCAATCGTAGTAGGTACAATGATCATTAATACGTTGTTATGGTGTCTCTACTTGGGTACAGGAGCAGTGTTTGGGTTTACACACAACTTACTATATGTGTAAGAAAAGCCGAATGGTCTTGCTAAAAAGCAGATAAATTTAACTTCACTTCTGACACCTTAGAAACCCGTTTTGTGCACCTTAACAACCCATTATGAATTCGATGAATTCGAATCGATTCTGGAAATCGATAGAAGAGTTAGCCCAGTCCAAAGCTGTATGCTCAATCGTAGTAGGTACAATGATCATTAATACGTTGCTATGGTGTCTCTACTTGGTTACAGGAGTAGTGTTTGGGTTTACACACAACTTATTATATGTGTAGGAAAAGCCGCATGGTCTTGCAAAAAAACAGATAAATTTAACTTCACTTCTGACACTTAGACCCCGTTTTGTGCACCATAACTACCCATTATGAATTCGATGAATTTGAATCGATTCTGGATATCGATTTTCCGCAGCATTACATAACTTTCTCTATACTACGTGCATTACTAGTTATATACGTATGTTGACACATTGCCGGCCAAATTACTTCGAATTAGGCGCCTTGCCTTCTTTACAGGGCGTTTGATGTTCTTTCAAGGCGTTTGAAAGGAAAAGACTATACATTTTAAACTAGGCGCCTTCGAGAGAGTCTTAATTTTCTCAAAAAACCCGCGCGAATTTCTTCTCTGGTTCCAAACATTCATTTCTTTTAGCAAGTTCCTTGAAGCGATTTCAACTTGTTCTATAATTAATATATGCATTCTGCAATTCGGAAACGAAAAATTGAGACATTTTTTAAAAGATGTACATTAGGCGACGAAGATGGCAGCTGGCAAGAGTGTGGTAAGTCAAAATAGCTATTTGAGACAGAAAATACAAAACGACTAGGAGAAAGTCAGTGCCATTCTGTAGCACCACTAGTTACTTTCCCGTATACGTACGTATATACCGAGTAATGCACGTAGTATAGAGAAAGTTATGTAAAGCTGCGGAAAATTGAGACATTTTTTAAAAGAGGTACATTAGGCGACGAAGATGGCAGCTGGCAAGAGTGTGGTAAGTCAAAATAGCTATTTGAGACAGAAAATACAAAACGACTAGGAGAAAGTCAGTGCCATTCTGTAGCACCACTAGTTACTTTCCCGTATACGTACGTATATACCGACTATTGCACGTAGTATTAAGAAAGTTATGTAAAGCTGCGAAAATCGATTTCCAGAATCGATTCGAATTAATCGAATTCATAATGGGTTGTTATGGTGCACAAAACGGGTTTCTATGGTGTCAGAAGTGAAGTTAAATTTATCTGTTTTTCTGCAAGACGATTCGGCTTTTCTTACACATATTGTGTAAGTCGTGTGTAAACCCAAACACTGCACCTGTAACGAAGTAGGGACACCATAACAACGTATTAATGAACATTGTACCTACTACGATTGAGCATACAGCTTTGGACTGGGCTAACTCTTCTTTCGATTTCCAGAATCGATTCGAATTCATCGAATTCATAATGGGTTGTTATGGTGCACAAACTGGTTTCTAAGGTGTCAGAAGTGAAGTTAAATTTATCTGTTTTTTTGCAAGACCATTCGGCTTTTCTTACACATATATTAAGTTGTGTGTAAACCCTAACACTGCACCTGTAACCAAGTAGAGACACCATAGCAACGTGTTAATGACCATTGTACCTACTACGATTGAGCATACAGCATTGGACTGGGCTAACTCTTCTTTCGATTTCCAGAATCGATTCGAATTCATCGAATTCATAATGGGTTGTTATGGTGAACAAAACGGGTTTCTAAGGTGTCAGAAGTGAAGTTAAATTTATCTGTTTTTTTGCAAGACTATTCGGCTTTTCTTACACATATATTAAGTTGTGTGTAAACCCAAACACGGCACCTGTAACCAAGTAGAGACACCATAACAACGTATTAATGAACATTGTACCTACTACGATTGAGCATACAGCTTTGGACTGGGCTAACTCTTCTGATTTGCTCCATCCTCTTGCCAGTTGCCGTCTCTCGCCGTCCAAAGTACACTGCTTTTTTTCTCCAATTTTTCAGTTTACTGATTGTAGACCACAATTTTACTTTATGAATATTAATATTCATAAAGTAATATTTGCTTTCTGCAAATATTTTCCGCAATTTCGCCCATGCCGAAATTTACGCAAGAGTGTCCGGGGGATCTTTCTCCAGGAGCTGGTGCGATCTTTCGGTGACGCTCCGCACTAATATTACAAGTTGAAATCGCTTCAAGGAACTTGCTAAAAGAAATGAATGATTGGAACCAGAGAAGAAATTCGTGCGGGTTTTTTGAGGAAATTAAGACTATCTCGAATGCGCCAAGTTTTAAATGTATAGTCTTTTCCTTTGAAACGTCTTAAAAGAACATCAAACGCCCTGTTAAAGAAGACAAGGCGCCAAATTGGAAGTAATATGGCCGGCAATGTGTCAAAATACGTATATACCGAGTAATGCACGTAGTATGGAAAAAGTTATGTAAAGCTGCGGAAAATCGATTTCCAGAATCGATTCGAATTCATAGAATTCATAATGGGTTGTTATGGTGCACAAAACGGGTTTCTAAGGTGTCAGAAGTGAAGTTAAATTTATCTGTTTTTTTGCAAGACCATTCGGGTTTTCTTACACATATAGTAAGTTGTGTGTAAACCCCAACACTGCTCCTGTAACTAAGTAGAGACACCATAGCAACGTATTAATGATCATTGTACCTACTACGATTGAGCATACAGCTTTGGACTGGACTAACGCTTCTTTCGATTTCCAGAATCGATTCGAATTCGTCGAATTCATCTCTCTTCATACATCTTTTAAAAAATGTCTCAATTTTTCCGTTTCAGAATTGCAGAATGAAAATATTACTTTATGAATATTAATATTCATAAAGTAATATTGGCAGCTGGCAAGAGGATGGAACAAATCGGAATAGTTAGCCCAGTCCAAAGCTGTATGCTCAATCGTAGTAGGTACAATGTTCATTAATACGTTGTTATGGTGTCTGTACTTGGTTACAGGTGCAGTGTTTGGGTTTACACACGACTTACAATATGTGTAAGAAAAGCCGAATCGTCTTGCAGAAAATCAGATAAATTTAACTTCACTTCTGACTCCTTATAAACCCGTTTCGTGCACCATAACAACCCATTATGAATCCGATGAATTTGAATCGATTCTGGAAATCGATTTTCAGCAGCTTTACATAACTTTCTCTATACTACGTGCATTACTCGGTATATACGTAGGTATACGGGAAAGTAACTAGTGGTGCTACAGAATGGCACTGACTTTCTCGTAGTCGTTTTCTATTTTCTGTCTCAAATAGCTATTTTGACTTACCACACTCTTGCCAGCTGCCATCTTCGTCGCCTAATGTACATCTTTTAAAAAATGACCAAATTTTTCCGTTTCCGATTTGCAGAATTCAAATATTACTTTATGAATATTAATATTCAGAAAGTAAAATTGGGGTCTACAATCAGTAAACTGAAAAATTGAGAAAAAAAAAGAAATGTACTTTGGACGGCGAGAGACGGCAGCTGGCAAGAGGATGGAACAAATCAGAATAGTTAGCCCAGTCCAAAGCTGTATGCTCAATCGTAGTAGGTACAATGTTTATTAATACGTTGTTATGGTGTCTGTACTTGGTTACAGGTGCAGTGTTACAGGTGTAGTTACAGGTGCAGTGTTTGGGTTTACACACGACTAACAATATGTGTAAGAAAAGCCGAATCGTCTTGTAGAAAAACAGAAAAATTTAACTTCACTTCTGACACCTTAGAAACCCGTTTGGTGCAGCATAACAACCCAATGTGAATTCGACACCTTAGAAACCCGTTTTGTGCACCATAACAACCCATTATGAATTCGATGAATTCGAATCGATTCTGGAAATCGATATTCCGCAGCTTTACATAACTTTCTCTAGACTACGTGCATTACTCGGTATATACGTAAGTACACGGGAAAGTAACTAGTGGTGCTACAGAATGGCATTGACTTTCTCGTAGTCGTTTTCTATTTTGTCTCAAATAGCTATTTTGACTTTTCACACTCTTGCCAGCTGCCATCTTCGTCGCCTAATGTACATCTTTTAAAAAATGTCTCAATTTTTCCGTTTCCGAATTGCAGAATGCAAATATTACTTTATGAATATTAATATTCATAAAGTAAAATTGGGGTCTACAATAAGTAAACTGAAAAATTGAGAAAAAAAGCAATGTATCTTTAACGGCGAGCGACGGAAGCTGGCAAGAGGATAGAACAAATCAGAATAGTTAACCCAGTCCAAAGCTGTATGCTCAATCGTAGTAAGTACAATGTTCATTAATACGTTGTTATGGTGTCTGTACTTGGTTACAGGTGCAGTGTTTGGGTTTACACACGCCTTACAAGATGAGTAAGAAAAGCCGAATCGCCTTGCAGAAAAACAGATAAATTTAACTTCACTTCTGACACCTTAGAAACCCGTTTTGTTCACCATAACAACCCATTATGAATTCGATGAATTCGAATCGATTCTGGAAATCGATTTTCCGCAGCTTTACATAACTTTCTCTATACTACGTGCATTACTCGGTATATACGTACGTATACGGGAAAGTAACTAGTGGTGCTAAAAAATGGCACTGACTTTCTCGTTGTCGTTTTCTATTTTGTGTCTCAAATAGCTATTTTGACTTACCACACTCTTGCCAGCTGCCATCTTCGTCGCCTAATGTACATCATTTAAAAAATGTCCCAATTTTTCCGTTTCCGAATTGCAGAATGCAAATATTACTTTATGAATATTAATATTCATAAAGTAAAATTGGGGTCTACAATCAGTAAACTGAAAAATTGAGAAAAAAAAGCAATGTATCTTGAACGGCGAGAGACGGCAGCTGGCAAGAGGATGGAACAAATCAGAATAGTTAGCCCAGTACAAAGCTGTATGCTCAAACGTAGTAGGTACAATGTTCATTAATACGTTGTTATGGTGTCTGTACTTGGTTACTGGTGCAGTGTTTGGGTTTACACACGACTTACAATATGTGTAAGAAAAGCCGAATCGTCTTGCAGAAAAACAGATAAGTTTATCTTCACTTCTGACACCTTAGAAACCCGTTTCGTGCACCATAACAAACCATTATGAATTCGATGAATTCGAATCGATACTGGAAATCGATTTTCCGCAGCTTTACATAACTTTCTCTATACTACGTGCATTACTCGGTATATACGTACGTATACGGGAAAGTAACTAGTGGTGCTACAGAATGGCACTGACTTTCTCGTAGTCGTTTTCTATTTTTTGTCTCAAATAGCTATTTTGACTTACCACACTCTTGCCAGCTGCCATCTTCGTCGCCTAATGTACATCTTTTAAAAAATGACCAAATTTTTCAGTTTCCGATTTGCAGAATTCAAATATTACTTTATGAATATAAATATTCATAAAGTAAAATTGGGGTCTACAATCAGTAAACTGAAAAATTGAGAAAAAAAAGCAATGTATCTTGAACGGCGAGAGACGTCATCTGGCAAGAGGATGGAACAAATCAGAATAGTTATCCCAGTCCAAAGCTGTATTCTCAATCGTAGTAGGTACAATGTTCATGAATACGTTGTTATGGTGTCTGTACTTGGTTACAGGTGCAGTGTTTGGGTTTACACACGACTTACAATATGTGTAAGAAAAGCCGAATCGTCTTGCAGAAAAACAGATAAATTTAACTTCACTTCTGACACCTTAGAAACCCCTTTTGTGTTATGGTGTGAATTCGATGATTTCGAATCGATTCTGGAAATCGATTTTCCGCAGCTTTACATAAATTTCTCTATACTACGTGCATTACTCGGTATATACGTACGTATACGGGAAAGTAACTAGTGGTGCTACAAAATGGCACTGACTTTCTCGTTGTCGTTTTCTATTTTCTGTCTCAAATAGCTATTTTGACTTACCACACTCTTGCCATCTGCCATCTTCGTCGCCTAGTGTACATCTTTTAAAAAATGCCTCAATTTTTCCGTTTCCGAATTGCAGAATGCAAATATTACTTTATGAATATTAATATTCATAAAGTAAAATTGGGGTCTACAATCAGTAAACTGAAAAATTGAGAAAAAAAAGGAATGTATCTACAACGGCGAGAGACGGAAGCTGGCAAGAGGATGGAACAAATCAGAATAGTTAGCCCAGTCCAAAGCTGTATGCTCAATCGTAGTAAGTACAATGTTCATTAATACGTTGTTATGGTGTCTGTACATGGTTACAGGTGCAGTGTTTGGGTTTACACACGACTTACAATATCTGTAAGAAAACCGAATCGTCTTGAAGAAAAACAGATAAATTTAACTTCACTTCTGACACCTTAGAAACCCGTTTTGTACACCATAACAACCCATTATGAATTCGATGAATTCGAATCGATTCTGGAAATCGATTTTCGCAGCTTTACATAACTTTCTTAATACTACGTGCATTACTCGGTATATACGTACGTATACGGGAAAGTAACTAGTGGTGCTACAAAATGGCACTGACTTTCTCGTTGTCGTTTTCTATTTTCTGTCTCAAATAGCTATTTTGACTTACCACACTCTTGCCAGCTGCCATCTTCGTCGCCTAATGTACATCATTTAAAAAATGTCCCAATTTTTCCGTTTCCGAAGTGCAGAATGCAAATATTACTTTATGAATATTAATATTCATAAAGTAAAATTGGGGTCTACAATCAGTAAACTGAAAAATTGAGAAAAAAGCAATGTATCTTAGACGGCGAGAGACGGCAGCTGGCAAGAGGATGGAACAAATCAGAATAGTTAGCCCAGTCCAAAGCTGTATGCTCAATCGTAGTAGGTACAATGTTCATTAATATGTTGTTATGGTGTCTGTACTTGGTTACAGGTGCAGTGTTTGGGTTTACACACGACTTACAATATGTGTAGGAAAAGCCGAATCGTCTTGCAGGAAATCAGAGAAATTTAACTTCACTTCTGACACCTTAGAATCCCGTTTTGTGCACCCTAACAACCCATTATGAATTCGATGACTTCGAATCGATTCTGGAAATCGATTTTCCGCAGCTGTACATAACTTTCTCTATACTACGTGCATTACTCGGTATATAGGTACGTATACGAGAAAGTAACTAGTGGTGCTACAGAATGGCACTGACTTTCTCGTAGTCGTTTTCTATTTTCTGTCTCAAATAGCTATTTTGACTGACCACACTCTTGCCAGCTGCCATCTTCGTCGCCTAATGTACATCTTTTAAAAAATGTCTCAATTTTTCCGTTTCCGAATTGCAGAATGCAAATATTACTTTATGAATATTAATATTCATAAAGTAAAATTGGGGTCTACAATCAGTAAACTGGAAAATTGAGAAAAAAAAAGCAATGTATCTTGAACGGCGAGAGACGGAAGCTGGCAAGAGGATGGAACAAATCAGAATAGTTAGCTCAGTCCAAAGCTGTATTCTCAATCGTAGTAGATACAATGTTCGTGAATACGTTGTTATGGTGTCTGTACTTGGTTACAGGTGCAGTGTTTGGGTTTACACACGACTTACAATATGTGTAAGAAAAGCCGAATCGTCTTGCAGAAAAACAGATAAGTTTATCTTCACTTCTGACACCTTAGAAACCCGTTTTGTGCACCATAACAACCCCTTGTGAATTCGATGAATTCGAATCGATTCTTTAAATCGATTTTCGCAGCTTTACATAACTTTCTTAATACTACGTGCATTACTCGGTATATACGTACGTATACGGGAAAGTAACTATTCGTGCTACAGAATGGCACTGACTTTCTCGTAGTCGTTTTCTATTTTCTGTCTTAAATAGCTATTTTGACTTACCCACTCTTGCCAGCTGCCATCTTCGTCGCCTAATGTACATCTTTTAAAAAATGTCTCAATTTTTCTGCGTCCGAATTGCAGAATGCAAATATTACTTTATGAATATTAATATTCATAAAGGAAAATTGGGGTCTACAATCAGTAAACTGAAAAATTGAGAAAAAAAAAGAAATGTACTTTGGACGGCGAGAGACGGCAGCTGGCAAGAGGATGGAACAAATCAGAATAGTTAGCCCAGTCCAAAGCTGTATGCTCAATCGTAGTAGGTACAATGTTTATTAATACGTTGTTATGGTGTCTGTACTTGGTTACAGGTGCAGTGTTACAGGTGTAGTTACAGGTGCAGTGTTTGGGTTTACACACGACTTACAATATGTGTAAGAAAAGCCGAATCGTCTTGTAGAAAAACAGATAAATTTAACTTCACTTCTGACACCTTAGAAACCCGTTTTGTGCAGCATAACAACCCATTGTGAATTCGACACCTTAGAAACCCGTTTTGTTCACCATAACAACCCATTATGAATTCGATGAATTCGAATCGATTCTGGAAATCGATATTCCACAGCTTTACATAATTTGCTCTAGACTACGTGCATTACTCGGTATATACGTACGTACACGGGAAAGTAACTAGTGGTGCTACAGAATGGCATTGACTTTCTCGTAGTCGTTTTCTATTTTGTCTCAAATAGCTATTTTGACTTTTCACACTCTTGCCAGCTGCCATCTTCGTCGCCTAATGTACATCTTTTAAAAAATGTCTCAATTTTTCCGTTTCCGAATTGCAGAATGCAAATATTACTTTATGAATATTAATATTCATAAAGTAAAATTGGGGTCTACAATCAGTAAACTGAAAAATTGAGAAAAAAAAAGCAATGTATCTTGAACGGCGAGAGACGGAAGCTGGCAAGAGGATGGAACAAATCAGAATAGTTAGCCCAGTCCAAAGCTGTATGCTCAATCGTAGTAAGTACAATGTTCATTAATACGTTGTTATGGTGTCTGTACATGGTTACAGGTGCAGTGTTTGGGTTTACACACGACTTACAATATCTGTAAGAAAACCGAATCGTCTTGAAGAAAAACAGATAAATTTAACTTCACTTCTGACACCTTAGAAACGCGTTTTGTACACCATAACAACCCATTATGAATTCGATGAATTCGAATCGATTCTTTAAATCGATTTTCGCAGCTTTACATAACTTTCTTAATACTACGTGCATTACTCGGTATATACGTACGTATACGGGAAAGTAACTATTCGTGCTACAGAATGGCACTGACTTTCTCGTAGTCGTTTTCTATTTTCTGTCTTAAATAGCTATTTTGACTTACCCACTCTTGCCAGCTGCCATCTTCGTCGCCTAATGTACATCTTTTAAAAAATGTCTCAATTTTTCTGCGTCCGAATTGCAGAATGCAAATATTACTTTATGAATATTAATATTCATAAAGGAAAATTGGGGTCTACAATCAGTAAACTGAAAAATTGAGAAAAAAAAAGAAATGTACTTTGGACGGCGAGAGACGGCAGCTGGCAAGAGGATGGAACAAATCAGAATAGTTAGCCCAGTCCAAAGCTGTATGCTCAATCGTAGTAGGTACAATGTTTATTAATACGTTGTTATGGTGTCTGTACTTGGTTACAGGTGCAGTGTTACAGGTGTAGTTACAGGTGCAGTGTTTGGGTTTACACACGACTTACAATATGTGTAAGAAAAGCCGAATCGTCTTGTAGAAAAACAGATAAATTTAACTTCACTTCTGACACCTTAGAAACCCGTTTTGTGCAGCATAACAACCCATTGTGAATTCGACACCTTAGAAACCCGTTTTGTTCACCATAACAACCCATTATGAATTCGATGAATTCGAATCGATTCTGGAAATCGATATTCCACAGCTTTACATAATTTGCTCTAGACTACGTGCATTACTCGGTATATACGTACGTACACGGGAAAGTAACTAGTGGTGCTACAGAATGGCATTGACTTTCTCGTAGTCGTTTTCTATTTTGTCTCAAATAGCTATTTTGACTTTTCACACTCTTGCCAGCTGCCATCTTCGTCGCCTAATGTACATCTTTTAAAAAATGTCTCAATTTTTCCGTTTCCGAATAGCAGAATGCAAATATTACTTTATGAATATTAATATTCATAAAGTAAAATTGGGGTCTACAATAAGTAAACTGAAAAATTGAGAAAAAAAGCAATGTATCTTTAACGGCGAGCGACGGAAGCTGGCAAGAGGATAGAACAAATCAGAATAGTTAACCCAGTCCAAAGCTGTATGCTCAATCGTAGTAAGTACAATGTTCATTAATACGTTGTTATGGTGTCTGTACTTGGTTACAGGTGCAGTGTTTGGGTTTACACACGCCTTACAAGATGAGTAAGAAAAGCCGAATCGTCTTGCAGAAAAACAGATAAATTTAACTTCACTTCTGACACCTTAGAAACCCGTTTTGTTCACCATAGCAACCCATTATGAATTCGATGAATTCGAATCGATTCTGGAAATCGATTTTCCGCAGCTTTACATAACTTTCTCTATACTACGTGCATTACTCGGTATATACGTACGTATACGGGAAAGTAACTAGTGGTGCTACAAAATGGCACTGACTTTCTCGTTGTCGTTTTCTATTTTCTGTCTCAAATAGCTATTTTGACTTACCACACTCTTGCCAGCTGCCATCTTCGACGCCTAATGTACATCATTTAAAAAATGTCCCAATTTTTCCGTTTCCGAAGTGCAGAATGCAAATATTACTTTATGAATATTAATATTCATAAAGTAAAATTGGGGTCTACAATCAGTAAACTGAAAAATTGAGAAAAAAGCAATGTATCTTAGACGGCGAGAGACGGCAGCTGGCAAGAGGATGGAACAAATCAGAATAGTTAGCCCAGTCCAAAGCTGTATGCTCAATCGTAGTAGGTACAATGTTCATTAATATGTTGTTATGGTGTCTGTACTTGGTTACAGGTGCAGTGTTTGGGTTTACACACGACTTACAATATGTGTAAGAAAAGCCGAATCGTCTTGCAGGAAATCAGAGAAATTTAACTTCACTTCTGACACCTTAGAAACCCGTTTTGTGCACCCTAACAACCCATTATGAATTCGATGACTTCGAATCGATTCTGGAAATCGATTTTCCGCAGCTGTACATAACTTTCTCTATACTACGTGCATTACTCGGTATATAGGTACGTATACGAGAAAGTAACTAGTGGTGCTACAGAATGGCACTGACTTTCTCGTAGTCGTTTTCTATTTTCTGTCTCAAATAGCTATTTTGACTGACCACACTCTTGCCAGCTGCCATCTTTGTCGCCTAATGTACATCTTTTAAAAAATGTCTCAATTTTTCCGTTTCCGAATTGCAGAATGCAAATATTACTATATGAATATTAATATTCATAAAGTAAAATTGGGGTCTACAATCAGTAAACTGGAAAATTGAGAAAAAAAAAGCAATGTATCTTGAACGGCGAGAGACGGAAGCTGGCAAGAGGATGGAACAAATCAGAATAGTTAGCTCAGTCCAAAGCTGTATTCTCAATCGTAGTAGGTACAATGTTCGTGAATACGTTGTTATGGTGTCTGTACTTGGTTACAGGTGCAGTGTTTGGGTTTACACACGACTTACAATATGTGTAAGAAAAGCCGAATCGTCTTGCAGAAAAACAGATAAATTTAACTTCACTTCTGACCCCTTAGAAACCCGTTTTGTGCACCATAACAACCCATTATGAATTCGATGACTTCGAATCGATTCTGGAAATCGATTTTCCGCAGCTGTACATAACTTTCTCTATACTACGTGCATTACTCGGTATATAGGTACGTATACGAGAAAGTAACTAGTGGTGCTACAGAATGGCACTGACTTTCTCGTAGTCGTTTTCTATTTTCTGTCTCAAATAGCTATTTTGACTTACCACACTCTTGCCAGCTGCAATCTTCGTCGCCTAATGTACATCTTTTAAAAAATGTCTCAATTTTTCCGTTTCCGAATTGCGGAATGCAAATATTACTTTATGAATATTAATATTCATAAAGTAAAATTGGGGTCTACAATCAGTAAACTGAAAAATTGAGAAAAAAGCAATGTATCTTAGACGGCGAGAGACGGCAGCTGGCAAGAGGATGGAACAAATCAGAATAGTTAGTCCAGTCCAAAGCTGTATGCTCAAACGTAGTAGGTACAATGTTCATTAATACGTTGTTATGGTGTCTGTACTTGGTTACTGGTGCAGTGTTTGGGTTTACACACGACTTACAATATGTGTAAGAAAAGCCGAATCGTCTTGCAGAAAAACAGATAAGTTTATCTTCACTTCTGACACCTTAGAAACCCGTTTTGTGCACCATAACAACCCATTATGAATTCGATGAATTCGAATCGATTCTGGAAATCGATTTTCCGCAGCTGTACATAACTTTCTCTATACTACGTGCATTACTCGGTATATACGTACGTATACGGGAAATAACTAGAGGTTTACAGAATGGCACTGACTTTCTCGTAGTCGTTTTCTATTTTCTGTCTCAAATAGCTATTTTGACTTACCACACTCTTGCCAGCTGCCATCTTCGTCGCCTAATGTACATCTTTTAAAAAATGTCTCAATTTTTCCGTTTCCGAATTGCAGAATGCAAATATTACTTTATGAATATTAATATTCATAAAGTAAAATTGGGGTCTACAATAAGTAAACTGAAAAATTGAGAAAAAAAAGCAATGTATCTACAACGGCGAGAGACGGAAGCTGGCAAGAGGATGGAACAAATCAGAATAGTTAGCCCAGTCCAAAGCTGTATGCTCAATCGTAGTAAGTACAATGTTCATTAATACGTTGTTATGGTGTCTGTACTTGGTTACAGGTTCAGTGTTTGGGTTTACACACGACTTACAATATGTGTAAGAAAAGCCGAATCGTCTTGCAGAAAAACAGATAAATTTAACCTCACTTCTGACACCTTAGAAACCCGTTTTGTGCACCATAACAACCCATTGTGAATTCGATGAATTCGAATCGATTCTGGAAATCGATTTTCCGCAGCTTTACATAACTTTCTTTAGACTACGTGCATTACTCGGTATATACGTACGTATACGGGAAAGTAACTAGTGGTGCTACAGAATGGCACTGACTTTCTCGTAGTCGTTTTCTATTTTCTGTCTCAAATAGCTATTTTGACTTACCACACTCTTGCCAGCTGCAATCTTCGTCGCCTAATGTACATCTTTTAAAAAATGTCTCAATTTTTCCGTTTCCGAATTGCAGAATGCAAATATTACTTTATGAATATTAATATTCATAAAGGAAAATTGGGGTCTACAATCAGTAAACTGAACAATTGAGAAAAAAAAGCAATGTACTTTGGTCGGCGAGAGACGGCAGCTGGCAAGAGGATGGAACAAATCAGAATAGTTAGCCCAGTCCAAAGCTGTATGCTCAATCGTAGTAGGTACAATGTTCATTAATACGTTGTTATGGTGTCTGTACTTGGTTACAGGTGCAGTGTTTGGGTTTACACACGACTTACACAATATGTGTAAGAAAAGCCGAATCGTCTTGCAGAAAAACAGATAAATTTAACTTTACTTCTGACACCTTAGAAAACCGTTTTGTGCACCATAACAACCCATTATGAATTCGATTAATTCGAATCGATTTTGGAAATCGATTTTCCGCAGCTTTACATAACTTTCTCTATACTACGTGCATTACTCGGTATATACGTACTAGGGTGTCCGTTATTTAAAAAAGTTCTTGTAATCAAAATTGCCCCCCGGATTCTTATCCTGTTAGCTAAAAAAAGGAAAATTCCAAAGGGAAACTCATTTTTTGTTGAAATTTCACGTGCCGCCGGACATTCCAAATTTCCCATGTTATTTAAATGGGATTTTATTGGTTTTTGCATTTTTTTTGCTAGTTCAAACCATTACAATGAAGGTTTTTGGTATTGTATATTGTTTTGTAGACACAGATGTACATTACACAATTTTTCCAAATCAAAACTAAGGTTTACACCATTCATCTGATCATTTTTTGATACCGGTTATTAATAAAAAATGTATTATTTTTAATTTTTCATTAATTCCTCTGTATCAATTTAGATCATTCCGACCGAGATTTATTGTATTGTATATCACTGCATAGACGTAAATATACATTGAAAATCCGATTTCAGTCATAATTTGATTGATATAGTAATTTTGACCGCATAATTTTGTCCGCTTATTTATAGTGGTTTTGAATGAAAAACGTTTTTTTTATTAATTTCTTTTGTACCATTCCAGATTGTTTGAAATAAGGTTTTTTGTATTGTATGCTATTATAGGATAGACATAAATTCGCAATAAAAAATAAATTCGGATCAAAATATATAGAGTGGTATACCAAAATTTTGATCACTTATTAATACTGAGTTTCTAATCTATAATTAATTTATTTCTCTGTTTATTAACAAAACACAAATTACTAGTATCTAGGGAGTTTCAGACTAGCTCTGTCGCCAATACCGGACTGTGGCGTTTTATACATTCAAGACCGCCAGCCAAGCGCGCGAGTTTTCGTTTCCGAGAACCCATCTCCGAGAATTAGCCGCACGCTCAGTCTTTGTTAAACACGAGGAACAGCTGAGTGTCTGCGGCTTACATAAACAAAAGAATAAAGGCAACAATCAAAGTAAAAAGGTTCGTATACATTATTTTCTCAGTCGATCAAACTGAATTATATTTTACAATATTAATAATTATGTAATTATTAATTAATTAAATTAATAGTTACTTTTTTGATCCTTTAGAAATTTTGTATTAGTAATTATATGATTAACTACTAGAATTTTAATATTATTATGTTGCTTAGACAATTATTACTTTTCAGAATTTAAGATTTTCCGAATTTAATTTTACTTTTGTAGTATTTTTTACTGTTTTTGTTTACATAGAGATTATAAATCTCTAACTTTGTCATACTATTTTTTTTAGATATTTCAATAGCGTAATATTTTTCAGAAACAGATTATCACAATGGCTTCTTCGCGCTATCATCTGAGAGAGCGCGCGTATTTGATTGGCTATAT
The DNA here is from genome assembly GCA_038098605.1 of Gryllus longicercus. Taxonomy (NCBI): domain Eukaryota; kingdom Metazoa; phylum Arthropoda; class Insecta; order Orthoptera; family Gryllidae; genus Gryllus; species Gryllus longicercus. Next base: position 139,597 of record JAZDUA010001201.1, read on the forward strand.
TGAACCTCATATAACTGGCAATAAACTTCCAACCAATGCACAAGTTCTCAAATCAATTTTTTATAACACTCGACGATTAAACATGAGTTTATCAAAAAGTATAAAAAAGGTAAACAAGGAAGTAAAATTGTATTGGCAAAAAGCACAAATTCCCATACAAGGACAATACCGATGCCTTAGAAAGATGTTTAAATTACACAATGAATACCGCAGTTTACAAAAAGATTTGAACAAACCCGGTCACAAAGAACGTGAAAATTTATTTCTACAGAATTTGGAAGTGATTTTCGATATTGCAACGAGTAATGTTCTAGAAACCGTGACAGAAGAGTTGAAACAATTTCTAATGGATCAACGATCTATTCACAGGCATCAAGTCATTCCAGGATTGACACCTAAAACAATTGCAGGTAAAATATATTTCATCTTATGCCACAATAAAATTTAAATGAAACATAATTAATAATTATAATTTAATATTATAATTTAATATGCCGCTATTATATTACATTTAAAAAAAGAATAATACAGTCCAATCTATTTCGGACGAAATTTTTTTTCACTATTTGTTTTTAAAACAGATGAAGTATCAGAGTTAGTAAAGGCAGATCAAAACGTCCCACTTCCCAAACAAATTGCTACTAGCAATGAAGGAGCCAAAAATATTCCTTCTCTAGATACAGAGAATGAAACAGTTGATCAAGTATCTGGTAATTTTTTATTAATTTCTTATACAAAAAAACACTCGAATTTAGCAAATTTATAAATCAATTTTTCCAGAGCAACTGAACCGAACCCTCAGTCAAGAAATGAGCAGTGATTCGCAGGGTCCCGAGCAACAAGTATCACAACGTAGTGTTGGCTCTAATTATAAACCAGCTGGTCATTACTACGAAACAAATAATGTTCGCGGCACGATAAATGTGATGACAGAAAAAGTTGTTGCTGCTTTTGATACTTGTAAGCTCTCTTATCGGAAGTCACGATGTGCACATTATCGCTGCGGTAGCAGAGGCGTTAGACGTTGATACTGACAACATAATTATGAACAAAACTTCTTTTAATGATTGGCGAAATCGGATTCGTGAGGAAAGAGCTGAGAATGCTAAACAATTATTTCAAAATTCCGAAATAACTTCTGGCATAATTCATTGGGATGGGAAAGTAATGCCGGATAATGCAAGTGGCACACAAGTTGATAGATTACCAATTGTTATAACTAATGGTCAAACTGAAAAAATATTGGACGTACCTGCTTTGGATGATGGCAAAGGTGTAACGCAGGCAACTGCTGTTTATGATGCTCTTTATAAATGGGGTTTAAATGATTCGATCAAAGGTTTATGTTGCGACACGACGTATTCGAACTTGGGTCCTCGAAATGGTGCTGCCCCCTTGCTAGAGCAACTTCTAGATCGTGATTTACTTTACTTGCCATGTCGACATCATATCTATGAAATTGTTTTAAAATCTTGCTTTGAAGTGAAAATTCCCGGGACCAGTGGACCAGATGTTCCATTGTTCAAACGGTTTTCTAACGCTTGGCCAAACATTGATAAAACTAAATTTAAAAGTGGATTGGAAGATAAAGATATTCATCAAACGTTAGCAGGCAAAGTACCAGAAATTAAAAGCTTTCTTCAGCAAACATTAAAAAAATCATTCATTCGTGATGATTACAAGGAGATGTTAGAACTTTGTGATGTTTTCCTTGGAGGTAACTCAGTAGTAAAGTGTCGTAAGCCAGGAGCTTATCATCATGCCCGCTGGATGGCTAAGGCCATATATACATTGAAAATCTACTTGTTTAGAGATGAATTTCGTTTGAAACCAAATGAAAAGAATGGACTTTTTGATGTTTGCTTGTTTGTAGTTTTTATGTATGCGAAACCATGGATCACAGCACCTCTCGCAGTTAAGGCACCAAAAACTGACCTTGAATTTGTAAAAAATCTCCTCGAGTATGAAAACATTGATTCAAATATTGCAAGTTGTGCTTTAAACAAAATCAAAAACCATTTATGGTATTTAGGACCAGAGTTAAGTGTTCTTTCACTTTTCGATGATGATATTCCAAGTCATACGAAACGCGAAATAATTAATGCAATGAACTCTGGCACCGAATATGAAATTGCTAATATACAAAAAAAGTTTTTTATCAATTCTAAAGACAACTTGCAAGATTTGAAAAACAAGGACGTTGACTACTTTGTTAACAGCCAGTCCCTTCATTTATTTGATAGGTTTGATATCAGCAAGGAGTTTGTTAAACAAGATATTGAAACTTGGTCAGAAAATGAAGATTATTTAAAAGCTTTAAGCGTTTTTGCTAAGCTTTAAGCGATACACGTCGTAAATGACTGCGCAGAACGAATTGTCCACTTGACACAAGATTACATTAATGTGCTGACCAAAGACGAAAGTCAAAAGCAATATCTGTTACGTGTTGTGGAAGATTACAGAAAAAAATATCCCGATTCGACGAAAAAAACTCTTACAAAGAGAATGACTGATGCCTGAAAAACTGTTCTATAATGAATCCGATATATAAAAATATGAACTTTTGGTTATAAGCAGGATCTAATTTTATACAATACAATACAACGTGTTTTTAATGTAAATCTTATATTAAATAAAATTAATGTTTTTATATATATTTAATTTATAATTTAATGGCTTATTACTTAAGCATTCCATTCGTTTCAAGCAATTTAACTGCAATATGGCGTACATGATTTTAGTGCATCCAATCAAATGCGTGTAAAAAAGTTTACTAAAAAAATTAATAAATAATATTTATTAAAGTAAGTATAGTATTAATAAGCGATAAAAATTACACTATACCACACAAATTATGACTGAAATCGGATTTTCAATGTATATTTACGTCTATGCAGTGATATACAATACAATAAATCTCAGTCGGAATGATCTAAATTGATACAGAGGAATTAATGAAAAATTAAAAATAATACATTTTTTATTAATAACCGGTATCAAAAAATGATCAGATGAATGGTGTAAACCTTAGTTTTGATTTGGAAAAATTGTGTAATGTACATCTGTGTCTACAAAACAATATACAATACCAAAAACCTTCATTGTAATGGTTTGAACTAGCAAAAAAAATAAATTGCAAAAACCAATAAAATCCCATTTAAATAACATGGGAAATTTGGAATGTCCGGCGGCACGTGAAATTTCAACAAAAAATGGGTTTCCTTTTGGAAATTTCCTTTTTTTAGCTAACAGATTCAGAATCCGGGGGGCAATTTTGATTACAAGAACTTTGGTAAATAACGGACACCCTAATATATATATATATATATATATATATATATATATATATATATATATATACATTATTAGTTATTATTTTTTATTTTAACTTTTTTATTTTAAAAAAACACACACACATGATATACATAACAAATAGCTATAATAATTTTCAGATACCCATAAATTCATAAATTAAATAGTCCTCAGACGAAAGTGACCCAAGGTGAAATATAAATAAAATTGATTTGCCAATAAAGAGTTATTATTTTTGAATTATCGAATCAGATAAACCAAGTTTTGTTGATCATTGTTTGTTTTACAAATTGAATCTCAATTAAAAATATTAATCAACGAGAGACTTTAAAAATAAAGCCACCCCTGTGTGAACTTCAATAGTTACTAATCCAGCTTCAAAAAAAAAATCGATGTATACGTTTATTTATTTACGTCAAGAACTGTGTGTGATGTCATACGGGGAGAAGTTAAATTGAAGTTACAATTATGTCCAGAAGCAAAACAAGGGGCCATCTCAGCAATTGATCGAGGATCAGAGAAACTGGACTAAAACCTAATCGAGATGGGGGTCATTGACCCAGAAGCTGAAGTACAATACTTTTTACAGGTTATTTAGAATTACACAATCCAATTGGTAAATAATACATTAAATGTCTAATAATATATGTTTCGATGTTTAATAACATGGTCGATACATTAGCGTAGATGTTTGGAAGCATCGAAGATTTGTTGGCGAGTTGGCATGCCTGCTTACCTGCGACGCCACGTTGGCGCTGAGCCACGCCGCCGCGAAGTACTCGACGAGCGTGTAGTGGACGAAGCGGGGCGCGCGGTCGTCGTCCAGCCACATGACGCCCGTCTTCATTCTTTGGAGGACCTCCAGGTTGTCGTCGACGTACGCCTGAAAGGGCTGCGGGTCCACTTCTTCAAACCGCTTGTCTGAGACCTGAAGCGTAGAACCTGCTGGTGTGACGTCATGGACACTCACAGCGAACACAGACACAGAGCTTTCATATAACAAATATTTATTTACAAAGAAAACGCAACAAGTATTTACAATGAATTTACACTTTACACCCTAGCTCTGATAGAACACCTAACGCGGAAGCGATCAAAACCCGATTGATGATCGGTTTCAATTGTGGCACTCGCCACTCCTACTTCTGAAGCGCGCACAAAGCCAAGCTTCCGTGACCGAATGTCACACTGGGACACAAAGTCCGTACCTGCTTACCAACTGATTGTTTGCCTCGATCGCAGGAACGATCTTACCCGATTAAGAATCGGCGAAAGTCGTGGCACTCAACCACTCCTCACCTCCGAGCACGCACACAGCATCGCTCCCACGTGACCGCAGTCACCCAGGGACAGAAAGTCCTCCCCAGGCTCGTCGACAGGTGACTTGCCTCGCGAGCCCTGCCCGCCGCTGCACCGTCGTGGCGCCAAATTTGTGCATTCACACAAGGTTCTCCCACTGTCTCCAGAACCCACCCACTGCCTCTGTGCACTCCCTTATATACTCGAGGCTCACGTGACCTACTACGTCACGCCGCCCCCGCAACGCCCTTCTCCTCGCCATGAGGTTTGGATGTCCATTCCTTAAGACCGGAGGAGCCCAAAGCCTCGTGTCTCCCTTTGTTGCGTGCTGGTTTTTAGGAAAAACCCTTCTCTCCCTCCTGTGTCGAGGCGATTTCCTGTTACTAATCCCTTAACATGCGTCCCCAAATAGCTGCCACGAGATTCGTTTATTAGTACGTTACACTGGTTATAAATGTTCCATTCTGCTTCATTTTATCTATTTACTTGTTTAGTCCTTTATTTTAAATTACGGTCATCCACAATGACAACTATCATTTTTTTCACATAAGTTTATTCACTTGTGTTACAACGTATTGGAGAATGTTCTGTCTCCCTCATCAGGTACAGCTGAAAATTTAATTATAAAATTTTTCATGAATCCAAAATAATTTTCACAAAATTACGAAAATAACAAATACATTTATTTTGCACCCACTTCAATGGACAGGACAGTCTCCGAAACGTTCCAACACAAGTGAATAAAATTATTACGTGAAATTTATTTTTGGCAGTTTTCATTGTGGTTGTTCAAAATTTAAAATAAGAGATTAAACTACAAGTAAATAAAATTATATGGCGAGAACCAATTTAAAAACTTAATCTTCATTGTATCTCTGGCGTTTTGTTATTTTCTAGTATTCTACCATGAATCATAGAGAAAGTATTGTTATAGCTGCGGCGATATATATATATATATATATATATATATATATATATATATATATATATATATATATATATATATATATATATATATATATTGTCACAAAAAGTGTTTTTGTGGGTCATTGATACCAAAAGAGAAGATTTTTGTTCATCACGCATCAACTTGTTCACACGCTGTTGATTACTCACTCGAGAGCATTATTTCGCGAGAAAGCACGCTCCGTTGAGCGGTGATATCGATAAATTCCTCAGAGGAGCGGTAGGTACCGTCAGAAGCCCTGCGAGGTCTTTGAGGCGCCGATAGATAGCATCTGGGAAGACTGTGAAACAAAATCTAGCGTGGATTGAAGAGAATAGGAAACTTACTAGTATGAGATAATTTGCGCCATTCTATAGCAACGCTAGTTGTATTTTTACGTGAATGTTACAAATAAGGGAAAAATATGTGATGTTGAAGCCCCACTAGTTTATCCAAATGTTCTCAACAGAGACGGGAATGCAAACCTATACAGTGCTGTTTTGCTTCCGAAGCATAACACATTCTGGAAGCAAGTGTAGAAAGTCCCAAGATAGTTTGTTGTAAACATATTCTCTAAATCTAATAATTATTTAGAGGATCTTCTTAATGTTCTGTACTTGTATGCCAGCTACATGAGCCCAAAAAATTCTGTAGAATACCAAATGTGCGTCTGTAGAATACCAAAAGTGATTTATATTCACTTTAAAACAAATAACCATTTTAAATATTGTAACAAACATTTTATAAATGCTGGATCTTCTTCAGAGTATTGAAAACGGAACTTCAGAACTTTCCAATATTGGAAAAATTTTGGAAGAGGAATTCATTATCCCGTGCGAGAGAGTTATAAATTACTTTTCTGAGTCTATTAAGTTAATGAACATTCATACATGTAGAAAAAAGGATAAAGGATGTAAATTCGAATCAAGAATATATTTTTATCTTTTCGCATTGTTGAGGCTGCAAAATATTTGTAGCTACTCATACGTTGGGAGAGCAATTAGCAGGAACTGCGAGGAACATCGATAATTTTTAATCAGACAAGAGTGTTGTGGAAAAGAATCGACACACAAAGACTGAGAAAAATTGTTACATGGAGAAAGAATCAACGAGTATTGAAGAGATTGTCAAGGCTAGCTTTGTCCAAACAAAATCATATGTTTCATTACGAATTTCGTCGTTTTTTTACTGCGCTTTCAGCACTTCACCTCGGATGACAATGCGAGTTCGTGGAGTCTAAAATGGAGATCGCTGGATCCTGAGAATTTTGACAATGTTCAGATGTTTTCGCACGAGGAGCTGATGCGATCTTTCGGTGACGCTCCGAACTTACAGGAAACAGTTGACAATCTACGTCAAGGAACTTAGTACGAAAGAAGTGTGTTTGGTCAACTGGGAAGAAATTTGCGCGGCCTTTTTTGATTAAATAAGGCTATCTCCTAGGAGAGAAGTTTGAACTGCATGATCTTTTCCTCTGAAACGCCTTCAAAGAACATCAAAAGTGCTTTATTGCAAACAAGGCGCCAAATTTGAAATTATTTGGCGGTCAATACCAACAGGCATATTATACGTTCCTATCATATACGTACGTGCCATTATAACGTTTCTCCGCGTAATCTAATTGAACCTATACCTCTCATAAACGCAGTCTCGGGCCGAGCATTCGGGTGGTGCGTGTGCTTACCAGCAAGAGCATGGCGCAGTTCTGATGAATCCGCGAAAAGTAGTCGTCCTGGAAAAACGGGGCGCACTCGAGGTTGGCGTCGCGGAAGCCGTGCTTCTCCAGGTACTCGTCCTCCTTGCGCCGCACGAACTTGCGGAAGAGCTCGTACAGCTCCAGCGCCCAGCCGCTCTCCAGCGAGCCCGCCGCCTCAGCGTCCAGGAAGATCTCCGCCACCATCTTGAGGTGCAGGGGCGTCGCGAACAGGCTGCCTGCAACGACGCCGTAGCGGTCACACGCACGAGAAGAACGATTCGATAGGGATTGGGGTGATTGATTGGTTGGTTGGTTGGTTGTTAGTGATTCCGGGCGCGTCATGTACAAAGGTCATTAGTCCCGTAAGTGTAGTGCATGTTTCCGTCTCTGGAGGTGGCGGTTATCGTGCCACGCTGGATAGCGAGGTCCAGCGCCGACCTACCGTCGGCTAGCGGGGTTTCTCCCAATCAGGTATCTCCCCAGCCGGCACTGCACCAGACGGGACAAGCTCTAAGCTTCCGACAGCGAGCAGGGATTACCTCAACCACCTGCGCGACCTTTCCTTCCCTTTCCTTGTACTTTATTCGCTCCTTACTTACACACACTAACATGCCCCACACTACCACACATGCCGGGATTCAGAGCTTGTCCTGCTGCTCCGCTGGGAGGTTCCAGATCGGGGGGGAAACCAGAAAACCGCCAGGTGGCCGGCGCCGAATCTCACTCTCCAGTGGAAGATCATAGTAATCACACCCCCCGATAAGAACATGTACGACACTTTCGGGACTAATGACCGTGGCAGTTGACGCGCCTTGTATAAAACGAATCGGATCCCCGTGGAGGGCCAACAAACCCATCTGCCTCGGAGTCTCCGGGGACGTGGTTGGCAATGGCGTCCAATAGGCGCTCGGCGCTCTCCCGGGCGAGCGCGCTGCGCGGGCGGAGGTCGTGGCCGAAGCGCGCCGTCAGGAACCGGCACTGCTCCTCGCGCGTCAGTGGCGTCAACGACACGCAGCTCCCGCCCACCACGCTGAGGAGAGACGCTTGCACCTGCGGATAAACAGCAGGTCTTGCAAATCGCAGTGATGGGTCGTACTCAAGGTTGGGAGTGAAAGATACACTGTGTGATCAAAAGTAAAGTGACTTGTGTTGTAAAAATGAAGTACGTTTTCGAATGTGACTCAATAAATATTATTATTATTATTATTATTATTATTAGTAGTAGTAGTAGTACTAGTAGTACTAGTAGTACTAGTAGTACTAGTAGTACTAGTAGTACTAGTAGTACTAGTAGTACTAGTAGTACTAGTAGTACTAGTAGTACTAGTAGTACTAGTAGTACTAGTAGTACTAGTAGTACTAGTAGTACTAGTAGTACTAGTAGTACTAGTAGTACTAGTAGTACTAGTAGTAGTAGTAGTAGTAGTAGTAGTAGTAGTAGTAGTAGTAGTAGTAGTAGTAGTAGTTAGTAGTAGTAGTAGTAGTAGTAGTAGTAGTAGTAGTAGTAGTAGTAGTAGTAGTAGTAGTAGTAGTAGTAGTAGTAGTAGTAGTAGTAGTAGTAGTAGTAGTAGTAGTAGTAGTAGTAGTAGTAGTAGTAGTAGTAGTAAGTAGTAGTAGTAGTAGTAGTAGTAGTAGTAGTAGTAGTAGTAGTAGTAGTAGTAGTAGTAGTAGTAGTAGTAGTAGTAGTAGTAGTAGTAGTAGTAGTAGTAGTAGTAGTAGTAGTAGTAGTAGTAGTAGTAGTAGTAGTAGTAGTAGTAGTAGTAGTAGTAGTAGTAGTAGTAGTAGTAGTAGTAGTAGTAGTAGTAGTAGTAGTAGTAGTAGTAGTAGTATAGTAGTAGTAGTAGTAGTAGTAGTAGTAGTAGTAGTAGTAGTAGTAGTAGTAGTAGTAGTAGTAGTAGTAGTAGTAGTAGTAGTAGTAGTAGTAGTAGTAGTAGTAGTAGTAGTAGTAGTAGTAGTAGTAGTAGTAGTAGTAGTAGTAGTAGTAGTAGTAGTAGTAGTAGTAGTAGTAGTAGTAGTAGTAGTAGTAGTAGTAGTAGTAGTAGTAGTAGTAGTAGTAGTAGTAGTAGTAGTAGTAGTAGTAGTAGTAGTAGTAGTAGTAGTAGTAGTAGTAGTAGTAGTAGTAGTAGTAGTAGTAGTAGTAGTAGTAGTAGTAGTAGTAGTAGTAGTAGTAGTAGTAGTAGTAGTAGTAGTAGTAGTAGTAGTAGTAGTAGTAGTAGTAGTAGTAGTAGTAGTAGTAGTAGTAGTAGTAGTAGTAGTAGTAGTAGTAGTAGTAGTAGTAGTAGTAGTAGGTAGTAGTAGTAGTAGTAGTAGTAGTAGTAGTAGTAGTAGTAGTAGTAGTAGTAGTAGTAGTAGTAGTAGTAGTAGTAGTAGTCAGTAGTAGTAGTAGTAGTAGTAGTAGTAGTAGTAGTAGTAGTAGTAGTAGTAGTAGTAGTAGTAGTAGTAGTAGTAGTAGTAGTAGTAGTAGTAGTAGTAGTAGTAGTAGTAGTAGTAGTAGTAGTAGTAGTAGTAGTAGTAGTAGTAGTAGTAGTAGTCAGTAGTAGTAGTAGTAGTAGTAGTAGTAGTAGTAGTAGTAGTAGTAGTAGTAGTAGTAGTAGTAGTAGTAGTAGTAGTAGTAGTAGTAGTAGTAGTAGTATAGTAGTAGTAGTAGTAGTAGTAGTAGTAGTAGTAGTAGTAGTAGTAGTAGTAGTAGTAGTAGTAGTAGTAGTAGTAGTAGTAGTAGTAGTAGTAGTAGTAGTAGTAGTAGTAGTAGTAGTAGTAGTAGTAGTAGTAGTAGTAGTAGTAGTAGTAGTAGTAGTAGTAGTAGTAGTAGTAGTAGTATAGTAGTAGTAGTAGTAGTAGTAGTAGTAGTAGTAGTAGTAGTAGTAGTAGTAGTAGTAGTAGTAGTAGTAGTAGTAGTAGTAGTAGTAGTAGTAGTAGTAGTAGTAGTAGTATAGTAGTAGTAGTAGTAGTAGTAGTAGTAGTAGTAGTAGTAGTAGTAGTAGTAGTAGTAGTAGTAGTAGTAGTAGTAGTAGTAGTAGTAGTAGTAGTAGTAGTAGTAGTAGTAGTAGTAGTAGTAGTAGTAGTAGTAGTAGTAGTAGTAGTAGTAGTAGTAGTAGTAGTAGTAGTAGTAGTAGTAGTAGTAGTAGTAGTAGTAGTAGTAGTAGTAGTAGTAGTAGTAGTAGTAGTAGTAGTAGTAGTAGTAGTAGTAGTAGTAGTAGTAGTAGTAGTAGTAGTAGTAGTAGTAGTAGTAGTAGTAGTAGTAGTAGTAGTAGTAGTAGTAGTAGTAGTAGTAGTAGTAGTAGTAGTAGTAGTAGTAGTAGTAGTAGTAGTAGTAGTAGTAGAGTAGTAGTAGTAGTAGTAGTAGTAGTAGTAGCAGGAGTAGTAGTAGCAGGAGTAGTAGTAGCAGGAGTAGTAGTAGCAGTAGTAGTAGCAGGAGTAGTTGTAGCCGGAGTAGTAGTAGCAGTAGTAGTAGTAGCAGTAGTAGTAGTAGCAGTAGTAGTAGTAGCAGTAGTAGTAGTAGCAGTAGTAGTAGTAGCAGTAGTAGTAGTAGCAGTAGTAGTAGCAGTAGTAGTAGTAGCAGTAGTAGTAGTAGCAGTAGTAGTAGTAGCAGTAGTAGTAGTAGCAGTAGTAGTAGTAGCAGTAGTAGTAGTAGCAGTAGTAGTAGTAGCAGTAGTAGTAGTAGCAGTAGTAGTAGTAGCAGTAGTAGTAGTAGCAGTAGTAGTAGTAGCAGTAGTAGTAGTAGCAGTAGTAGTAGTAGCAGTAGTAGTAGTAGCAGTAGTAGTAGTAGCAGTAGTAGTAGTAGCAGTAAGTAGTAGTAGCAGTAGTAGTAGTAGCAGTAGTAGTAGTAGCAGTAGTAGTAGTAGCAGTAGTAGTAGTAGCAGTAGTAGTAGTAGCAGTAGTAGTAGTAGTAGCAGTAGTAGTAGTAGCAGTAGTAGTAGTAGTAGCAGTAGTAGTAGTAGCAGTAGTAGTAGTAGCAGTAGTAGTAGTAGCAGTAGTAGTAGTAGCAGTAGTAGTAGTAGCAGTAGTAGTAGTAGCAGTAGTAGTAGTAGCAGTAGTAGTAGTAGCAGTAGTAGTAGTAGCAGTAGTAGTAGTAGCAGTAGTAGTAGTAGCAGTAGTAGTAGTAGCAGTAGTAGTAGTAGCAGTAGTAGTAGTAGCAGTAGTAGTAGTAGCAGTAGTAGTAGTAGCAGTAGTAGTAGTAGCAGTAGTAGTAGTAGTAGTAGTAGTAGTAAGCAGTAGTAGTAGTAGCAGTAGTAGTAGTAGCAGTAGTAGTAGTAGCAGTAGTAGTAGTAGCAGTAGTAGTAGTAGCAGTAGTAGTAGTAGCAGTAGTAGTAGCAGTAGTAGTAGTAGCAGTAGTAGTAGTAGCAGTAGTAGTAGCAGTAGTAAGTAGCAGTAGTAGTAGTAGCAGTAGTAGTAGTAGCAGTAGTAGTAGTAGCAGTAGTAGTAGTAGCAGTAGTAGTAGTAGCAGTAGTAGTAGTAGCAGTAGTAGTAGTAGCAGTAGTAGTAGTAGCAGTAGTAGTAGTAGCAGTAAGTAGTAGTAGCAGTAGTAGTAGTAGCAGTAGTAGTAGTAGCAGTAGTAGTAGTAGCAGTAGTAGTAGTAGCAGTAGTAGTAGTAGCAGTAGTAGTAGTAGCAGTAGTAGTAGTAGCAGTAGTAGTAGTAGCAGTAGTAGTAGTAGCAGTAGTAGTAGTAGCAGTAGTAGTAGTAGCAGTAGTAGTAGTAGCAGTAGTAGTAGTAGCAGTAGTAGTAGTAGCAGTAGTAGTAGTAGCAGTAGTAGTAGTAGCAGTAGTAGTAGTAGTAGTAGTAGTAGTAGTAGTAGTAGGAGGAGGAGGAGGAGGAGGAGGAGGAGGAGTAGGAGTAGTAGTAGTAGTAGTAGTAGTAGGAGTAGTAGTAGGAGTAGTAGTAGTGTTAGGAGTAGTAGTAGTAGTAGTAGTAGGAGTAGTAGTAGTAGTAGTAGTAGTAGTAGGAGTAGTAGTAGTAGTAGGAGTAGTAGTAGTAGTAGGAGTAGTAGTAGTAGTAGGAGTAGTAGAAGTAGTAGGAGTAGTAGTAGTAGTAGTAGGAGTAGTAGTAGTAGTAGGAGTAGTAGTAGTAGTAGTAGTAGTAGTAGTACAATGTGGTTCAAATATGACCGGGACTGATTTTTTTTACGAAATACTTTATTAGCAAAAATTTATTTGTACATGTCATTCTTCAAAGTACTCCCCTCCAGATTCTATACATTTTTTCCAACGTCCTGGGAGCATCCTAATGCCCTTCTCATAAAAGTCTTTTGGTTGTCGGCATATCCACTCCCGAACACTGTGGATGACTGCGTCATTATCCGCAAATCGCATGCCTTGCAAATGTGATTTAAGCTGTCCAAAAAGGTAAAAATCACTTGGGGCCAAATCTGGACTGTACGGCGGATGTGGTAGAAGGTCCCACTTCAATTTGCTGATGGTTGCCATGGTTGTTTTAGCAGTATGAGGCCGTGCACTGTCTTGAAGGAATGCTACCCGTTTCCCACCTCTCTTCCGTTTGGATCGGATCTTTTCTTTGATTTCTGTTTCCAAAAGTGCTGAATAATAAGCTGCATTGATGGTGTTAGCTTCTGTAAGAAAGTCTACATGGATACCACCCATCCAGTCCCAAAAAAATGTTGCCATCACTTTTCCCGCCGAACGGATCTTCCGCGCTCTCTTGGGTTTTGGAGAAGAAGCGTGTCGCCATTCACGTGATGCCTGCTGGGACTCAGGAATAAAATAGTGAACCCACGTTTCATCAGTGGTTACAATGGACTTCAAAAATGCATCTCCTTCATTTTCAAACCGCATTAGAAGAACACTGGCAGCTTGCATGCGCATCAATTTGTTCTCGTCCGTCAAAGTGCGTGGAACCCACCTAGCATTCACTTTTTTATATTTTAGGTGTTTTTTTATCATGTCTTCTACACTACCCACACTGATGCCAAT